>CM053785.1:391156018-391496018 GCA_028749045.1 Cupressus sempervirens | reverse complement strand
CTACACATTGTAATTTGTCAATCATAGACTTGTACAATGTTTGATTCACCTCAATTGAGTCATTATTCTTTGAAAATTTATGTTATGTCACCATAGTTGTGCTTACTAGCTTGGAATCTTCCAATCTATAAGTTTTTAGTATTTCCTTTACATATCTTGACTGAGTGATGTATATACCATATTTCATCTAATGTACTTGCAAACCCACAAAGAACTTGATCTCTCCAAACATAGACATTTCAAATTCTTTCTTCATTTCATTTGCAAAAGCCTTACATAATGTATCTTGACCTCCAAATATGATATCATCAATAAAATTTTCAAATAGTAAAATACCTTTGCCTTTCTCTATCTTCAAGTATAGATTGTTGCTATCATTAGTCCTCTCAAATCCAATCTTCACAAGATAACTATGAAGTCTTTCATACCATGTTCTTGGTGCTTGTTTCAAACCATATAAAGCTTTGTGTAGTCTATATACCATATTTTTGTTGTTAACGTCAACAAATCCTTTTGGTTGTTCTATATAAACCTCCTCTTCTAATGTACCATTCAGAAATGTAGACTTAATATCCATTTGATAAACTTTGAAACCTTTATGTATAGAGTAAGAAAGCATAGTTCTTACTCCTTCCAATCTTTCAACATGGGCAAATGTTTCTCCGTAGTCTATCCCTTCTTCTTGTGCATATCCTTTACAAACTAATCTTTCCTTTTTCCATGTAAATTCCCTATTTTCATCTAACTTGTTTCTGTACACCACTTGGTGTCAATCACATTTTTATCTTCCAATCTATGAACTAGAGTCCATGTCTCATTTTTCTTAATTTGTTCAATCTCTTTTTTTGTGGCTTTACTCCAATCCACATCCTATAAGAAATATTTCACTATTTTAGGTTCATGCATGCTAAGAAAACATGTATCATTTCTCAAATTTTTCCTTGTCATTGGTTTTGAATTTGTATCTGCTATAATTTGCGTTGCAGGGTGATGTCTCTTAACATACTTTGACAATCTTTGTTCTACTCTATTTTTCTCATTTGGTCTCTCAACTTCTGGATCACTATGTATATCTCTATTAGGTAGCTCAACATTTCTTTCATGTACACTAATATTAGAATCAGAATGTGCCTCAACTTTATTCTATAACTCAATACCTGAATGTAGCTCAGTTTCTAAATAAAACTTGACATTCATAGTATGTGACTCGCCAATTACTAAAACTTATTGATTTGTAACTTGATTTACAAAATCTTCATCAGTAAACATACCTTCATAAAAGTATACATATTATTTGTGTTCCTCTAGTTCCTTAATAGGTTTAGCCTCATGCACTTCTATATATTCATCAAATTTCACATTTGCACTTTCCACAACTTTGTTAGTGTTAGTATTTAAACTCTTATAAGCTTTACTTCTTGTAGAATATCCAAGGAATATACCTTCTTCAATTTTTGGATCTAATTTACCATTCCTAAAATACTTGAGAATATAACACTTTCTTCCAATACCTTAAAATATTTTACATTGGGTGAGTATCCATAACATAGTTCAAAAGGTGTGGAATGAGTACCTTTCTTGACTTGTACATGGTTCAAGATATAGACAGTTGTACTTATATCTTCTCTCTAGTATTTCAAAGCAACATTCTTCTCCATCATGAGTGTCCTAGCATAGTCCATTAGGGATTTGTTTCTCCTTTTAGCAATTCCATTTTTTGAAGGGGTCCTAGGGGTAGATGTTTGTCTTTTGATTCCTTTGTCATTATAAAACATCTCAAACTCATTTGATATAAATTCTTGTCCTCTATTAGATCTCAAACATTTCAAACTTTTACCTATTTCATTCTGAGCTCTTGCTAAGTATCATTTAAAATTTTGGAAAGCATCATATTTTTGTTTTAGAAACATAATTGTCATCATTATGGAATAATCATCAACAAATAGCATAATGTACTTATCTCCTTTGTAGATTTTCACTTCAATTGGTCCACACAAGTCAATATGAACAACCTCTAATATTTTGTTAGAGGTATGAGTCTTACTCTTAAAACTTGACTTTGTAATTTTTCCTAACTAACATTGTTTGCAAATTATATTATCATGTTTCTTCAACTTAGGCAAACCTTTGACTCTTTTTATGTTACTGACACTAACCAAGTTATCAAAATTAACATGACATAACCTCTTGTGTCATAGCCACACATCATCAAATTCTACAACTAAACAAGTAGCATCCTCCATATAAAGTAGAATAGATTACCTCTAGTTTGATCACCTTTCCCAATTAGTTTTCCATTAGTATCATATATCTTAGCAATCTTGTTCTCAAACTCATCCTTACAACCTAAATTATTCAGTTGTGACACACTCAACAAATTATAGTTAAGTCCTTCAACATAATAAGCATTGTCACATAAAAAAAATTCTATGAGTTTGATAGAAACTTTTCTTTTTATTAGACAAGGTGCATCATTACCAAACCTTACACTATTTCCATCATAATTATTCAAGATAATAAACTTACTTTTATCTCCAGTCATGTGATGTGAACACCCACTATCAATGATCCATCTATTATTCTTGTTCACACAAGACACTAGTGTAGTTGCCTCATCCTTATCAGAATCATCCTTCATTGCAACATACACCACTTCATCATCATCATCATTAGATTCATCTTTAGTTTCCTCTTTAGCAATGTAGCAAGACTTCTTGCCTTTGTCTTTGTAATCTTTGTTATCTTCATCCCTTCTACTTTTTTACTCATCTCCACCTTTGTAATTTTTCTTCTCTAGACATCTAGCAACATTATGACCAACCTCATTCCAATTGAAACATGTGATAGGTAACTTAACTTTGAATTTTCCTTTTCCTCTACAAAATCTCCTTGCCAGTAGTCCTTCAAGTTGTTATATGTCTTCCTCATTTGTATCATTGTCACTGGAAACATATTTTACCTTCTTCTTCTTCTTCTCATTAGGTTCCTTCAATGACAATTTGGCTTTGAAAGCATATTCAAAATTGTCCAATTTGAAATTATCAAAATAAGATAGCTCAAAAGTAGTGAGCCTACCTACCAGACCTTCAAGAGTTAGATTAGAACCTAGTGCACATCTTATTTCTTGTATTATAGAAACTCTAATAGCATAAATGGGTAGTAATGTTTTTAATACATTTCGTAGTACAGTCTCATCATCTATTTTACCATTAGCTCCTCTCATTGCATTAACAACATCTTTTATCTTAGATCAATATTGAGCAATATTCTCATCTTCTTGCATTCTCATATCATCAAACTTACCTCTAAGACTTTTAGATTTGGATCTTAGAACATTTGTGTCTCCATAAATAGTGTGAAGAGAATTCCACATTTTCTTTGCACTATCATAACCCTTCATGTCATCAAACATGACAACTTAGGGTAGAGGCAATCTCCAACATTGTCTAGTTGTGTTTTTTCTTCTTTTTTAGATCTTTAGTAGTTAGGGCTCCAACAAGACCAACATGCTCTATGGTGATGGTGGATTGTGCATGATCTCCAAGACTTTCAAAGTGTAGCTTCATCAGGCTTTTCCATTTAGAGAAGTTATCTCTATTAAGCTTAGGTACGTCTCTTTTCAACATTTTGATATTTTTTCTTCTAGTACCTTTAAACTACTCCTATTAAGTGGATGGCACTGATACCAATTGTTCGAATTCTATAGAATAACTAAGAGGGGGGTGAATCAGTTATGCAAGGTCCAGACATACAAATAAAAATTTTCACAACTTAGTGAATCCATATCCATAAAACATATTCATCATGCACGCATCCATTAGATCATATAATCACTTAAACTTTTAGGTTACTGTCAAATCAACTTTGTAGAAATGTAAGCATGAAACATAATAGATTCAATAACACATTTGACACAATGATTTTATGTGGAAATCCAATTTGGGAAAAAACACCAATAACATGTTTCTAACTCTCACTCTTCTGAAGTGATGCCTTGTGAAAGGCCAACTCTATTAAAGGTTATAATGAACACTATTAAATGTAACCTGGTTAGAGGATTTCAATCAACCTATTAGGAGTGAGCCTTGTTAGAGGACTTTAGATCATTCACTTGGAAAGTCACCCAATTAAAGGATTTACAAATGACTATAGGATCAACCTTAATCCAATGGATTTACTCTAGAGTGGTACAATGATTAGAAAGTAACAAGAAGGCTTGATCTGATTAAAACATATAACTCCATTTTGTAGATTATAGATATTTGTTTTAGTCCTCCATTCTGCTTGACTTTCACACACTTCAACTCTAATATCTTGTTCACCCTTCAAGCATCCATATCCTTAAACCTTCTTTCTTTGCTTGCCAATAGTAGTCTATTTTATTAGGTCACTGAATGAAGCAATATCCTAGACTCCTTGTCTTCCTTAGCTTTTCGCACATGACAAGCTTTTTTTTTTTTAACTAGCCATCTCTCTATATATAGAAAATTTAGATCTTTTGTCATTGATCCTCTATTGTGCATTTTAGGGTTAGGTAGGATTAGGTAGGATTCAATGAATCTACACATCTTTTCATTTTATTCCCTTCTAGAAACTTATCCTTCAATCCTCTTTAAATTTTCCTCAAAATAATTCATCTTTAATTCTGTGCCACCATCTCATCAAGTTTATCTCCCGCACGGTTCACACAATCCAAAAAATCAAACTTGTTAGCTCAAATTCATCGAATTCACAATCTTTCTTATAATAGTAACACTTGGCATTAACTTGCTTCTAATGCTCAACATGTACTACATTGCTCATCATCCACATTCAAATTAGTCGGCATGAACTAAAGTTTACTTGCTTGGCATCAACTAAACTTTACTCAACTTATACTGTATCACTCCACATACACTAGAATTTGACTTTACTTAGCTCCAACTGATTTTTAACTCAATTTCACTCACTTTGCTTGGCACCTACTATCCACTCAATCAAGCTTAGTGGACTCAATTCTTCTCTGTTGTCCTTCTAGACTTTGTTAGTGTATCCAACTTTTGCAACCTTATGTAGATAATCAATGCACTATAATTTCATTGTCTCAACTAATCTTTGTACTCCTTTTCCATATCATAACTCAACCTTTACTCTAGGTGCTAGTGTTACCTCATTTGATTAAATCATCATCATCAATCAAACAAATGATAGTACTCAAATCATCTAAGAAATTGTCTTACTAGCAAGTAGCAGGTTTGACATCAGTGACAAAATAATGATTGAAACACATACTTATACTTGTATCAATCAATTTTCAACAATATTAGATTGGTTTTGACATATGAATAACAATATACTAAAATCATTTACTTATTTCATGTCGAACTATCAAGAAGAATTTATTTAGGAACTATCTAATGGAAACATGTTTGATGAATCTAATGTTGCTATGGCCAATCTATTGGAAAAGAATCACAACATTACTGAGTAGGTCAAGCCATTAGAAATAGAACAAGAATTACAATCTACCAAGATGTGTGAAGTAATGGAGAAAAAGAGAAAAGTTGACGATGACAAGCAAATGATTAAGGATGACGAGACAAAAAACTACAAGACTAGATGCCAAGGATGAAGATATCACAAGGTTGACATAAAATCACTATGATATGGTAAATGATGTACTCGGTGAAAATCATGAATTGGAAGGAAGATGGAAGAGATTGTTGAATTAAGTACTAAGAATGAAAAATTCAAGAGTAGTCTAGAATTTGAAAAAGAAACCATTGAGAAACTACAAAGATCACAAGAAAGTATCAAGATACTAGATGAACAAATCAGAGGACATAGGTGATTGAAAGATACATCTAGACTAGGCCATACCAAGTATTTGAGCAAGGAGATTCATCAAAATAATATTAATAGAGGAGTGTGTACACCAATCCAAATCCAAATAAAACTACATGTTATCTCTATGGAAATCCTAGATAGATAGTAAATGTTTGCAAGAGAAAAATTGGTAAGATCAATGTTACTCCTAGGTTTGTTTCTTATTATTATCATTACTATAAGCAAGGCCATAAATCATATCAATATTGATCTAAGTTCAATGAATCCTAAAAGATGAATGCATTTAATAGATATTTCTTTACTTGCAACAAGTTTGGACACAAGTCACAAGAATGTAGATCACAAATGAAGTCTAACTAGACATCAAGAAAGAAAGGTAATACAATAAATTAGGATTACAACACATGGTATTATTGCACTAAATGTGGAAAGTGTGGTCATATTGTTTCTAATTACATGAGATTTCACTTTGGAGGTAGATTTGGTAATTAAAGGAACTCTGGTATGACATGTTATCATTTCCATAAGGTCAGTCACTTAAGAAAGAGCTATATATAATAATTGCTAGTGCCAAAAGAGGAAAATCCAAAAGGAAAATGAAAAGTCAATGTGGATGAATTACATGAACAAATAAATAAGACATGGAGGAAGAAGTCAGAAGAGAATGAATCATTAAATGAAACCGATGGTGACACCTTGTCTAATGGATTAGGTGAAACATCTATTTCCAACTAAGCCTTAGAAGAAGGTATGGAATTGAACTACTATTGATATATCTTACATTGGTTCTTACAATGAAATGGAAAGAAGTCCATATCTGCATATTGTATGATGCACAAGGACAACTCAGGAAGTTTGGAAGTATTGCAAAATTGGTAAGTCACACTGAGATGGTCAGTAATTAAAGATGTAGTGTTGATTGAGCAAGTAATGTTGTAAGAAGAAATTGTTTTATTTGAGTGTAAGATAACTCTATTATTCTAATCAAGTGTGTGATGGAAATAATGTTTTAAGTGAATTTATTAATGAGAACTAAACATGGGGTATGAAGCATTTAATATGCCCTAGTGGTCATAAAGGAAGCCTTATCATATATATGTTGGTTTCTAATATTCATTATTTCACCTTGCATTCACAAAGAAGAATTTTTTGTAAACTGAGTGAAGTGTAAAGTGTTTTTTTTTCTAAAACCCTAACTTGCAAAAATGGCTTCAAGTTCTACAACTGTAAAGAGAAAGTCAAAGGAAAACTTAGTGAAATTGATTCATAATGAAACATGCAAAGAATCGAAGTATAAATTATATCTAGAATTTTATATGCAAATGGATAAGGTGGGTGCACTATCTTCCATCCCACCTAGGGTTTTGATCGTGAATGACATTAATTCATTCTATCACTATAAAATTGGAAAAATTTGTGATTTAAAGCTTCAAGAAGTATTTAAAAACTGTGGATGGGAAATTAAAAGATGAATACAAAAACTTGGAGACTAAGGGTCTCACGTGTTCTCTTCATTTCTCGAAGGAGTTCAAAGATGATTGGATTCACATATTCTTGAGTTGAGTTCATGAAATGAAAATGTGGTTAGATGAACCTATTAAGATTACACAAGATGTAATTCATATGGTTACCCGATATCCCATAATAGAGAAAGATATAAATCATTGTGTATGGCCTCTAAGAATGAAATTGAAGCAAACAAAAAAGCACAATGGGATAACCAAGGATTAAAGTTTGTTCTAATTGATGACCTAGAATTGAAATTTGGAGTCTATCTTGTGGCATATAAGATCTTCCAATCAAGTAGACCCAAAAACATTATTTTCATGGCAATTGACCTAGGATATAAAATTTTGAAGAAGGGTCATAAATATGACACTGTTGAGCTACAGTTGAGGAAACTTGTAGTGAACATGAAGACGATTCAAGTTGCAAGGTCTAATTTTTTAAAATTTGACTCATTAGTGGCATGAATTTTCTTTTATATAAAAAATTATTTTCCCTCCATTGGTCAAGTAAATTGGAGAACAAACACTCCTATCATATTTCAAATCATAGAGTTTACTCGAACACTACGAGACAACTTTGATAGTGTGATGATTGGGTATTTTGAAGATTCCAAAGAAATAATGCATCAAAGGTATATGATTCCCTTACAGTTTGTGGAGAAATATCATGATGATATTTTCTTTATTGTTGATAGCGATAACACACTTTTGATAGCAACAATTCCTAAGATTGCATGGCTTGTACTTATGGATTATGAGATCAATATAGATCAAGCCACCAAGGCCATAGAAGTTTTATTGAATGAGTCAATTGATAAGGAAGAAAAACCATTCAATACATATGAAGAAGCTAAGGAAAATATTAAGATGGATATTGTTGCTCCCAAGGTATTTAACAAAATTAAGAAAATGATTGACAATTTGGAAAGTAAACTTCGTGTTGGTGAAGAAAATCAACCCTTGATTATTATTGAAGGTAAAGGTGAAGATAGTGTTGAAGAAGAGGATAAAGGTAAAAATATTGTTTTTTCCAAACCACAAGCATAGAAAGGAAAGAAAATACATTTGGAAACACCAATAAGTCCAAAGAATACAAGGTCAAGGACTTGTGCAACACAAACAATCACACCCCCATTGAAAAAGGGTATAATGAGGATTACTAAGCCCTCTCAACCATAAGTTAATACTTATCAAAAGAGAAATGAGGTGTCAGAGTCAACAAGAAAATCTATTAAGAATCTCTCTCAAAGGAGAAACAGATTAATTATGAAAGATGATAATAAAGAAAGAGAGAACAATGAGAAAATTGGGTCAAATGAAGGAAGCCATTTTAGATTTTATGTAAATAAGAGACCCAAGACTATCAATGAAATAACTAAGAGAATTAAAAATAGTAGAGGTTTTTCTACATTTAAATACTTCAAGTATGATTATATGAGTGACGAGGACAACAAAAAGTTAGAAGATGTTTTGATAGTCATGATGACTAGAATTAAGTACATACCTTTAGAAATTAGAAATTAAATTCTTGATGATCTATATCAAAGAATTGATAGTTGACAGAAACATGCTTTAAAATTTGAGAATGAAATGAGAGGAAGCATAATGGTTACTCTTATGCCACATTTTGGTCTTGAAGATATAAGTGAAGCATTGGATCATTATAAAGATATATTTGTTAAGAAATGAAGAGCTATTTATATTTTCACACAAAATATGTAATTAGTTGATCAGGACTCACAAATGATTTTCAAACAAGTGTGAAATATCAAAAATCCATAAGAAGTAATTCAAGTTGACAACATCAAGACATAAAAAAATATCGATCTCAACAATAAAGAGGAAGAGTGTGTTAGTATATCCCCACAAGAGATGGCATATTGTGTTCATCAAATGGTTGAAAACGTATTAATTAGAAGTGTATATGAGCAATGTTAGTATGCTAATAGAAACCAAATTTAAATAAAGCTTCTACAAACTAAACAAAATTTATAAACTTCAAGATAGACTAAGATGAACTCTCAATTGAGAATATGAGCCATTAATGGGCTCTCTCAATGAGAAGCTCTCTTGTTGAGTAGCTTTGTCTAAATAGATAGGATGTATGCTCAATATGCTTCCAAAGGCTTCAATGGATGATTGTGGATTTTTGGTGTGGATAGATGGCTTTAGTATGGATTTGGCTCTCAAAATAGCATTATAACTTTACTTCATGGATTGTGTTATTTTGCAAAGGGGAAGGATCCAATTTATAGGCAAGAGCCTTGAGGGATTGAGGGCTAAGATGCAAAGATGGGAAAAAGCTTATGGAGGTCTCAGATTGCATGAGAGGAGAGCACATGGATTGTGCTTCCTTATAGCCAATCAAGGAGTGACACATGTCACATGGTGAGAGGATGGAGGAAAGGGGAAGGATGAGTCAACAAAGGAGGCTCAAGGGATAAAATCTTCATAAAGACCCTCATAATGACTTGTAAGAGCAATAAAAGGGCTTGTAAGAGTCATTTATGACCTAGTGGACTTCATAAAGTTTTATGGTTGAGATATTTTGAGGGTGATGAGAGAAATTTCGACTTGGACTTGATTAGGAAGGTTTTAAGCTTGCTTAGGCTTGTGCAAATGATTAGAGGATGGATTAGGATGGTTTAGGATTAGCTTAGGGATAGACAAGTGGATGGCATTTAATGAGGGTGGGTGAAGGAGGAGATATTTGTTAACTTTGGCTTGGGTTAGTAAGTTTTAACCCATGTTTAGGGAATGTGACAAGGTTAGGAGGGGATTAGGATTAGGTTTAAAGACATCTTCTAGAAGAGTCTAGATTTTGGATGAGGATAAAGACTTTCTAGAATAGTCTAGAATTTCCTAGGGTGAGGATAAATTAGATTTTTAGGAAATAAATAAAGTTTTATTTATTTCAAGGGTTTGGGTTGAGGAGATATTTATTAAAACTTTTTTAATAAACATGAGGATTAATATTTAATCTTAATTAAATATTTTGAGTTGGGATTAGGGGTAGGAAATGATGAGATTAGCCTTTAATTGAAATTAAAGAAGGATTAGAAGATTTTGGAAGAGGTTATTGGTCATAAGGAAATTGGCCAAGTTTTGGGCAAAAAATAAATTTTTTATTTATTTTAGGATTTTTGGTCAATTTATTAATTAAATAATTAATAAATAAGAAAATAATGTTTAAATAAGATTTAAACATTTTTGGGAGGGATTCCTTAATTAAATATTTTTAATTAAGATAAAGGGATTTAATGGCATAAAAATTAATTAATTAATTAATTAATAAATGATGATGTCATCAGAACTTTTTCAGAAAATAAAAATACTTTATTTTCTAAAGGTTTTTAGGTGTCTACAAGAAGAACTATAACCATTAAGGATGCACTAGAAAAAGATCCAGTTGAAAACCTAAAGAAAGATGAGGATGTTACAATTGGAACTAAGAAGAAGGATGAAGATCCCATATCTATCAAGTTAGCATTCACTTGCATATCGAGATATACACCTGTTATTGAACAAATCAAACCATATCCTACATGTGAGACATAGGAGAAACCACAAAATAAGAATGACATATCTATTAAGTCATTATATACTCCTAATACTATTCCTATGGTTATCGGTGGAGAACAAAATGATGTAGATACCAAGAAGAAGGCTCAAGAAAATCAAGGGGGACAAGGGGAGAAATGATTAAAACTACAGACCCTAAATAAGGAAAAATAAATGTTGATACTAAACATGCTCAAATTGGTAGAGACTCCATAGAGCATAAAGAAGATGATTCTACTACAAGTGAGACAACACCAGCGAGTAGACCTCTCAGTGAGAGAATTATTGGGAAAGGCCAATTAGTTTTTGAAAATATAAAAAAGATAGAAGATTCATCACTATCTACCTATACGCAAAATGTTATATTCAATTCAATGTTGTTATATCCACTCTCTCCACATCAGTTAGAACAATAGAAGAAAGAGGAGAAAAAAAATTTTCTACACTAAGACAATTTGAGGAGATGCGTCAAGAGTCACCAATGCATATTGTTACTTCTCTAAGTATTGCAAAAGATGAGCATATAAAGGAGAAAAAGGAAGAGGAGACAAAACATTTTGAGGAATCCAAATAGACACATTAGGAGTCCATAGCTCTAGTGTCAATACAAGTATCCCCAAGCATAAGTCATATTGATTCGAAAGGAAAGAAGATGAAGAAAAAGAAAGAGGAAGCACAAGTAATCAAAACTAATTATGTTACATTAGATAAAGTCATTGCTATACTATCATGGGATCCAAATACTCTAGATGAAGAAATTATGGCTATATACACTGAGTTATGTGAAACAAAAACTAAGAAAGAAATCTTGAGGAAGGAGAATAAGTAAAAATAAGTGCTACATGATGGCAAGCATATATTGCTAGATAATGTGTCAGATATTGCATTGAATGAGAAGACATCAATTTTGGATCAACTTGTACAAATTGTGGACCAGCTCAATGCACAAAAAATTAATACCTGGTCAAAGCTTATGGAGAAAGAAAAGAATAAATTTGAGTGACAAGTGTTGGAAAAAATTTCTAGTGAAATTGCTATACAATAAGTCACTTTGTCCACCAATGTTACCAAATTGGAAAATACTATGAAGAATGTTTTACTATTGTTTCAAGAATTTTGTGATATTCCCTAGTTAACAAGTGAAGTTAAAAACAAAGAGCAAAAGGTTAGTGATGATAATAAGGTAGAGAAAATGATTTGAAAATAGATCCAAGTATATCATCCCTACACTACTACTAAATGAGATTTCTCACTAGTCTTGAACATGATTTGTTAAAAGAAGAAAGTAATATGAGTGCAAAGATCAATGAAATACAAGCATTGCTACTACCTCATCTTGAGGTTATGCAAGATCATATTAAAGTTGCAAAGGATCTCATAGCTTCCCTAAGCTTATCAATTGTTGATCACATGACCAATCTTGTAGCCAAGCTAAGGATATAGGAGAAGATTATTGAGTGGATCAAGTCCAATTGGGATAGTACATTAGAAATTATACTGAAGAATCACAAGGATTTTCCTTACCACTATGGATTGTATCCAAAGTAAGTATTTTGTATATTTAGAGCTATTTTGACATTAGTGTCAAAAAAGGATGAAATTATAAGCTTTTATTTGTATTATGTTCATTTACGAAGTTATGAGGAGCTGATATAATACAACAAACAAAAGAATTTTTTAAAAAGATTTTGAAAAATAATTTCAACCAAGGAAGTATATGCATAGGAGGTGTTGTATTTTTTTTTCACATATTTTTTTCCTACTAATATCAAAGGGGGATAATCTTAATCCCATCTTTAATCATGTTTCTATTTAGTGTCAAAAATATGGAAAATCAGAAGTGTAAATAACAATTGATGAACATAGTAACCAACTCTATATACTTAGAAATGGAGGAGATGAATGAGTTTCACAGTTATACCCAAGCTTAGTACTTACCAAGTGATTATATACTCACTAAGCAGAAGAACTCGCCAAGCTAGATAGATTATCCTAAGAAAAGAGATTACCAAGCTACATAGTTATAACCAAGTAGAGATAACATTGAATGACAACACAAAGAACAAAGCATTCACTAAGTGAAATAGAGGCTATGTAAAATATTGATTTGGAAAAAAATATGATGAGACACAATCATACCAAGTGGAAAAATGGTTTACACAGTTGAAGGTAAAGATTTATGAATATTTATTAAAGAATGTGAATTGATTGTTTTATGATTACAAGGTAGGAAAGACCAATGAAAATGAGGAAAGGGAAGGAATGAAATGATGGATTATTTTGGATCTTTAATTTTAATCAATGAAGCATTATAGAATGTGTAATGTCCCCATTTTAGCAGTTGACCAAGTGTGTGTGCGTTAGCCTTGTTCTACATGGTCCCGAGGGCTAACGAAGGGTTTAATGGGATCTTGGAGTGTTTTGGCCTAGTCATTTCCAGTTTGGGCCAAAATGAAGTTGATTTACTCAGTTTCAGGCATACTTACTATTTTTAGTAAGTCGGCAGGACACAGTGCAGATCAATTTTGGTGATTGGATTCGATACTCCTCGGTGAGAGCTTTCCGATGAGCTATCACTCACATTATTCGGAGTCCGATTGCTAATACATTTTAATGCCTGAAGTTTTATTAAAGTAACATCTAATTTAATTGTAAAATATTAAAGTGTTACTTTAATATTTATTTTATGGTGATGTGTACCCAAGGGAGACATAAGGGGTATTTTAATATATGTTTTATATTACACATCTTTTATCCCACATCGCCCATATGAGTTGAGCGGACCCGTGGGAATAGAATAAAAGGAAGCATTTGTGGCTTCATTAGACAGGTTGAATATGAGAAGAAATTGGTGTGTGAGTTGCAGCTTTGTTCTTGGCATTTGAGGACGTCTATCCTCTCTTGTAACATTCTAGACGTCATTGCCTTGGGGTTTGGCCTTTGAAATTCTTTCTTATTGGCTTCATTATCAGGCAGTTTAGTTGCATGTTCGGCTACAGGCAGATTTGATATTTTGCTCATATCTTCTTCACTACTTGTCCGACGCTTATGCCGCTTGGAGGGAATGGTATTATGAAGGTAGTGGACTGATTGGAGGACAAAGTATTGTAGCAACAAGTTCGTAAGCATGGGCTGGAGTATTATGACAATATTGCTGAAGTAATTAGTGAGTTGATAAATCTGCCATGTATTTGGTTTTATGAATTCTGAAAATAACATTTTATTAGCAGCCGTTCATTTCCACTTTGCATATTATTGTAGTTTCTTTCTTGTTTATGTTGTATGATACCAATTCCATGCACGAAACACAACAAACAAATAAACATTTGATTTTCGGAGTTATAAGGGGTTTTAAGAAGTTGAATGCAAACTATTTGACATAATTCCTTTTAGCAATTTGGTTTAGTTTTTTGGGACATCCAGGGGTGCCCATTAAAGTGGTATCAGAGCTATAAGTCCTGCCATCCTGTGGAGGTCTTATAGGGAATTTGGAACAGCCAGATAGAGGGAAAAGGTGTTCGACGAAATGTCAAAACACTAAAATCAGAAATAAATAAAAAACACAGGCTAAGCATTTATGTTTGAGCATGCGACAGGGGTCTTATAATTTCCGCAATACCAGAGCAAGACAAAATAGGATTTCAGACTTGCAAAGCAAACAGTCTAGTACATCCATGCAAGGGGACATTGAATCCAACCATACAGACACAGAGGAGATATTCTGTGATCAGGACAATAATATGGGTGATCGAGATGACAGGAATACAGGATTAGGCGGAGGCAGAAATGTTGGTCCAGATCAGGGGTAGGTACTGTTCCGACAATTACTGGATACATTAGAGCAGGGGCAGCGTATGCAGCAGGAGCAGAATAGGCAAATGGACATGATGTTGCAACTCATGGCTAGACAGATGGGTGTCAATATTAATCCAGGTGATGCCAACAACAGGAACAATAACAACGAGGGAAACAATAACAACGGGAGAAACAATAACCATGAAGGCCAAGGCAACAACAATGGTCCTGAGAATAACATTAATGGTAATAATGGACATGGCAACAATGGGAATGAGGCTGATAACTTTAGACACGTTGTACGCCCAGCACGGACTGCGAGCTCGAGACCTCTTCTACCCAATTTCCCACCCAAAGATCCGGTTCAACCAGTAAACGAACCGCAGATTACCGAATTACAGGATCAGTTCAGGAGGGACTGGGAGGCTAGTGGACCAGAGTTTCAGGCAGATATTTCTCTTAGAGATTATATGGACTTGAGGATGAGACACATGCCTAAAGCAGGAGGGAGGAATCAAAACTTTGAGCTGAGGAAGAAATTTGGAAAACTTTCTTTACCTTATTATGATGCTTCAGGGAAGATGATTGCACGAGCTTGGGTGCAGAAGGTAGATACATACTTGCAGCTAAATCCTATACCTGAGGAGGAGGCTATCAAGTATGCGGCTATGCACTTGGATGGTGTTGCACATGAATGGTGGCATCATGGCATGGTGACTTTGGGGCATAATCAGATTACATCCTATGAGGAATTCACCGAAACATTGATTGGGAGATTTGACACTAAGGATCCCGAGTTACATTTCAAGGAGCTAGCACAGTTAAAACAGTCAGGTTCTGTGGATGCTTACATTGCCGAGTTTCAGCGCTTGTCTGTACTTGTTACTGATATCTCTCCTAGGAGATTGGTGGTGTTATTTTGTGATGGTCTTGCTTATCCATTACGAGGTTGGGTGAAGGGACATGATCCACTCACGTTAGCTGAAGCAACTAAAAAGGCACGAGATTTAGCCCCTTCGGTATACAAAGGAAAAAACCATTCAACAGATTCTTCCTACCGCAAGGACAAAGACAAAAATTTGTTTCAGAAAGAGTATAGCAAACTCAAAGAAGGATCAAAAGGACTAGACAATGAAACCTTGAATGAACTTCGAAAGAAGAAGTTGTGCTTCCATTGTAGAGAGCCTTGGGACTTATCTCATAAATGTTCTCTCAAGGCTAAGGCAAATCAAATGGAGTATTTTTCAGCAGAAGAGTCAGAGTCAGAAGGGGAGGATCAGCACTCCGATTTAGATGAGGGTAACACTATAGAGGAGAGCAACATTCCTAAGGATGATAAATCGTTGGCACGCTTGACAGGGGCCTAAAAGGCAATCACATTTAAGGTCAGGGGTACTATCCAAGGGCAGAAAGTGATATCTCTTATTGACACTGGGGCTACACATAACTTCATAGATGCACAATTAGTAGCCAGGAGAGGGTTACAGACAGAGGAGCATCATGGGTTTAGAGTCATGGTGGCTAATGGTGATAAGTTATTATGCAATCGGAAGATATCTAATCTTCGCATCAGGTTTGGAGATGGCTACGAGTTGGAGGATGAGTTCTATGTTGTGGACATGGGAGATTATGATGTCATCCTCGGCATGACATGGATGGCTTCACTAGTTGAGTTCACACTCAATCTAGCGAAATTGGAGATGAGATTCCAGCATGAGGGCAGAACTGTGGTACTTAGAGGGCTTTCAGATGGAGGTTGCAAAGTAGTGTCCTTGAGGAGAATGCAGAGACTTTTTCGTCATGATGACATAGAGTGGGCGGCAGAGTGCCACATTATGCCAACTTCACCAAAGCCACAAGAAAAGGGTCATCCACTAGATGTCCAGAAGATACTTGATAGACACGCTAAAGTATTTAGTGATATTCCTCATGGGGTTCCTCCTGACAGAGGGATGGAACATGTTATTGAGCTCGAGGAGGGAGCCAAACCAGTTATGATTACTCCCTATCGTCATTCTAAGAAACACAAGGATGAGATAGAGAAGGCGATTAAGGATTTGTTGGAGATGGGGCATATCAGGCCCAGTAAGAGCCCCTTTGCTTCAGCAGTAGTATTGGTAAAGAAGAAGGATGGGACGATGTGCATGTGCATCGATTATAGGGCACTGAATAAGAAAACAATTAAAAACAGGTATCCCATTCCTAGGATTGATGAGCTAATTGATGAGTTGTATGGGGCATGCTTCTTCACCAAAATTGATTTGCGATCCGAATACCATCAGATCAGGATGAGAGCAAAGGACATTGAGAAAACAGCCTTTCAATGTCACTATGGCCACTTTGAGTTCATGGTTATGCCATTTGGTTTAACCAATGCACCTGCTACATTTCAAAGTTGTATGAACTAGGTATTCAGGAAGCAGCTAAGGAGATTTGTCTTGATCTTCTTTGATGACATCTTGGTCTTCAGTAAGACCTGGGAGGAGCACTTACATCATCTAGAGGAGGTGTTATCTATTCTGGAGAGAGAGTCATTGTATGCCAAGGAATCTAAATGTGAGTTTGGCATGACTGAGCTCCTTTACCTGGGGCATATCATTAGTGCAGATGGCGTTCGGGTTGATCCCGAAAAGATTAGAGCTATTGTAGAGTGGCCTACTCTCACAAACCTTACACAGCTTAAGGGATTCTTTGGTTTATGTGGTTTTTATAGGAGGTTTGTTAAGGGATTCTCACAGATTGCTACACCCTTGACAGATCTTACTAGGAAAGGAGCCTTCATGTGGACAGGGGCAGCACAGAGGTGTTTTTAGCATTTCAAGCAGGTAATGTCTTCATGTCCAGTTCTAGCTCTATCGGATTTCACGAAGCCTTTTGAGCTTCATTGTGATGCATCAGGTGATGGGATTGGAGCAGTATTGATGCAGGAGAAGCATCCCATTGCATTCGAGAGTAGGAAGCTCCGAGAAGTTGAGAAAAGTTATTCTGTCTATGACCGGGAGATGTTGGCCATAATGCATGCATTGGCCAAATTTTGATCATATTTGGTAGGTGGACGTTTTATGACCAAGACTGATCACAACAGTATTAAATACTTCATGAGCCAACGTGATCTTAATGACCGGCAACAAAAATGGCTGACTAAATTGCAGGCTTATGACTTTGACATAGAGTTTGTCAAAGGTAAGAAAAATGTGGTGGCTGATGCCTTATCTCGGAGACCTCACTTATGTGCTCTGGCAGAGATTTCAGGAGATTGGAGAGATCAGATTATAGCAGAGTATGTCGGAGATGCTTGGGCTTCTGGATTGATTTCAGGTACCATACAGGATGATCGCTATGAGGTGATAGATGGATTGATCAGAGTTCAGGACAGGGTTTATTTGATTCCGTCATCACATTTGAGAGAGGCGATACTGAAGGCATTTCATGATGCACCCACAGCTGGACATCCGGGGGTCTTCAAGACCTACAAGCAGATCCGAGAGCGGTTTTCATGGAAAGGGCTCAAGGATGATGTTCAAAGGTATGTCAGGGAGTGTGTGGTTTGTCAACAGAATAAGGGAGAGCACACATTTCCTGCAGGTTTATTACAGCCCTTGCCCATTCCTGATAGGAAATGGGAAAGTATTTCGATGGACTTCATCACTGGTTTACCATGAGTGCAGGGAAGGGATTGCATCTATGTGGTGGTGGACCGCTTGACGAAGTTTTCTCACTTCTTTGCTATTCCGTCCACTTACACAACAGCACAGGTGGCAGATCTTTTCTTTAAAGAGATATTCAAGTTACATGGGCTGCCCAGATTCATTGTCAGCGACCGGGATGGTAAATTTATGAGTGTTTTTTGGCAAGAGTTGTTTAGGTTCTGTGGTACAGATCTTACACCTAGCACTAGTTATCATCCACAAACAGATGGGCAAACAGAGATTGTGAATAAATGGGCGGAAGGATATTTGAGGAACTATGTAACTACGCAACAAAAGGCTTGGATCAGATGGTTGCATATGGGAGAGTATTGTTATAACACCACTTATCATATGTCCATCAAGATGACTTCTTTCATGGCACTCTATGGTTATGAAGCACCTAGCTTCATGGATTTAGTTTTGGGGGACAGTAGAGTGCCCAAAGCCAAAAACTTATTGCAGGATAGTCAAGACATCTTGAAAGTGCTCAAAGAGAATATATAACAAACTTAGAATCAACAGAAATTGTATGCTGATCAGCACCGAATAGAGCGTAGCTTCGAGGTAGGGGATATGGTTTACTTGAGGCTACAACCATATAGATAGTCATCGCTCAAGAAGAGCGGAGCTAAAAAGTTGAAACCTAGATTTTATGGTCCCTACAGGGTGATTCGCAAAGTGGGCAAAGTCACCTATGAGCTTGAGCTTCCAGAGGGCAATCGAGTGCACAATGTGTTTCATGTGTCTAGGCTTAAGAAAGCCATTGGTCAGAGTGTAGTGCCTTCTGCAGATTTACCCCCTTTGGATGAGGAGGGGAAGCTTGTGTTAGTACCTGAGGCTATTCTGGATACCAGAGAGAGGAAGCTTAGAAACAGGGTAGTGAAGGAGTATTTGGTCAGATGGAAAGACCTGTTAGAGGAAGATTCTACATGGGAGAGTGAGCAGGTTATTCAGCAGGCTAGACTGAGATTGCTTGAGGACAAGCAATTTCAAGGGGGGCGGACTGTAATGTCCCCATTTTAGCAGTTGACCAAGTGTGTGTGCGTTAGCCTTGTTCTACATGGTCCCGAGGGCTAACGAAGGGTTTAATGGGATCTTGGAGTGTTTTGGCCTAGTCATTTCCAATTTGAGCCAAAACGAAGTTGATTTACTCAGTTTCAGGCATACTTACTATTTTTAGTAAGTTGGCAGGACACAGTGCAGGTCAATTTTGGTGATTGGATTCGATACTCCTCTGTGAGAGCTTTCCGATGAGCTATCACTCGCATTATTCGAAGTCCGATTGCTAATACATTTTAATGCCTGAAGTTTTATTAAAGTAACGTCTAATTTAATTGTAAAATATTAAAGTGTTACTTTAATATTTATTTTATGGTGATGTGTACCCAAGGGAGACATAAGGGGTATTTTAATATATGTTTTATATTACACATCTTTTATCCCACATTGCCCATATGAGTTGAGCGGACCCGTGGGAATAGAATAAAAGGAAGCATTTGTGGCTTCATTAGACAGGTTGAATATGAGAAAAAATTGGTGTGTGAGTTGCAACTTTGTTCTTGGCATTTGAGGACGTCTATCCTCTCTTGTAACATTCTAGACGTCATTCCCTTGGGGTTTGGCCTTTGGAATTCTTTCTTATTGGCTTCATTATCAGGCAATTTAGTTGCATTTCCGGCTACAGGCAGATTTGATAATTTGCTCATATCTTCTTCACTACTTGTCTGACGCTTATGCCGCTTGGAGGGAATGGTATTATGAAGGTAGTGGACTGATTGGAGGACAAAGTATTGTAGCAGCAAGTTCGTAAGCATGGGTTGGAGTATTATGACAATATTGCTGAAGTAATTAGTGAGTTGATAAATCTGCCATGTATTTGGTTTTATGAATTCTGAAAATAACATTTTATTAGCAGCCGTTCATTTCCACTTTGCATATTATTGTAGTTTCTTTCTTGTTTATGTTGTATGATACCAATTCCATGCACGAAACACAACAAACAAATAAACGTTTGATTTTCGGAGTTATAAGGGGTTTTAAGAAGTTGAATGCAAACTGTTTGACATAATTCCTTTCAACAATTTGGTTTAGTTTTTTGGGACATCCAGGGGTGCCCATTACAGAATGATCCTAAACACTAATTAGGTCAGAGATGAAAGAGGCAAAATAAAAATACAAAATGACCTATATAGAACAATTTAACGTTGTTGTTGTTGAGAGATGTATTGAAGTGAAAAAAAGAGATAAGATGATAGAGTAAAGTATAAAGCATAATAGAGGTTAGAGATCAAATATTTAAACAAATTTGAGAGTAATTGCATAACAATCATAGGAGATGATATATTAGTTAGGATAAGATGGATCTAATCAAGAAAAGTAAGTTGCTATTACAAAGATCATTTGTTTCTACTTTCTAAACCCTTGTTAAGGTAAACCTAATAGTCCTTATGTAAATCTCTGAGTAGACACTAAGAAGAGTGTTTTAAAATCCTTGAGAAAGGTAGATCCTAGTAGATCTAATTGTATGCTCCTAATAGAGTAAGTCACCGGAAGTGAGGAAACATTGTAGCCCTAACAAGGCACCCTCGTACTAAAGTAGTGATGTATTTGTAGGTACCATCCCCATTGCAGTTTTCTATCTGGCCAAGGGTTTCTATATGACCAAATGATTGTAACATGTGTAATGATTTTATGCTTATGAGTTTATGGTCAATGCATGTTGAAATAGCTAACTCACTTTCAAATAAAAGTAATGTGGTAAATTTTTATTGATTACCCAGTGATAGAGGAATCAAGGTGAATATACCAAATTTGGGTAAGACTGAAAGTTTTGAGGACCACCCCTCCCTCTCAGTATCCTATGTTTCCTAATATTCTGACACACATGTTGCAAATGATTCAAGAAATAGACAATAGGGAATTATCAAGAAACAAATTTAAATTTAAATAATGAAGGAACATGAAAAGAGGGGAAAAGCTACAATATCATTAGAAAAGGGTTAAAAGACTTTAAAGAAAAACAGAGAACAAATATTCTTGCAAAATAATATATCAGACATTATAGTTGAAGTGGATAGGTGTTATTCAACAATAAAACATGATAGGTAAGAGGTTTGAATGAGGAAGGGCTAAACACATAAGAGTAATATTGAGAAACATAGAGAATAAGAGTATTATCCTTAGAAATAGATGGCTACTCAAAGAAGCATAGTTCTATCTAGATGAATATATGACTTTTTCTAAATGAAATGAGCAAATGAAGGAATGGGTAAAAGTAAAATCAGTAAGAAACAAAGGTAAGTATGCACGGATGAAAAATATGAAAGCTCAAAGAGAATTTATCAAATAAGAAATAGGAAATAGGGGTCCCATGAAATCACTTGAGTATAGTAAGTTAAAACTACATAGGTTTTCCATGGAGTAGAGGTCTTGGGTTGGGGCCCATAGAAGAAGGGAAGGATATTATTATTCTATTTGAGACACATGAGTATGATATTTGTATGGTCCCATATTTTGATTGTTACAAGAGAATTTCAATTTTGAACAATGAGAATGAAACAAGTAAAAGAAATAGTGGAATCACAATGTTTATAAAAGATAAATGGTATGTAACGATAAAATTTTCAAAAAGAAGATCCAAATAAGAAATGCATATGGTTGTGAATAGTAGTGAATTTAATCTAGGAGCATATTTGGGTTATTGGTGATCTTGCATCACCCAAAAATATTTCAAATTTATTAACTATTTAATTATTCGCATGGATAGTTTCTTTTTTTTTTTTAATCTTATGATAGATATATTTGGCTCATTTCCTAATGTAGTCCTTATGGGATGATCTAGGAATCTTGGAATTCCTATGTCTAAGTTTGTATCATGATTAAATGTTTCCATATGAATATATCTTAAGATTGGTCTAGTACCATTCTGGATTTCATGTTTTAATAGCTAGGTTGGTGAGATTCGACTTGTGATGCACCTTGGCGCATTGTTTTGTTAGAAAGTAAATTCAACCAGTATAACTGGGGGGTGAGGGGTGAATCAATTATGAAATTTAAATAATCTTTATCAAAACTTTAAAAAATAACCAATAGATACTATAACCACAAGATGATAACAATGCAGAAAGACATGAGATATGTTAACTACAGAAACCCTTGATTAGAGGGAAACCCCTGATGGGAATGAATCCCATAATATGATGTACTAATATTGAATGTTCCTTGTGAAAGGATAAGACCATGTTAGGAGTTGCTTCAACCCTATTAGGAACTGGTAATAAGTCAACTGAACCCAATGTCCAAATTTTTTTATAACTATTTTCACTAAATAGTTCAATATAGCATATCCTAGAGTGAATTGACTAATACAACAACTTATCAAGCTAATATTGTTCCTTTGAATTTTTCAACACAGCAAGTTCTCAACACGTCATCAACATCATTATCTACTATGACCTTATAATGTTTGCATCGGAAACTCACATAATACAATGATCATACACATTATGCTACAATCACTGTCTACAACCAATGAAAATATCTTTCCTTTATACCAAGTCCTAAAACAACTAATTGAGACAGCCTTGAGGCTTCCCCAATGTACAAAGAGTAATATAGGACCTTCATTTGACAATGATAAATCAATGTAAATCATGGAAGAATAATGAAGATTTATATGAAATTTCAAAGATCAATTTTAACATACTAAGATCAATTATGGCCTTTGGAGGAAACTATACCAATGTAAAGATTAATGGTCCTAAGGGTCTTGATAAGGACCCTAGGACGAATTTCTAATGTTAGGGGGGTCAATAGTATCCAAGGCATAAAAACTAGTTTAGAGGACTTAGAATAAGTTTATAAATCAATTTGATAAGGTTGGATAGGTTAAATGTTACAAATAATGCATAAGTTGTAAGTTGAGAATTCAAATTTTTGAATCCTAACAGCTAATTAACTTTTAGAGGGAAACCTTTTTTTTATGTAATGTAACAACTCTTAACCACTTGGAATTTTTTTTTGAGCTTAAAATGAAATTATAAATTCTTATATACTGATGGAAAATCCAAAATGGTGATTATATAAAGGACTGTACAACTGGAAGTGGAGATTTGCAATAAAATATAAGGCTTTCTCATTTTTTTACTCTTATTGATTGATTTAAATGTTTGGACGAATTGAGTACATTAATATGGTCATATTTTAAGTATGTGTATGCAATTCAGATCTGTTAACACCTTAAAATCATATATATATATATATATATAGACTAGTGAGGAAATTGGTATTTTTGTTAACTAGTTTTGATAGAACTTTGGATTTGGCACCCATTTCATGAATGAAACCTTTATTCTCAAGGAATGGACCTCTATTAACATATATATTATTTTCCTAACCTTAATTATGCAAGGAAACTAAGATTTGTAGGGGTGCCCTATGAGTTTTGTGGAGAAAAGTGAAGGAAACTTGAGGCTAGCCTATAGCAGTAGAAGATCTACTTGAAGGAGGCTATAATTTTATGGTTGGAAAAGTTGTAGGACATCAAGAACTTTTTTTTTTATGATCAACTAATTGATCCTAGAAGTGACTGTGGAAATTTGAACTAAGAAACCCTCATTTAAAGGCCTATTTGGGCATGGTTTTGGGGTTTTCATAGTAAGTAAATTCATGGATTGAAATTGATTTTAGAAACCTTTAATTGGGACAAAAAATCAATATTTTTGAAGATTTGCTAGGTTGGGGTTAATAAGTACTTGTACTTCCTTTGTAAACAAGGTGGTTTTTAAACCTAAGGCACAGTGAAGAGTTAGCATATACTTTCCAAAATAAGCCTACATGTAAATTTGATATGTTGTAAATGAGAAAAATGGGTGTCTAAATCTATAATTTATTTACCAGTTGTTTTGGAAAATTTGAGATAAAATTTCAAGAGGATAGCACTGGAGGGATAACTAGGGCTTATTGGCCTAATAGGAGAAAATTGGGGATTGGCCATAAAACCATTTCTTAGAAGCCTAAAACTTGTGGAAACACTTCAAACCAGACATAGAAAAGTGATCCAAGTCATTTGGGGAATTGGGTAAGTTGACTTTTGAGCTTTGACCTTGTAAAGCCATTTAAGTGCATTAGGTTCATGGCGGGAATTCGGGATAACATTGCATTTCCCTTATAAATCTTGACATCCCACCATATATCTCTACATCAATCTATTTGATCTTAAAAGAATTATCTTCGATCTTGATTCATTTTCTACTCTATTCTTGAATAACTTGAATTTTCCAAAAGCTTTAGACTTTTTGGTAAGAAATGCTACCCATAACATTCTTCGAAAATCATCAACAAAAATCATAAAGTAAATTTCACCATAGAATTCTCTATTTCTTGTAGGACCACTCAAATGTGTATGCACAATCTCTAACTTTATTGATGTAGAAAATATCTTGCTTGGAAATGAACTCTTCTTCTATTTTGCCATCACATATTCCTTTCAAACCATGTCCTTATGGGATAAGCTGGTTTTAGTATGACCACTTAGAAGAAGTGAAAGAATAATTTTGGGTTGCTTTCAACATTGGACCATATCGAGGTACAATCTTATATGAAGTAGTTGATATGAGTTGCATACCATTTTGTTTTTGGGTAGACCTTCACAATAAGATGTTGGAGCTATTCATGATTATCAAAGAATGTTGTTTCTATCATCAAAGATGGAAAGATACTTACATTACTTCCTTGTATGGATGAAGGAATGAAAGCTAATAACTTAAGATTGATGAATAATTTCACTATAATTTTTCAAACTAATTTGAATCATAAGGTTATGAATCTATAATAGGTGGCTGGAAAGATTTATAAGGTTGAGAAATTGTTAAAGAATTTGATGAGTACACTTGAAACTATTATTTTGGAAACTAGTGAAGACCATAACGTGATGTTACAACATGGTATCAAAGGTGAATTGGTATCAGATGAGAAACAAAATATTATGGATGAATTTCAAGTTGATAATATGGATGGTAGAGGTAAAATCAAGCAAAAATTTTTTAAGAAAAAGTTGATTAAAGATTACGATGGTAAAACTAGTAGTGGTAATCTAAATAAGAATAGAGTTTGTCGAAGAAGTAACAAAAAAGTTATTTGACATTGGCTATTTTTACTAGATTTGTTGCATACTTGCATGAACAACAGTAGAATAGGTCATGGATAGATTCAAAATAATATTGGATCTTCATATGAAGAAGACAAGTGGATGAAGAATGTTCATGGTATCTATATTCAGAACATTGTCAAATGTTCAAAAATTCATGTTGGACACAATTGATGCTGATGAAAGTAAAGGAGAGATTATTGAATGATAGGTGATGTTGATGAAGGTCAAGGTCAGAAATGATCTAAAAATTATATGTAGAGGACTTAGATCAGTTGTTATGTTATCATTGATGTCAAGCCTAGAAGAATGGCATATGAAATAGTATTGGCAATTGGGCAAGACATATTACTTAATCATGTAAGTTGCAATCATATGAAGGATGTGATGTTGAATAGAGAAGTGGAAGGAACATAAAGAAGATGAGATGTAGAAGAGAAGTTAAGTATGCAAACCTAATAGGGAAACTCATGAAGCCTATGATAGTATAATGTTGGTTTGATTGTTTTAAATGATTTCAAGAAGTATTGAGATGATGTACAAGCAAGTTAATTTGGTTAGTAAAACAAGGGATGACAATGGAGAATGAAAAGACAAGCGATGCAGGAGCACTTAGGTTTTTGGCTTCTCTCTATTCAAATTTTGTCTTGTAAATGGTCTTAGCTCAACCATTGTAGAATAAGGACTTGGATAAGTCCTTAAGGTGTGTCTAAGTATATTAGGAGTTAGCAAGAGTTGTTGAGCTATTTTTGTCGATTGGATTCAAATAGGATTTAGATGAGCAAATGTTGCTTAATGGTAAAAATTGGTCAAAGGGGTTGACCATGATTAGAAATAGGTGAAAAAAAAAAAGAAAAATGTCATTAATTAGTCCTAAGGGATCAAACTAGACACATCTGGGGTCCTAGGAAGAATTGGAGAGCAAAAAGAAAAAAGTTGCTCATGACAACGTTTCATTTTTGCAAAGTTGTCATGACAACTTTGACAACTTTTGTGAAAGTTTGCACATAGTCATTTTTGGGTAGCTTTTACAACTAACACATGTGCAAGAGGCCTATGTAAGGATATTCCATTCCCTAAACAAGGGTTGGGATTGATATTGTACGGAGGCATAGTGCATTTCAAGCTAATTTTTATGCAAATTTACCACAATACAACTAAGAATTACTATTCCAGATTCCTATGGATTGATCTAGTGGTTTTTTTGTGTACATAGTTATCTCTTTTTGTTTTCATACTAAATCCATTCTTGTTTAAACAATTTAGTTTGTTTTTTTAGGAATTAGAAATTATTTTTGTTTGGGTGACTTTGTTGGTTTGTACAAAATGAGAGTTGTGGGAAAATGGCTCTAACTTTATTTCTAACAATTGAATCCTCATGGCCACTTGGAATTGAGTAGAGCACTATATATAAATTATAAATATGCAATTTGATGCTTTATGGAGTTGGAAAACTAATTTTACAACCAAGCCCTAGGTGATCCCTAGTATGTTCGGCAAGGTGACTTGGTCATTGCTAGATCAAAAAGGAGAACAAGGTGGATTGGTTTGTGCCAATAAATTGGTGATTTGTGTATTCCATAGGGTGAAGGAACCTAGGACTAAATGTGGGTAAGATTTGAATCATTTTGATTAATTCAAAACATTAGTAACTAAACTAACTACAACAAGTCCTTAAAACCTTAAAAATAGGGTCATTTTGGCATAGGAGTATATGGATGAGTTGAGGGTTCAAGACCAATTGAATCTTGGAGTTTTCCCAAAAGGGTGTTACGATACCAAGTTATTTAATGAGCTTGTTAAGGATTTTTTGCAGTGAGGAGTCAATTTCCCTATTAGGAGGCCTAACTGGGAGCAAAAAGGGCTACAAGGCCAAATAGTGAGTTTGAAGAGATCATTAAGGAGTAGGAACACATGGCCACCAAGAAACCCTCAAGAGACATGGAAGGATTAGTGTTGAATTATTAAAATGTTCACTTGGTCAGAGAGGCTCTCGATTACTTAGAATAGTAAATTGGCTAACCATAAGGCTAGGGTGTGTTTGAAGCGGTGGACGAGTGTTGATTGGTGAGGATCCAAGAGTAAGAGGGATAGGAGTGTGATTATCCCTTGCATTAGGGTGAAGAAAGAGACCCTAAGAAGCTAGGAGAAAGAGTGGGCCTAGTATGGAACCAGAGAAAGAGTGCCTTTAGGTCTTGGTAGTTGGATTTTCCCCATCAACAAGGACTTAGTATGTTACATAAACCTAGAGATTGTGGTCATAAAAAGAGGAAGGTTAAGTAAGAACAATATTAATTGAGGAAAAGAGTTAATCAAGAAATTTTAGTATTAATTAATCATAATATTAACTAAGTGATGAGTTTTTTGGTAAAGGAAGAACACGATTTGATAAAGTAGAACAGTTTTTGAAAGATCAAGGATGACATCAAGTGAAGATCTAGACTATTCTAGAAGATTTTTAGATAAGGAAAAAGTCAATTATCAAGATCAACAAATGGAATAATTAAGTTAAGATCTAATGATGAATATTTGAGTAGTGTTTTGAGATCAAAGAAAAGTTCAAGTTCCAAGATGGAGATAAGACTAACAAGATTCAAAGAATGTTATACCTAGCGCCAAGTTCATTGAATCTAAGTTGGTTGATGATCATGTGGATGAGATTAACTGATGGAAACCCTTAGGAATGAGATGAAGTGATAGAAATATGTTTATATATGGAAGAGACAAGAAGTAAAAATTTGTTGGTCTAATATCTAGTTGAGTTCTAGTGCAAAGTTGTTGAAGGATATCATACTGAGCAGATCTAAAGTGTGAAGTTGAAGTAGAGTGAAGAGTTATTGCTATGGCTAGTTAGTGAGCAATATATGAGAAAAATGGAAATCCAAATAAGAAATGTGAGTTTCATATTTATCATACACTAGTACAAAAATGATAATATGTGACTAAAAAACCACTAAAATTTGTATATATGTGACTAAACTTAATCACATGACTAATAGTAGTTAATATCCAGTCATTTATAACACTACTAAATTTACTACCGAGCAATTTTAGTCACTTATTTGATCGCTGATTTTGATCATTGATTTAGTAGTATATATAGTGGTATATTTAGTAATATATTTAATAATTGATTTAGTAGTATATTTAATCATGTGGCTAGTCACATATTTAGTAATATATTTGATCACATATTTAGTTGTATATTTGATAGGTGATTTAGTCACATATTTAGTAACATATTTAATCGTATATTTGATCAAATATTTTGTATATTTAGTCACATGTTGAGTGGTATATTTAATAGCATATCTAGTAGTATATTTGATCAAATATTTAATAGCACATTTAATAGTGTATTTGGTCATAATAGGGCACGATGGAATCAAACCACCATCCATCTGCTTCTAAAGCATGTGCTCTTCCATTGAGCTAGCACCTCTTAAAGAATGATTATACAATGTGTAAATTTTTATATTGTCTGGTTCTTATCTTTTGAGTTAATCTCAATCATTTCTTTAGTGATTTATACCTAATTTCGATATATAATTAGTGTACATTTATCTTTATTTTTTCTTAGATGGAATTATAATTGATTATTGTACTTAGAAATAGTTAAATTTCCTCTATCTACATGATTTATATCTCTCCTTAAGTTCTACATCATACAATTAGAAATATCAATCAACATATTAATTAAACATCACCATTGTCAAAAATTGTTTGAACATCTAATCATGACTCACAATTATTCTTAATCAATGCTTGATTATAGCACTATTCATTTTTCTCTAAAATTCAACCTTTAGAACTAATTAGACCTACCAATGATGACTCCATCTTTTGTTGAAAATTCCATATTCCTTTAACACAAACTCATTAACCTTTTGTTATTCAAACACCTCATTCTCTGATTACATTGAAGATTTACAATCACATACTATAGATGAAAAAATTCAAATTGTACAATATAAGAACTTGCCCATACACATCACATCACATTGCTTGATCTTACACAACCTCCTTAGCCATCTTACACCATGTCATCAAATGCTTGTATAATTACATTAACTCCTTTTGAGGTCTTTGGAACATTTCTTCCTAAATAGACCTTGTCAAAACTATAGCTCTTGATCTTTAATCTAAAATGTATATGAAATTTTGCATTCAAAGGTTTTCCTTAGCCCCTTGCTGAAGATTGAAGATGTTGTATTCTACATGGGATATATTTTTATGGCATCTAAATTTATTAATATTATGCATCTCACATAGTTATTCAAACTTATGTGCTCTTAATGCTAACAAATCTCCACAATCCATGAAATATCTAGCTATTGTTTCTGGATAACATTGTGTGAAATTTTTTGCATCAACATTTCAAATAACACACTCTGATCCATATTAAAGTTTGTAGAGATTAGTTTTACTTAATCACACCCGATTAGGATCGAGTCCCTTTATAAATGCTCTTTCATAATTAGAATCACCCTCAGCCTTCACATGTAATAGAAATTGAAAATCCATTTTTCTTGGCAATGTTTAATCATTATTGACTATATTTAATAAAAATTGCATATGTTGCTCTGTATCAAACATTTCTATATACATCTTGCCCATAAATGATGTTGTAATGTAAAATTATTTGTCAAAAAGTTATTTGCTTGACAAAAATCTTGAACATAATATATGCATGAACAATGCATACTTGATATGATTTGAAAGTTCTATCAACATGGTTGTCTAAATTGCTAGTGCAAATAAAAAGAGGAATGCCATAAATAACACAGACTGTTCAATCAACTATTAGTATCTACGCAAAGTGTACAGCAATTGAGAATGAAATTATTTTCTTGAATTTCAATTAATGAGTATATAACACATACAAAAAAGTAGTCATATAAACTCTTGAGTGCACTCTTTAATTGTTAAATAATTTCCGACTAGCCCTTATTTAAAGCACAATGATGTAGATTAAACCAAATACAAAAGGACCAGAGCAAAAAGCATGAATTGTAGAACGTAATATATTAAAACTGCAACATGTAATGCCACCTTTGAAATAGTTGCAGAAGAAAAACCTGCAACTCTTCCTGTCTAAAATATTTTTAACTTGTGCAATAGGAAGAAACTAATTTATCTAATCTAATTTACGAGTGTAGATTTGCTCAAAAAAATTAGAGGAAGCTCTATACAAATAGGAGAAGTATATTGGAAGAGATATATAAATCTATCAATTTCTATAGAGGCAGCTAGCTTAGGCATAACATATTTCTAATTTCATGATAAAACTTTGGTTTTATTCAGTATTCTCGACGAAATATCTCTTGAATGCTTAATATTGTGGAAAAATGGAATAGTTGTATGTTTAAGCATAATCCAAGATTGTTAAGTGAACATGAAATAGAAATCATGCATTTGATTAATTTTTTAAGGTGTCTAGACAAGTGCCCTGATAAAAGGACTCGAGGGCTTGTGATTGGTATTTTTTCAAATCATGAACCATAACCTTGAAGGAATATTGCCAAAGTAGATTACAAGAATCTCTTCCTATTGTAGATTAGACCCTCTGTATTAACTTTAAACCTGAGAAAAATCTAATTTATTGCACAAGTCCATGACTCCACAAAAATAGCTGTACAAAAATACGAATTTGTGTTGCAGAGCAACCGACATAGGCATCCTTATAATGCAGTCATACTTTCACCATATGCAAAGAGATCTCCAATACGGGATAATAGAAGTACACATTTTCAAGCATACACCCAGCCTTTATCAAAAAGGAAGTTGGATCAAGGAATGGACATCCATCCAAAGATGAAAGTACTGAAATTTTTAGTGATTGTCTGATTTTATAGGCTGTTGAGTGGGCGTTTTTCAGTGTATCAAATTATATGATGTTTTTAAATAAGTCGTCACATGATTTGATTGAACAACTATGCAGTTGAATCTTAAAATCACCTTATAAGATAATCATATTATAGTTACATGTGTCGTAGATCTGCGTATCCAAAATGTGGATCCATAGACAAGACATAAAACTTTTTAACAAAATGCCTCAAAGAGATATGTCCCAGTGTACTGCAATTGCAACATATGCACAAAATGGATTTATTGGAAAGGTTTAAGACACTTTCAAGCAAATGCAAATGGTAGGTATAAAGCTAAATACAACATTTGCCAGCACTCTCCTGCCTGTGCCAAAATGGGATCTTTCAAACAGGGAATGGATATTCACCGAAGGATAAAGGCAGAGGAATTTTTGTCAGATGATGTAGTTGCAAGTGCCCTGGTAGACATGCATGAAAAACGTGAAAACGTAGACAAGGCAAGGAAACTAATGGTACTATTATTCTAAAATAAATAATGTGTTGGAGTATGGTAGGTATATCATTTGTTATAGACTATAGTTACTAGTGTCACTGTCGTGTAACTCTAAATATCATAAAATTTATGCACTGGTTGACATCAAGTATAAATTTCAGGTATATGATATTGACAACAACCACAATATCGGCTTTCCTAAAATATGTCTTTTATGTGAGTGACGTAGTTATGGAAGGACAATGGGAAAACAAAGAAGTTTTTACCTTTTACTTGGAGCTTGTCAGAGATCTGCTTCACCTGTCTTTGTATCTTTTCTTCTTCCTTGTCATATTTATTTTAAGTATGGCATTGCTTTACATTTTTTGTCATATTCTTTGAAGTCAATTCAATATTTTGGCTATGTTCTATTGGGACCAAATTGGTTTTGTTTTTCTCGTTGGAAGAAACTATGGCCTGCCATTACACTTGATAAGGGAGCTCTATGAGACATTCCAGAACTTCAAGTCCAGGGTTGCTGACTTTATAAGATACAGAAAAATTACGTCCAACATGGATGATCATTTTCCAAATGCAACTGCTGAAGACCTTAGCTTGTGAGTTACCTTTTCTGTTTTTTCTCATTTAAATTTGTATTGCTGTTATCTATTTAGCAGACAATGACAAAAATATTTTAGAGGGAATTAAAACCCATAAATACCTTAACATGCAGAAGTGATGCCACATGCATTATATGTCGAGAGGAAATGGTTGGAACAAAAAATTTACCTTGTGGTCATCTATTCCATGTACATGTCCTACATGCAGGTCTCCAGTTATTGCACCAGAAGGTGGAACAATAACAACTGGAGCAGGGCATGGTGTGCAACCTGAACAGCAAAGTGCTGGGACAGAAGGTGGGAATTGACATCTTTCATGGAATCACACTTTTATCAATGATTGCTGAATTGATGGTTGTTTTTTAATTGTCACTTTTTGATGTGTCATTGTTTCAATTATGAATTACCAGGGCTACAAGCAAATGTTGGCTCCTCAAATGCATCAGGTCAAGGGTCTGACGCAAATCATTTTTTGGCTCAACATCAATTAAGAGTTCAAGCTGCTGTTGCGGCTACCCGCCTGTATGGGAGTTCTTTTGTATATTCTATAGCTCAACCTGGCACAATGAATTGGTAAATGTTCTTTCTTATTTGGCTAATTTCCCAGATTCCACATATATGTTTGTGTATCCTCATTTTTTTTTGTTCAGACAGGTATTGATATCTTGTTAGGATTTTCAGGGCTACACCTGGAAAGCTCAATTTATTAGGATAGTTAGAAAATAGGTTATTATATGTTGATAGGACGTGTTTGTAGATGTTAGAAAATTCTTTTAAACTTCAAACATGTATAGTAGAAGGCACCTCAGCATAATTTTTTTGCTAGGCAGGTCCCCAGGGTATATTTTTGTACCACAGCCATACATGGCAGGACTTGCTGCTCCAAATAATGTTCCTGGACGTATGGGTAACAGTGAATATCAGGAGTGTTTTGTAGCAATGAGTTCCTTTCCAATGCATCCAGAGTACCAAAGATGGTTAGAAGTTCAATCTTAGATATTGGCAGCCCAAAGGACTTCAGCAGTCAGTGGAAGCAATCAGCTATACCCTCAAGTGCTTTTATATGGCTTTAATCCTTTAAATATGAACCATTCTAACCAGATATCTCCTGTTAGGGGTGCTGTTGAAGACAACTGACAGAGTCCTTCCACGAGTTCACAATCTCTTGATCAAGCTATCAATAACTACTCTGGGATATTGAACATTCAAGAGTTACTACTAAGACAAAAGATAGAGGTGATCAGTTATATATATATATATATATATATATATATATATATATATATATATATATTTTTTTTTTTTTTTTTTTTTTTTTTTTTTTTTTTTATTTTTTTTTTTTTTTTGCGAGCAAGGAACTCCCTTGATTCAATTCCTGGGCTCAAGGCTGATGATTCTAATGTGAAGACTGAGGCTGATGATTAGGATCACGTCCCTTTATAAATTCTCTTTTATTAAGAGATATTTGGTGAATAGACTTGACCATCTATGACTGTCTCTTGGAGCAAATATAAGATAAAAGATCCAAACAAGAGATATGACTATTGAAATCAATAAGTGATTATATCTCTTCAGATCGGGATTGCAGAACAATGATCGAAGTTCATTCAGACTTTGCAGTTAGAATTCAGAATAGAATTAATTCATATCCATTCTTTCTTGATTATCACCTGCAAGCAAAATATAAGTGTTCTTGCAATTGACTAAGAAGAATAGGAGAAAAGATTGTAAGGGATATCAAATTGATGAAATTGGAAACATGGATTATGCACAACACTTCAGCAACAACCATATCATTTCTTATGTGTCGTGAGTTTGTTATGACACAATAGAGATACTGCTTGAGCAGAGATAGTGACAAAATTCCCAACTTAATAGCAACTAATATCTCCCAAAATGTCTCAGACCAAATCATAGAATGATCAATTCAACATTGTGACTTCCAAACTTTGCTGAAGGTCTTCGGTTTGGCATAGGAGGTGATGGTCAAAAGTTCTGCAGTTTGGAAGAAACCTGATCTGAAAGAAACCTGTGCTCTTGGCTCCTTGTTAAAGTTGAAGTAAACATCTCTAGACAATTCGCTATAGTTGTCCAATATTCCAGAATACAAGAGGACTTCCTGAGCAAGGCCTGAAAGGGACAGTTGATTATTGTTTAATGGCATATCACTGTAAATCAATAAACGTCTGATTTTAGTATTCTCATTGTTGTTGGTAACATTGGCTACAACACAATAAAGAACTAGAAAAGTGCAAAGGAAATATTGAGATTGCTAATGCCCTTTCAGAGTTGTATTTTAAGACTTTAAAACCCTTTGCCTTGGATTTGATATAAAAATAATGGTCGGAGTCGCACGAATATTAGCAGCCACAATTTGATTAAGGTCGTATTTGAGGGAGTTTAAGTTTTATATATGCTGTGTGGATGTAAATATCAAAATATTTTTATAAACCTCCTTTCTCTCGAATAAGATTCGGTAGAGATAAATAAGGTCCCAAAATATACGAATTGATATAATTCATTGGATTAATCTGGGAAGTTTTAGGAATTTCATAAATATAAATAATCTTATTGCCAAATTCTAGAGGGGTTAATTTATAGGCGGATATCCTTGGATTTTAGTGAATTTATCTTTAGGACTCACAGGGGACTTGGAGAATGGTGTGCCAATATTAATTTTGTGTTGTGAGGGAAGCCATGAAAGTCACAGCAAATTACAGGCATGAAGATCTTGTATAATGTCTACATATTAAAGGGATCAACTGCTTGTTGTGAAGTATATAAAACATTTCTGTTACTTTCATTGATAGATCAGTTGAATGTGTAAGTCTACGAAATTCACCATAAGGAATAATCTGAAGTTCTTAAATTATGAATCTAGGATGAGACTCTGAAGAGTTTTCTGTTAACTGAATTTGGATGTGGATTGGCATTTGGAGACTCTAGTCATTCAACAGATCACTCAGTTATGCAATTCTCTGGATTCTGTGTCTTTTATGCATATCCCTCGTGAGTGGAACAGTGTGGCTGATTGTTTGGTTAAGTGGGCCTCCGAGAATGTGTCGGATTGGAACATTATTGATCATAGGATGCTTCCCCTTGATTTATCTCAGATGCTAGATCAACTTGTGGACCAGGATAAAGCTCTGTAGTTCTCTTCGTTCCTTGTGTTGTTCTGTTCTTTTTGGTATTCAATAAAAATTTTACCCCTCTTTTAGTGAAAAGTTCAGAAATTATTTTAATAAGGATTGGCACATATCTACCTCAGTGCGCACAACTATATGCAGGCTGAACTCCATTAAGTCTGTCATCAGTGGTCAAGCTTCATCAGCTCTGTTAATATCAGGTGGATGTTTAATTATCAACATGTGATGTGGCACTGACTGTTGGAAACGACCATGATTTATTATTATTGCATTACTAGTTCTGGAAGGGGGTGCAACAACATTTATGTTCTAAGGAATGTCAAACAAAGTTGTTCTGCATTCAAGCCCTTATATTGGAGAATTCTGATTTCTATGTGATTCAAAGACCGTTCTTCCTAAATTTGGAACTTCACCAGTTTATCTTGACCTTGCACAATACTTTGAGTTGAAAAATTGCAGTATATTCTTGATGTTGTTTCATAGATTTGAAGCCTGTTGTGATTGCCATTCTTTGGTTGAGTTGTAACCAAGGATGACAAAACTATAATTCATGACATTGTTGATGTTGCAGATGAAGATAGCTAGCCCATTTATTTTGCCACAACAACAAATGATGATTATGACATCGGCATTCCAACTGTGGCAACAACATTGACCACCTCTTGTAATGTTCCCGTTATAAAATAAATCATTAATCAAACTATTGTTAATGGGCCGATTGATTTAATATATCTCAGACTCATTTTTGTTTCGTTTCTGTAGTTTGTGTTGGCGTCGGCTATCTTTGTACACACTCTGAAAGTTTTCCCTAACGGGTATTTAAGCAAGACTTGTAGATAGTCATTAAGTATGCAATTTGGATTATTTTCTTTGTATTGCGAATTCTTGTTGGGATTCTCTATTGTTCACCATTTCGGAAGTGAAAGATCTTCCCTACTTGGCTTGTTTAGTTTCGGTGGGATTCAACCCTCACCCTATTCTATTGCATGTAATACTTCGCTCGGATTTGGAAAATCAGAGCACCATCTCTTGGCAAATATTAATTGAAGGTTGTTTGTATTCAAATCTCCATTCTTGTTTGGCATTGTCTAATGAATTTGGGATTAATAGTTTAAAGTGCAGATCTGAAATCATTCTTTCTTCTGTACCTCATCTGCTTCTCACAACACTCCATGCAACTACCATTACACACCCGTATGGCCTCCAAGCTAAGCCACAATACCTCCCAACCAACCATATGGCCTCCACAGCCTCCCTGTCGTACAGCTACTCTGCTAAATTTACAACCTTGTTCTCACTTCACCGTACGGCCTCCTTATAACTCCATACAGCTAAAGTGATAATCGTACATCATCTCTCTCCCACCATACGACACATTTGGTGTCCAATAGCATACCGTACGGCCTTCAGCCTTGTCTATACACCCTGTTTAGCATCCATACAAGTGTATCAAACTTACCATACTGCACTCAGCTGACCGTACGGCTTCATTCTAGTGGTTGCATATTGATTTGAGGGGAGTTTTAGGTACGGGTCATCACACCTCTACTGATTGAATGAGCCAATGGACAAGTCATTGATTTTTCTAGTAGTTGAAAATGAACACGTGGCTGGTTGCACAGATGATATGGGATCCATCCTTGCAGTTTAATAAGCCATTAGAGACAACCTTGAACGAGGAGGTCAGGAGGTTAAAGGAAAAAAAAACTTGAGCTTTAGAGGGAGTAGACTGCAAGGGGATTTTGTTCTAATCTCATGATGGTTTTATATCTAGCACTTTTAGTTGTATGTGTATCATGCTAGATGACGAGTCCCTTGGAACAAGATATCTTCCATGAATAGAAATATGAATGGGGCATTCTCCTGTGACAGAGGGAGAAGTTAGAGGATATGATTCATCTTAATCTTCAAGGTTCCTCATCATATTTATTCAGAAGGAGTAGAACATTTTGATGGTTTGCCTGGTGATCAGGAAACTGCAGTTGACTATGATTCATGAGATGAAATTCCATGTGTGTAAACTAAAAGTTTTTAATACAAATGCCTAAGATGGAATGCTATTCATTCACATTACATTATCACTAAAGATTTGACAACCGATATTTTATCCAAGCCTTCTACCAAAGTGAAGTTGTGCATTACTGAAGACAAACTTGGAGTTATGAATCAAAGTTTTTATTGAATGGAAGAGCCACCTCTGCTAGGTTAACAAAAACTTAGAGGAATGGAAGAGCCTTCTCTCTAACTCTCTTTGTGCAATATCCTTAAAAATCTTTATAGCAAGATCATCATTTCATGCATACCCTGTAGTCAGTGAATTCCATAAAATCACACATCTTTGCAAGATATTTTGTTTAATAGTTAAATTTATTGCACTATGGAGTAGATTTCCAAGTAACTTTATAAATATAAATGACTTTAGCAATATTCAAACTTTAAATACATTGAAACTATAAATGACGTAAATAGATTCTAGTTTTTAGCTAATGAGAATCCATATGCTGAAAAAGTACTTCCAATGTGAAGAAAAAAGAAGCTTCAATTACCTTTCTTGGTTGATCATTTGTGGCAAAAATATCCTCAGATATAGAGCTAGTTGAATTCTCTTTGTAGCATGCATTTGGAAAACTGAAAACTGAAACAAAATAGCACAATCGATAAGTAAGAGATAATTTCCACAGCAAGTCAAATTGTGAAATTGCTATCAGGATTTAACTGTGTGGTTTGAGTCAAACTAATTGAACCATGTTTCATGAGTAGTGATTCAACATGAATCCATCTCTCATGAGAATAAATGGAACACAATGTCAAATATCCTCTATGAAGAAATAAACTTCTACTACCTTCTTATTCTGCTACAGTGGGAGTTGTCTTCAATTTTCCTGCCTTCCAAAGCAAATTCTTTGACAGAAATCATTGGGAGTTATAGGTTCACCATCAAGGAATGTTTCAGCAAGTATTTCATCAACCTCTGAAACTTCTTCTATAAGCTCTCATCTACTTTTTGTAGCAAAGCTAGCAAGATTGGATGGTATTTCATCTAAAGTGATTTTCTCCCAACAAAATACAATAAACTATCTATAAGAAATACAATAGGAAAATGTTCCCAAGTTAGACTAGCTTACAGCTCAATATTAAGAAAAAATAATTCTAATTCAGACTAGCACATATGCATTCTCTATCATTTATCAAATCCATGCAAAGATAAAGTTGTGTACCCTTAACATTTATCCACTAATGCTTCATCCATAACTACACACCTTAAAATTTATAATCCAAGAGAAATGCCCACAAAATAGGGTATAAATATCCTAAAAGCGACTGAATAAGAACAAGCTCAAGTCATCTAACTAACTATGAAGTGGTATTAAGATAATGCATAGTCCAATGTAACATCAATGCATGCTGGGTTACAAACGAAATACTCTAAGGGCTTAAAACTTTTGCAATTGACATAATTCCTCCTATAATAAGGGAAATCATGTACCCATAGGTTCATTTGGCCCGTCAATGACTAGCATGTTACCATTACTGGGGAATGTTTTGTGCCCAACTTTGAAATTAGAATCCTAATACACACCTTGAGCCTTGTAAACTGAAAATTATAATGAACATGGAAAAACTAATTTGGCATCAGAAATCAACCCAAGGATGAACCATCTACATGATATATTGCACGAGAAGATATATGAATTACGGGTTAAAGCCACAATAACAAGCTTTTCAAATATTGCATGGGGTGCAGGAGAATGGAGAATGGACGAATCCATAAATTTTATCCATTCTACTTCTACTTCTACCTTTCCACCACCACAAAATATCAATTTTTCGAATGGAACAATAGGGTATTAATCAGATGCTTCACTCTTGTCATCAACATTGTTCAAGGCTGAAATTGCGGCTGCTCTGAGGTCATTGAAAATGGATCTGTTATTGGACTATGACTCATGTTTATGTCTCCATGAACCTTATGGATTCAAGGATTTTTTACTTGACCTTCTTGGAGAGTTTGTTTTTTTAAGGTCTCTCGACTAATTCATAAATGAATTTATCTGATTTCTGAATTATTTCAAAACTTCCAAATTACTACTTATATTTTTCATAATATTTTAATTTAATGAAGTTTATATACGTTGCCCATCTGTAAATGACTACGACTGGAAGTTATCTTGATATTAGTTTTTAATTTTCTTATAGTCCGTATTCAATGAGTGATACATGCTAACAATAGTTTGTGTTTGTTTTTTCAGCCTTTGTTAGAGTAAAAAATTATGCTTTAGTTCCTGCTGTAAGATCCTATGCTGGGTTACGCATTAACTTCTTTTTACTTCATGAAAATTATTGGTTTAAGAGTTTATGTTGTAACAACAATCTCACTGCTATTAGAAACTAAATTGAGAAAGCATACAAAAATTGTTTCTTGAGATATGTTTATTAGCTACATGACTGGATATTCTTGTGATATTCATGATGAAGTAAAAAACTTGCAACATTATTTGTTCTAAGAAGTACATTATTGGGAAAAGGTGTTAAACTTATGATTACTAATAAAAGTAGTACAGAAATACATATTCTTGGCACTGCTTGATGATCATTTGTACCTTTAAATCAAGTAGCATCCTTTGTGATTCCCAATACTTTGCAATACTTGGCAATGTCTTCTCTTTGCACATTTGATCCTTCTAACTTTAAGCTAGGCCAGGGCACATGCTTCTGGGGCAGATCACTAGTTCCCACATATTTAACTCAAACTTTTCCTTTTATCAAAGTCCATTTGACAACCCAAACAGAACAGCTCAAACATCCGACCAATCACACACTGGTAAACTAGGAAATTAGTTAATATCATGAATATTATGAAGATATAATCTAGGAGTCGAGCATTAGATTTAGTTGTTCTTCAAATTGTTCAACTTTTCTATCATATCTTCAATGTTCCTATGATCATTAAAACTAAAACTGAATCCTTAACAATATTTTGGTATAATTGCAACTCAATTCGTTCAAGACCATTTACCATGTTTAGCATTATTGTCAAATATAAGATCTTTTTTATAGATAAAAGTACATATGTCATGTTATCACACTCAAATTCTATAAAAGAAAGGCAAGTAGCATTTAAAAGTCAGCTACTCTTCCATTCAGTAGACTACAAGATAGGTAAATACAATAACACTTTCATGAGCCTTGCGTTTCGATACAATATGAGCACACCTCAATCTTCAAAATCCACCTCAATCTGTGAGGGTGCCTTCAAGTAATCCACCTCTAAGAAGTGAATCCACCCTACCATTCCATGCATCAAAACAGGACAAGAATTTTTCATTCAACTCATAAAATTGTAAAGCATTTTAATAGAAAGCAAAGGCAGTATTGCATTCCAGCAAGAGGATTTTGAAGGTGAAAATATTATTCAAATATTAAGAAGAAACATAAGCTCCAAAGTGAAATACCCTTCACAACCGGTCGATAGAACATGTTTATTTTTCTGTATACTGTTGACTAATGAGTTCCAGTTAACCATTGTGCATGCTGCTTATCAACAAAAGATAAAATTTCTGCAATAGCCTAAAAAACCATAAATATTAATAGTTAACATAATAAAAAAACATAGCTTCCGTTGATATGTGTTTCATCAATCAAATCATGCCATTATTTAAGAATACAAAATTACAGTAGTTGTAAGGCCACAACTAAATAGCTCTTGGAACCCTGAGTCATTGATTTCTCCAAAAATGGATCAACTTATTCCCTACTACAAGTCACTTCTACAATTTACATTTAGTATTTCAAAAATTAACAGTAGTTCAGGGTCTATGCACATTGTTCTCTTAAGCTCAAACCAAAATATCAATTTGAAAAGTGCCAATGATGTTGAAAATAACCCGCTTCAATACTTCAGAGCTACCCTAATGCTCTACAATTGCTGCCAATGTATAAAGATCATGGATTAAAAAATCCTAAATGCAAAAATGCAAAACACAAGTCAATAACACACTTCTCAAATCACACATCAATCATATTATGTGTAATAATGGAACCTAACATCAACCATCCACTTGTATATTCTAAGAAAAATTACAAAATCCAAATCTGAGTTCAATATCCTCAATGTTGGGAATCAGGCTAAATGCTTCTCATAATTCGCTGATTAATTTAAAGAGAAGCCATAATCATGCATTGATCTGCAGTATATTTACCAGCATTGGTTTTCTGCAAGACCTATTTGACAAGACAAAAGGTCACGTTTTTAGCTTTAACTTAAGATATTTTTGACTGAGTTTAGAGGAATTTTTTAGGTTAGTTAATATCACTAACTTTTTTTTTTTTAAATATGTTTTTCAATGTGGAAATGATGTCTTTGATGTAATGCCTTATTCTTAATATTTCAGGCCAACTGTCACATGAGGGATGTTGGTTACTATGAAAGAAGTTTGCCAAAAGTCCCAATAGGGATGGCGTCAAGAATAAAAGAAGTTTACAAAAACCAACACTTTTGTGGAAGGTGGCATAATTGCTGATGAGCAAATAATCCCCTACATGGTGATGGTAACATAATTGAATTTAAGCGTATATATATTGGAAAAATAGCCATAATGTCAGCAACCATATTTGTTTTTTCCTGTAGAAGAAAAGAAAGAATAACAATAAAAATCAAACTAGGTTATTTAAATAAAGCATTTCATTCATCCAAAAGTTAATATTGTTTCATCTTAGACGTTATATAATAACAAAGAGATGGTATAGCTTCAAAGAGAAGACAACAAATTTGAGATAGACTCCATATGCCTTTTTTAGTCTTTGATTGAGAGGCAAAATCAAAACCCAAAATGTCTTTATTAGAAGGAATGATACCTCCTTATAATAATCAGATTTTATAAACAGGTTTGACTGCAAGGGAAATTTATAGGAAATGAAATCACAATTCTATGAAGCGTACACAATTTAGTAAGCCTCTTCAATATTTATTTTTACATTAATAAGAGCTGCAAATGAATTGATAATCGAGATGCACACATGAAACATGATTCATCTCTAATTCTCTCTCCCTCTTAAATCTCTATCAAGTTCACTCCCCATGTTTTTTATTAAAATGTCTTGAATATTGTATCAATTCCAGAAATTGGTATGAAGAGAACTCAAATGTCTGTACATGTGGCATGCATAGATGATTGTTTTCACAAATATAAACCTGAAAGAAACATGTCTAGCAAGTAGACCAATAATCTAATGAATAAAATGGTACAACTATCTGACTTGATGGGTGCCTAGATTGTCATGCTTACCATCAGTCATTGGCATGATTTCATATTTTGGATTGAGTTTTGCTATGTATGAGACTTTCAAGGACATACTGACAAAGAACAAAACTTTTGGGTTGTCAGCTGGCTTAGAGTTGAATTTGGTAACTAAATTGGCATGTGGAGCTACCACAGAAACTGTTGGGTAGACTGTGGCTTATCCTTTGGATGTAGTTTGTGGAAGGATGCAAATGGTTGGATGGAAAGATGTTGCCCCTGTTGTAACTGGAGATGGAAGAATCACAACGCCTATCCATTACCCTAATATGGTTGATGCATTTAGGAAAAAAGATCAGAGTAAAAGATTTATTGTGAAAAAACACTTGAAGGCCATGAAGCTATTCAAGAAGGATGTAGGTGAACACCAGGAATACCAAGTACCTAAAAATCTCCTAGTACATAAAAAGGTTGAAAAGTCTTCTTCCCAATGAGCCTATTAGAAAAACTGAAAGAATGCAACTAACTTGGTGTGGATCCCCACGATATTCTCAAGTGGAAGACATGCAATACGTACAAAATATAGACAATATATTAAGAATTGCAGTTACTACTTAGAAGATGCTCATGCAACAATGCAAAGTTGGGGTAATGACAAATGTAAATAGAAAGAATGTTTTTTTGGCAATTTCTGAATATAAAATATTTGGCAACAATATGTCAGATTTAAGTGGAAGCAAATAGAGAGAATACAAAAGAAATTTATGATAAGCAGTCTCCAAGTTAAAGTCTCACTCTATATGAAATGTTACAAGCTGAAATAGGAGCATTCCTTTTGGAGACAAGGGTCAAGGTTTGAATAAGATATTATCTATAAAAATGGTTAAAGTGGTTAGATTGGGGTGTTATATTTTTAGAGTTGGAGGAAAATTGTGGACTGTTGATTTAAACTTTTGATTGGACTTTAAACAGTCTTTAATAAGGGGAAGATAAATTATTTGACATTCAATTTGGCTTTGTTTGAATGACCAGGATTGTCTGCTAGACTCAATAGATAAGGTTTTAACTTTTAAGAGGTTACTCGACTTTGTGTTGTTCTGTTTAGCTTGTATTGGATATCTGTGATTGAGTACTAGGTTTACAACTTTGTTTTTTAACATGAGCTTTAGAAGGGTAATGCATTTATGGCTTTTAGATTTAACCTTGATTTAATAGCCACTAAAGGTTAGTGAGAAAACACTCAATCAGTCTGTGTTGTGGATCTTAAGGCCAATTAGATTTGCATGATCTTGATTTATGCATTGATTGGATGGCTAAAATCAAGTGTCGAATTCATTAGATGAAACCTCCGTACATTTCTTGAGTGACCCAAGAAAGCTTCTCAAACTAGACCCTACTATTAGACAGAGATGGACAACTTAGAATTTTCCTTAAGATTTTGTGGACTTTGGCGCAAAGGATTGAAAGACTAAAGTTAAACCTCGATTCCTTTTTTTTCCGGATTGGATTAAGATCTGGAAACTAATATTCTAGCTTAGTTCATTGAAAAGAAACTGACAACATATGGCATGTGATGTTATAAAAGGTGAGAATTGAGAATAATAATGACCATAACATTATATCATATCAAATGCTTGGTTTAGCTTTTCTTATATTTGAGCATGGTGACTATAAAAGAATTATATATAGTGTATATCAATTTGAATCTGAAAAGATTAGTTTTGGATCCAACATTTGTAAAAAGACTATTTTCATGAAGCTTTTCCACTTTTAAAAGCTCCCTCAATCTTTGTCAGGATGGTCATGAGTTTATGCCTGCAAGTTCACCTGAAAAGAATCCATTTCTTGTTTTGGTGTCACCAAACTTAATTCTCCATGATGAAATTTTTAATTACAACAACTTTTTTCTTATGTATTATTTATTTAAATATTGCACCTTCATTTTTACCCTACAAACATTCCTCAAACTGAAAGTTAGACTCTTAATTGCACTAGAATTGGGTTTGACGATGGGAACCAAACAAGTCTTGGAACTATTGGAGATATTGATGACACCACCATTTTTGTTTGCATTTTTTATTTTTTATTTAGACCTGAAAAATCTTATCGAGCAAGGCTAAGTTGCAACTGTGAACTTGAATGGTATTGACCAATGCTTTCTAAAAGGCTTCAGACCAAAGATAGTTGGCAGTTTACAGATTTTGTTGCCGCATCACTCTATGATGTCTTCTTGAAGGCCTTCAATGGAACATTGAATTTTCTGTACCATCACACCAATTACTTGGAGCCAAGTGATATCAAGACTGGCATGGATAGTTGGAGCCTAGTAGGACCTCAAGGGGATAGCTGTAAAGATTTTGCAGTAGTAGAATTATAGATAAGAAAATTCAGTTGAGAATGACTCCTTGTAACAGTGGTGTTGTATATCCCATTCTGAAGGTATTGTAAATTAACAGTAGGGAGCTTAGACTTGGTTGAGTACAAATAAAAAGATATAGATTTGAAGAGGATTAATTTTATTACTATTGGCACTGAGACAACATTATCATCTGGAAGAAAGCATGCATTTTTTGAAGTAATGGAATTTTTTTAATTAATTCATGTGTGCCATACAAATGAATGTACCTATAACTTAGATCTATATGGTTCTGAAAACAAGAAGGATGATTAAAGTAGTATTTTTAATGTTTCCAAAGATTATAAAATGTAACTGAAGATTGGTTGTTTCTTTTTTGATTTGCAGTCTAAGGTTTTGCAGTTGCTTTTTGTGTTTGGTGCTGGAGCAGTTGTGTTAAAATTGAATGTTCTACTCCTGGTATTACATTTTTCACAACATCAGATTACATGCTTGTTTACTTCCTAAAAGGGTACTTTTTTTAATTTCCAGTATTATATAATGCAGCCAAGTTTCTGTCTATATTGAGAATTTTGAATTCATCTAATGGTTACATAAATAATGCACGGAGGCCACATCATTTTTTTCCAAAGCCCCAGCCTTCTAGGTAACTGTCTATTCCCCTGGATGTTGGAGATCTTGTATGTATGCTTGAAAACAATCTCATGCGTAAAATTATTGTGGTGCTTATTTCTTTAGCTTGGAGCTAATGGTCTGGTTATCCATTTATGAGTGTTGTTGTTAAAACCAAGTAAGAAAGCACTTGCTCCATAACCTATGTTTCTTCTTTATATTTCAGCTGGCTTCCTGATCATTGCAATAGATTAAGGAAGTTGAGAAGGCATTTCTTTGGAAAATTTGGATTAGCAACTATTCCTAGCTTTACAGATCTCCTCAAGAGTTGTATCTTTAAAAGATTGTGCATTCAAAATCCTCGGGATAAAAGTACTGGGAAATACAAGATTTGATTTTGCCGAACTGCTTTGGTTCTTTGATTTTATGAGTTTGTTTATCTTCTTCAATGCAAAAATCATTGGTGATGGCGACTATTAAATTGTGTAGCAAGTTCAGCTTGGATAACAATTCCAGTATTATTCATTTAGTATATCATGATGGTAAACACTTCTTTGTTAAGTAAATGATTTGCAATTTAAGTTTGTAATTATGTGCTGAGTTGGTATTCCCTTCAAAATTTGAATTTTGTGAAATGATAATAAAATGGATAGATTGTTACAAAGAATCAGACTAGAATTACTACTAGTTGTTGAAAGAGAATAAGAGTTCTAGTCCCATATCGTAACTTAAAGCTTACCTAAATTCTTCAGCATTTTTTGGGTGGAAAAGCCGAGACACTCACGTTTGTACAGATAAATTTCAGGGCAAATGACATCTCAACAGATGTCCTCCTCATTTGCGTTTGTTAAAATTGTTTCAATGTAAAGGGGAACAAAAAAGAGAACAAATGTTTTGTTCCACCATGAATATTATTTTCCCTGTAACGAAGTGTATTAGTCTATAAGAATGCCATAATATGAAGATTTAAATGCTATATCACAAAATTCCCTACCAATCAGAGCCTTGTGCTTATTAGAGAATATTATGGAGTTCTATGACCCAGAGAAGTTTTTGTGACCATGCTCTTGATGTTGTAAGGTATGTGAATAAACATTTCTTCGAGGTAAACTATCGGTCATAATCCAATCTAAAACCCCAAAAGGGAAAATAATTTGCACTAAAAACCAATGATTTTCACTTCCTAATATCCTTTTGTGAAAAAATCTGCACTCCAAGCAAATGACTTTCTCAAATACAAAAATATCAGATCAGATACAAAGAAAAATCAAGCAGTAACTATGTTTTGAGACAATACATTATTTCCTTTCCAGGTTCTACCAGTTTGGTAACCTCGCCATACCATAGATTGCTTCTATGGAAGACTTGAGGACAGTGGGAGAAAATAAGGACAAAATACCTTAAAACATGATTACCCTAACACCTAGCTGGCCCACCCTTTAATGATTATTACACATTCGCTGGTTTATCTTGCCATAGATCTAACATATTTTAAGATTACGGCTGTATACACTCATTCAATGACTTATATTAGGATTTTAGAGTTAAAGAATGATAAACATAAAAGTCTATTTAGAAACACAAGTAAACTCTCAAACTGTTATCATTCTACAGATGTAGAGTGCTCTCGTATATCACATTGTCTACAACCTGAAGGCTGACTTTAATGTAATATTTGAAAGTTATTTATAATGTCCCCTTTTTGGGACATTAGAAATCTTAAGTCCAATCCATAAAACATTAATTTTGTCTAAAGGGAGCTTAATGCAAATTTATAAAATGGCCAAATTAATAATATAAAGTGGATTGAAGGTGACAAAGAAGAATAAGACGAAAAAACAGAAGGCAATTGAAGAGTCACCTTTGAGCATTAAAAGAGGGAGTCTGGTTCATTTTCAATATGCTTGGATTATCGTTTGTTTGGAGAATTTGGGTTTCTCTTGAAGAAACATTGGGAGAATATAGATCTTCCATTTCAGACCTCAGGATGCAAACCTTTGGGCCATTGTTGGTGGATTGGACGTAGCCCCGGTTCATCACTGCAGTGGATTCAAGACAAAGTTCATGCTGGGTTTACAAGTTCTTTTATATGTTTTCAATCTAACTGTTATTGGTGTTTGCAAGATTGGACTCTATGTATGTTATTGTATTGCAGATTTATAATGTAATAGCAGGTCTGATGTGTGAAAACTGAATATTTTAATAAGCGTTATCGGTCATTTTCTGGTTTACATTGCTAGTTTGGTTCGCATGAGTACTATTGGTGCTGAAATCTGTTTGTGAGAAATATTGATAAAATATCCATTCGGGATATTACATTGTTCAAAATAGTGTTTGTGCCCCCTCAATCAATGATCCACACCTGCTGTTTTTGTGCAGTTCATGTCTTAGTTTCACACAATTTTTGAGTTTCTGGGACAATTTTATGCCTTCTCATCTTAGCTACTTACAAATCACCCACATGAAATGGCATTGAAAAGTGAAGATGACCATCAAAAACATCAAAGAGGAAAAAAAATGAACACTATCAAAAACATGGAAGTAAATACTAAAACTTGGGGTAAGACTTTGTTATTGTTCATTTCTCCCAATTTAAGTGCTATATGTTGATATTATGTCATTTTCATTTGGGAAACCTGAATACTCTCACTAATGGATACAAATTTCTTGGATGGAACTCAGTTAGATGTTCACAACTTTGCGGTATGCAACATTATGATTATATCAAGATTATTTTTTGTCATTACTGACAGCAATGGCTGCAATTTTGCTAATGGTAAGAGAATTTTCAAAGACAATACCTATAACTTATACATAAAGAAAGCTTCAAAAGATGCTCTAAAGTCTCCACATAACAAGATTTAGGTGTCTAGGTATGTGAAAAATATAAAAGAAAAAGCCAACCTGATGCAATTGCTCCAAGAATTGTCCACCAGCAATTCGTGAGATGCCAAATCAATTCTAATGTAAGAATTTTGTTGGCGGGTGGCCATGCGGGCATGTTCAACTAATTGAGTTCTTAACTTCTGGGACTTGTGAAAGCAAAATGGAAGAAGATGTCAATTTATGGATATCCCAGAACAAGGAGAACGCAGAGAAAGTTGGTCTTAAGATAAAGATGAAAGATGTTGATGAGGATTGTAATGGATCTTTTGTATCTATATCATTAGAGTTTGAATATGATGACACCTTGACGTTAGCTCTTCAAGTTGTGAATGACAAGCTTCAAAGGCTAAGAATTGAACCAAAATACTTAAGGAATGAACTGGAGAACATATTGCAAATTTTTTGAAGAGTTTTGGTGTAGCAAAACTAACAGGATGATAGAGGAGAGATCAAAAGAATCATGTGTATAGTTCAGCTTAAGATTTCACTATGGACTATAAAATGGTGATGAGCATGATAGATGGAAGTTCAAAGAGAAACATTGCCATGTTGTTCTGTTAAACTGATTTGAGGCTTGGAAGTTTCTTACTGCAACGCTGCATGTAAGGGTCAACCAAAAAGAGGAAAAGAAGAAGACCCCATGAGGAAGGGAAAATTTGTATGTGTTTTATTTGGTAGATTAATGAATAAAATCTGTTGTTTTATTCAGGTTTCAAGTATTTTTACTGTCTCATTCATGCTATTGACTGGTTTTGAGCTTTTCCTTGTATATAAATGGATTAAATGACAACAAAAGTCTATTTGGAAATGAGTAATGACGATCTTCCTTTCTTTTGGATCAAGTTTGAGTGTCTTTCGTGGAATATGTTGGAAGATTCAATGAATTTTGTTTAAAAATGATATGAAACTCTCATGTTTGGAAATAGACATAAAGGTTTGTTCACATTTACAAATTTAATCATTCAAAGATTATAAAAATTTGTGAATTCTTAATAGAATCAGGATACTTTAACATGTTTTTTATTTGAAATTGAATGGTTGTGTTTCCTTGAAGAAAGTTGATGCCCTTGCGGGTTAAACAATGGATTTTTTTTTCAGTGATATGGGGGGCATAACTACTGATTGTACTGTTGGATTTTCCTAATTTTTTGGTATGTTGTCATGATCCTAATTAGATACAAGCCCACCAGAGTGATTGTTCAAATTAGTTCAATGCAGATATAAATGTGTGAGTGCAAGTCTAGAAAACAGTCAACATATGACAATCACTGTTACAAATGACTCTTGTTCATTTGAAATAATTTTTGGTTGACTGACAGTTATAAGATTTGAAAGTTGGATCTATTGGTCAACAAGATCAATGAATGCATGGAACAATTGCATTGGATTTATAAACATTTAAAGTCTTTTATAAATATTTTTTGATGCACAAATAACTGTTAGGACAATTAGTAAATACATTTGGACTTTTGTTGTTTGATTGATTATTGACAAAATCTTTGTTTGGATGGTGGGATGATAAATTAGCAATGTTCCATCCATGGTGGTAAGTTGCAAATATGTTATAGTGAACATTATAGTAGTGGTAGTGAAATTCATATGTGAAAGTTGTTTGTGACTCCAAAATGTACGAAGATGGTGTGTATTATTATATGTATAAGACATTCTTACCTTCTACTTAATGCTTTGAGTGATTTGGTGTTATCATTATTCACTGTGATTGGACTTCATATAGTTGTAAAGCATCACTTGGCCAAATTGTTAATAATGGATTTAATGCTCCAAGGGCATAGGATCACAAAATTTATGGCTTGGGAAAAAAAATTTCTGGACTCATACTGAATATGAAAAGGATACATGGATCCCACCTTTTCCATATGGCACTCACCTCCTCCAAAAAAATTTAAAAAGGCAATCCTAAATGACAGCAAAACTATGTAGGCAAAACTGTCTACATCTAGCCTTTGCCTTTTTAGGGTATTAAACCTACAAAGCATGTGCATTTAAATGTTCTAGTTTTAAGTTTCCAATAATCATTTATAAAAGAAAACTGGTCTATCAATATTGTATTCAAAACCATAGAACCTTATAAATATTCCTCATTTGAGAGACATGAAGCTTGTAAGTTGGAGCCAAACACAAATTATTTGGTCAAAATTGCAGTTTCATAGTACTGCAGTTTATAAAAAATAGAAATCAAATTGAATTTCCAATAATGGAGATTCCTTTATGCTACCACGAGACCAAAATGACATTGTTGGATTTCATCTTTACAAACGCTCCACTCAGAGAAGGTTGGGGTTCATTTGACCTATTTTGGAGGATTTAAAGGGCATCAAATCCAGAAAATAATAACAAAAGCACATAAAGATGAATGAAAAAACCAAAAAAAAGTAAAACCATTTGGACCTGAAATAACATTACTCTCTAATATACACACAAAGACAAACACGTATCTTTAACATACCCAACAAAAAGAGAAGATCACAAAAAGAAACCCTGGTATTTAGGAAATGGATACTCTAGAAACTCAAAAAGATTTAATAAAAAGTTCATGAAAACTTCACTACGATGATTTATTATAAGACTTAAATTTGTTGAGATTAGCCCTAATATAGCTTCAAAAATAGTATTTAATTCTTAATTAAATATATGGAAAGAAAGAGGGCAAGTTATACCTGTAGGTTGTTTTGAATAGAGAGATATCAATGCCCTGCAAAATCTCAATCCCCCACCACTATCAGAACCGAATATACGTAAAATGAGTCAAAAGAATATTGTGATAACATTAATATCCCACTTTACTCACCACAACTGCAATAAATTTTTCAAATGAATATACAAATTATCTGCGAGAAATCTGCTCAACTTGAAGATCTTCAGTCCATCAGAAGAAGATGTGTTCAGCGAGAATAGCATTCGCTTAAAACATTTCGCCTTTTTTCGCGCGGTTTTCCTTTGGCAAAAGACATAAACAAAGAATAATATTCCTACCTTTCCTATTCCCGCCTTTCCTTTGCGTTGTCTTAATTTGTTAATTAAGATAATTAAAATAATTTTAAAACATAATATTTTTATTCAAACAAAATTTATTAGTATACTTTATAATATGAAAATTATCTTAAATCTAAATTCTTATTGGATGGGAAACACCTGTACAAGAATTAAAATGGAGAAAACAAATTAGAAAAATACATAATAATAAAATATCCCCAAGTTATTTAACAAAGTGTCTTGTATCTTAAAAGATGAAAAGTGAAACCATGATTAGTATGAGAAAGAGAATGTTCAAGGCCATGAATGAGTTATGGAAAATAAAATCAACTTAATTCATTTATAAATAAATATTAGAGAAAGTGAAGAGAGGAAGTACAAATGACTAATTGTTAGGTGATTGATTATTTGATCACTTATTTAGTCATTTGTTTGATAGTTTATTTAGTCACTTCTATTTGATTGATCTCGTGATTTGACCCAATGATAAAATTAGTCACTTATTTAGTCACCTATAGCTATAAATTGCAAAGAAACAGTGGAATGTGATTAGTTTTAGTCATCTAACTGAAACTGTTAGTGGTGTGACCAAAATTTTAAGTCACATAGTCACATATTTACCAAAATGTACTAGTGATATCATTTCATTATTACTCTCTAACCATTATAGAAAAACTCCTCTTAACTAAGTGGACGTAATAGTATTTCTTTGTAAATCCTTTTGTAAGGTGATATTCCATTGAATATTTGTAAGTCCTTTAGAGATACCACTTATTGAAGGATGATAAGTTCTAGAACATCTTTGGTGAAAATCCCCTAACAGGGTCATACCTAATAAGTTTGCTTGTAACCTTTGACAAAGTTGGCTCTTAACCAAGCTCACTTTAGAACAGTGAATTATATTTGGGTGACAATTCCCAAGTGGATTTTACCCTAATTGAATTTCCACATTAAAAATCATGGTGTTAATGTGTGTATGCATATTTTACATCTTATTTTCTCTTACATGTTAAAACTATCATTATTTTTGTAATTTGGTTAATTAAGCTATTACTCACTATTGGAAGTAAGGATTTTTTTATTGCATAAGGTTGATTAAGTTTATTGTATTTACCAAGTTTATTTATTGATAGGTTAAATATGGTATAAGTATGGTTAATTTTTTAAAAGGGCCCAAGGATAATTGATTCACACCCCCCACCCCCCCGCCCCCCAATTATCTAACAATTGATATCAAAGAAAAGGTGCTTGGAGAAACAAGTTTGAAAGACTTAAGCTAAAGACCCAAAGATGTATACAAGAGAGGTATCAAAGTTGAACAAGGATAAATTTCCATCATGGAAAAGAAGAGTGAGGCTCTACTTATCTGGCATTAGAGACTCTGCATTTTACTACCTTGACAATCAATACACATTGTCACCCCTAGTCCAATGACACTTGTGTAGATAGGAGAAAAATAAGAACACAACTCCCTAGTGATAGAGAAATTATGTCTTCCTTGATTGATGTAGAATTTTTTGACATCAAAGGTTGTCCTACTTCTAAGGATATGTAGGAAAAACTCATACTAGTTCATGGAGGAGATCAGAATATATTAAGGGAAAATGTTGAAAGTCTTAGAGGTAAATTTGATGACATGAGAATGAAAGATGGTGAGAACATTGTGCAATACAATAATTGAATCAAGGAAGTTTGTAATGCTATTAGAGGAGTTGGTGGATTCATTAATGATGAATTTGTGGTAAGAAAATTTCTTAGAAAACTATTACTTGGCTATACTATTAGAGTTTCTATTATTTAGGAGTTGAGATCTAGACCTAGAAATGATATTAATCTTGATGCTCTAGTTGGTACAATGACTGTGTTTGAGCTTAATAATTTTGATAACTATTGTTTACCTAATATTGAATCTTCTTTCAAGTCATCTCTAACTATTGGAAGTTCAACAAAATAGAAGAGTGTCATAATAGTTAGAATGATAGTGACTACCAATCAAATGATAATGATCAAGAAGAGCTTGAAACACTATTAGAAAAGAGGCTACCATGTGGAAAAGGAAAGTATAAAGGTAAACTACCTTTGAATTTTTTTAATGTAACAAGACTGGTCATGTTGCATCTATATGTCCTGATAGGAACATAGATGAAATGAGTGAAAAAAGAGAGAACAAATATCGAGGAAACAAAGACTACAAAGAAAAGGAAAAGAAGGCTTGTTACCTAGCAGAGGAGGATGACACCGACTATGAAACTAATGATCAAGAAGAAGGTGAGGAAGTTGTGTATGTTACAATGAAGGATGACTCTAAAGGAGAAGAAAGGTATGCAATATAATTATCTCTCATTTATAAAGTTAGTAAGAATGATACATAGATTATTGATAGTGGTTGTACACATCACATGACTGGTGATATTGGAAAATTTGATACTCTGGAACGTTATGATGGAGGATTTGTTAAACTTAGAAATGATGTCCTGTGTCTTCTGAAAGGATAATGTTCTATTATGTTGAATGAGAAGATTATATGTGATAATGCATACAGGATACAAGAACTAAAATATAATCTATTAAGTGTAGCCTAGTTGAATAACATAGGTCATTGACTAGAGTTACAAAATTGAGAGGTGAAGATATATGATGATATTAGTAAATTGATCGGTATTGGTGAATAGAAAAAAGATAGCCTATTCCATCTAGATTCTATTGAGAATACATGTTTGATTGAAAGGTATTAAGATGTTTGGCTATGGAACAAAAGGTTATGTCATGTTAATTTTGATACCATAGTCAATATTAGTAGAAATAAAATAGTGAGAGGTTTATCGAGCCTATGAAAACCTAATAAAGTAATGTGTAAGCAATATCATATTTAGAAAATGACTAAGTCAAGTTTCAAAAGTAATTCTTACTTATCTAATGATGTATTGGAATTGGTTGATACTGATCTATGTGTTCTTATGAAAGTTCAAAGCTACTATGGTGATTGGTATTTTATCCTATTTGTTGATGATTTATCAAGAATGATGTTTGTTATGTTTCTAAAAGATAAATTTGATGTTTTTCATATGTTCAAATGGTATAAGGAAAGAGCTTGGAAATAAATATGTAAGCAATTGAAAATGTTTGAGATATGATAGAGGACATGAATTTATGTCTGATGAATTTTTCCATCTTTTGCAATGAGAATGGAATTAAGAGACAATTGTATGCACTGAGGACACCATAGTAGAATGAAACGACTAAAAGAAGAAACTATTGGCCATTTTTGTCTCCCATTCAGCCCATCATTGATAATTGATTTGAGAGATCTTCAATGGGCTAGATTCTTTGATGTGAGTTAATGTGATTTTTAGTTGTGTTAACATATTGTGTTTTTTAGGATTAACCTCAGACAAAAAAAAAAATTATATACAAATATAACCAATACTAAAAAATAGTAATCGCATAAAAGAGAACACAAGATACCAAGATTTAAGGTGGTTCACCCAATCCCTGGGCTACATCCACCAACAACAAGTCCAATATTATTATGATCCAGTGATTACAACCTGATTACAATCAGTAATCCCTTACAGCTCAATACTGCCACAAGAACCAATTTTTGCATCACACATTCATTATAAAATCCCTAACCCTAAGCCTTTTTATACAAGCTTTTGTCACTTACAAAATTAGGCCTAGAATAATAGAAAAGTAGCATCCGATGTCTTTTACAATATATGGTCATTTTTGGCTTCGAGGGCACTACCCCTAAGAACCCCTACGAGGGCATTACCCCTCAACCCCACCTATATTGCAACAAGGAGCACACCTAGGGCACTACCCCATTACCCTGCAGGGGCACTGCCCCTTGACCCCATCTTGGGGGCACTACCCCCATATCCCCGTAGAAATAATATAGAGGGAAACTGTGTTGAATAAACCTCTAAGTTTGATTAGGCTCCACATCACAACAATCTCCCACTTGGAGACTGATCATAGCATTACTAAACCTATAGCTTCCATGAGAATATATCAAATCACCAAAGACTCTGTTGTTCTTTTATTATGTTCAGTCTAGAAGACCAATCAGAACTGAAGAGGAATTCAACTTCTCCCTTAGCACAACCTTAGTAAACCTATCTATTAGATCGTCATTTGTATGTATCTTCTCCAACTTTAACTGTCCATCATCCAAAATGGACTGAATGAAATGGTACTGCAACTGAATGTGTTTTGTCTTTGAATTCAAAGTTGAATTCTTTGCAAGATGAATGGCACTTTGACTATTTGTAAAAAAATAATTATCCTTCTGAGGGTGTCCCAATTCTTTCGAGAAGAACTAAAGCCATATCATCTCCTTAGCTACCTTTGTAGCAGCAACATACTCTACCTATGTAGTGGATAAAGTATTAACCTTCTGTAATCAAGAAACCCAGCTCACGTTGCCCCACCAATAGTAAATACATGATAACCTGCAGTACTCCATCTGGTATCAATATCCCCTGCCAAATCTGAGTCAACATAGCCATGTAAATCAGTAGTAAAGCCCCCAAAGTGTAAACACTTACTGGATGTTCCTCTTAGATATCTGAGAATCCATTTAATTGCATTCCAACGCTCAATTCCTGGATGATGCATATACCTACTAATGACTCCCATAGCATGTGCAATAGCTAGCCTAGTACATACCATAGCATACATAAAGCTTCCTATAGTTAAAGCTATAAGGTACCTTGGACATCTGATCCTCCTCTTCTTGTGTTTTGGGACACATCTCCTTAGTCAACTTCAAATGACTAGGTAAAGGTGTGTTGATAGCTTTAGCATTCTCCATAGAGAAATGGTGCAATACCTTCTCAATATAATCAACCTGAGATAATGTCAATTTCATGTTCTTCCTATCTCTACAAATCTTCATACCAAAGATTTGTTTTGTTGCCCCCAAATCCTTCATAGCAAATGCATGTGCTAATTAGCATTTCAGCCCCTTAATATGATCCATGTTAGACCTAGCTACAAGAATATCATCTACACATAAACATAAAATAATACAGTTGTCATCATCCAACCTCTTAAAATAAACACAATGATCTGAATGACACCTACTATATCCATGCTCATGCACAGACCTGTCAAATTTTAGATAGCATTGTCAAGGTGCTTGCTTCAAGCCATACAAACTTTTCTCTAATCTACACACTAAGTTCTCCTTACCTTTGACCTCAAATCTTGGTGGCTATGTCATATATATCTCTTCATCAAAATCACCATGAAGGTTTTTTTTAATATCAAGTTACTCCAAATGAAAATCTTCAGTAGCCAAAATACTTAAAATAGTGCAAATAGAAGTCATTTTAACAACAAGAGAGAATATCTCATCAAAATTAACGTCTTTTTTCTATGCAAATCCTTTGATAACTAACCTAGCTTTAAATATTTTCTTACCTCCATCCTCTTCTTTCAACCTGTAAACCCATTTATTCTGTAAAGCCTTTTTACCTGAAGGTAACTTGCATAAATCTCATGCTTTATTTTTCTGCAAAGAGTCCATTTCTTCTTTCATTGTAGACTCCCACCGAATCTTTGTATCCACTTGCACAGCTTCATCATAACATTCAGGTTCACCAACATCAGTAAGTAAAATAGAATACAAAGAAGGAGAAAATCTTTGTGGAGGTCTACTCATCCTTGTTGACCATCTAACATTCACTAGTGTGTGTGGCATTTGTTGTTACGGTTGTTGCACATCATGAGGAATTTCTAGAACATCAACTTTTGGAGTATCATCTAGCACTACGAAATCATTTTCTTTCTTCTTATGTTACTACAACAGATCTTTGTACAACACTTTCTCATTGAATATGACATCCCTTCTTCTTATAATTTTATGATTTCCAAAATCCCAAAGCCTATAACAAAATTCATTAATGTCATATCCACCAAATACACATTTCTTTGACTTAGCTTCCAGCTTGGTTCTATTTTCAAAATCTATATGAGCAAATGCTTCACAACCAAAATTTTTGAGAAAAGAATAACTCACCTTCTTACCAGTCTATGCTTCCTCTAGAATACCATAGCCCAAAGGAATAGAGGGACCTCTATTAATCAAATATACAATAGTATTGATAGCCTTCGCCCACATGTTTAAGGGCAACCTAGGATACAACCTCATGCTTCTTGCACACTCCATTATAGTCCTATTCATGCGTTCAGCCACTTCATTTTCCTATGGAGTCCTCGGAATAGTTTTTTGTCTATGAATGCCATTAGTGGAGTAATAATCTTCAAATTCATGACTACAATGCTCACTACCATTATCAGATCTGAGACATTTTAATTTCTTTCTAGTCTCATTTTCAACTAAGCATTTCCATTTCTTAAAAGTTTGAAATACATCATATTTCTATCTAAGGAAATAAACCCATACTTTTCTAGTTGCATCATCAATAAATGTAACATAATAATGAGAGCCACCAAGGAAAGATACCAGAGCCATTCCTTGTAAATCTGTATGCACAAGCTCTAATTTCTCACTTTTATTTTCTTTCCCAGTCTTCACAAAACTCACTCTCTTTTGTTTTCCATACACACTACTATCACAAAAATCCATATTGACACATTTCAGACTTGGTAAAATTTTCTCTGAATGAAGTATTTTCATACCTTTCTCACTCATGTGCTCAAGTCTATTGTGCCATAGTGCTATATCAAAATCCACAACATCTATTTGTTCTTCATGCTCAACTACATCAACTATTCCTAAACATTCATTTTTCTCTAAAACAATCAAAGTAGAAGGAATAATATAACTTGTACAAAGATATAAGATGCCTACTTTCACACCTTTTGCTACTACAAGGGAACCTTTTGAAACCTTCCAATTTTTATCATTAAAAATAATCATACAACCCTCATCATCGTGTTGCCTTATTGAAATTAAATTCCCACTCAACCTTGGAACATGTCTTACCACATGTAGTAGCCAATGATTCCCATTCTATGGCCTAATCTTAACTTTTAGCTTTCCAACAATTTGACAAGGTTCATTATTCCCCAAATAAACAAGCCCAAAATCCCCTTGGACATAATCAATGAAATAATCTCTATGAGGTGTAGCATGAAATGAAGCATCAGAATCTAAAACCCATGAATCATCAACACTTTCTAAAGATAGAAACAAACTATCCTTTTTAGATTTGTTACTTACCACATTTGCCTCCTTGTTTCTTTTTGGTTTATTGCTTTCGTTATTCTTTTGAGTCTAGCAATATTTCTTCTTATGCCCTAATTTCCCCCTACTAGCAATCTCTCAGTCCTCTAGATTGAGACCTCTTCCCCTTTGACTTTCCTCCTGATTTCCCATGATTTATAGAATTATTTCCTCTCTCGGTCATTCTATGTCTTCTTTGTGCATTCAAAGCACTTCCTGATGCAGATCAACCCAAGGTTTTCCTACAAGTTTCCTCACTCAAAACAACATTGATCACATCATCATATTTTAAGTTACTAGATCTAAGAGCAGAATTGCCCATAGTCACTACCAAACCATTCCAGCTTTCAGGCAAAGAACACAAAATCAAGAGAGCCCTAATTTCTTCATCAAAATTGATACCCACAGAAGATAACTGACTAGTAATAGTATTAAACTCATTTAAATGTTCCACAATAGATCCACCTTCTATCATTTTCATATTAAACAAACACTTCATAAGAAATACCTTGTTTGAAGCGAAGGAATTTTCATATAGTTTTGCTAGGGTTTGCATCAACTCTTCAGTTGTCTTCACTTTTGTAATATGAAATGCTACTGATGGTGCCATGCATAATCAAATGCTTCCAAGTGTCTTTCTGTCTAAAAGATCCCAGTCATCATTTGACATAGATCCCTGATTCTTGATTTTTCCTTCCAACAACTTCCATAAATCCTTCTGATAGAGATAATACTCCATTTGCATCTTTCATAACTAAAAGTTCTTCCCATTAAACTTGTCAACCCTCAGCTTACCCTTGTCTACCATATCTCCCACTTAACCATGACACTCCCACTCAATTATGAGACCTTCCTGTAAAGGATCGTTAAAAAAATGAGAACAGTTTGGCTTAAAAAAATGTCAACGATCTGGCTCTGATACCACTTGTTAGGATTAACCTCAGACAGAAATAATAGTTACATTCAAATATAACCAATACCAGAAAATGGTAGATCGCATAAAAGAGAACACAAGACACCGAGATTTAATGTGGTTCACCCAATCCTTGAGCTATGTCCACCAACAACAAGTCCAATATTATTATGATCTAGTGATTACAAACTAATTACAATCTCTAATCCCTTACAGCTCAATACCATTGCAAGAACCAATTTTTGCATCACACATTCATTATGAAATCCTTAACCCTAAGCCTTTTTATAGAAGCTTGTGTTGCTTACAAAATTAGGGCTAGAATAATAGAAAACTAGTAGCTAACACCTTTTACAATATAAGGTCATTTTATGCCCCCAAAAACCCCCACGAGGCATTGCCCCTCAACACCACCCTATACTGTGATAGGGAGTGCACTTGAGGTACTGCCCTAGGACCCTGTAGGGGTGCTGCCCCCAAAACACCATAGAAATAATCTGGAGGGAAACTGCACCAAATAAACCTCTAAGTTTGATTAGGCTCCATCACAATAATGTTAACTTGATCTCTCTCTTCATGAGTAGAGTTGGCTCAATTCCTTCGTTGACTGGGCTAGTTTAGTTTGTTCATTTGTCAAGTTGCAGGTTAACAAGCATTTTCTACTAGGGTTGACACTTTGTATTAACCATTTTTTCCATTTCAGAGAATTACTTTGTTGCTCTTTCTGAAATAGAAAAATTCTCTATTTTGGAGGCTTACCTTTTTGCTTCTGCAAAATCGTGAAATCATTGCTAATGTTTCTTTAACTGTGCATTCAAGAAATGTGCCAAATTTTGTCACAAAAATTTTTACCCTTGTGCAAATTTTTTACCTAAGAACAACCTTGTGAAGCATGGAAACAACCTCCAAGTTGTGGGACTTGAACTATGAGGTTGAGTCTCCGGAGAAGGTCAGCTTCCTTTACTATCAGGGTGCACCTAACTACACTTGGAAAGGAAAAAGGAGAAAGAATGCATGAAATAAAATCTACCTACTCTAGCCTAAGGGGTGATGCACCGAAATAGAGTGTTTGACCTTATCTCTACCCATAAATGCACAATTAACTAGTTATAACCTCAAAGAATACATATTCAAACTTTGTTTAATTCAACAACCACATGTAGATTAGACAACAAAAGAATGCTATAGAAAGAGTTCACTTAATATCATTCAAATGTCAAAAGTAGATACAATCATGCAAGTTACAAAATATAAACAAAAACATTAACCAGAGGCAAAGAAATTGTGCCCAGTGTGTTAATGGCTAAAAGAGACTTGGCAGAAGATTACAATGGTTCAAAGGAATGAGAAATTATAGTAGTATACATAGAAGCAATACTAGCGAATCAGAGAAAGATCAACCCTTAAAAAGACTACAAAATTTGCCTTTATAGCTTAGGCATAACTAAGATATTTCCAACTAAAGTGACTCCACAACTATTGCCATTAAGTTCTCAGAAAACAATCAAGCTGATCTAAAAAGATCGGATCTAGTACACTTGTAGGGACATGAAAATCATGGAAACCCTGACTAGAGCAAACCCCTAAAGCGATGAAAATGGTGCCAATCAATGTCAAAATTCCTCAAAATGGACAACTAGGCACTAGAAAAGAGTGCCTTTGCATCATTTTAAACCTAGCATTAAGTGGAGTGGTTGGGATCGATCAAAAATATCAGATTGCACAAGAAACCCTATCTTTCCTTGTTTCTAACTCATGAATTAGCAAAGTCAACAGGTCAATCCAGTCATGCAACCAAAAACCTCCATGTGGACCAACCACACTATTTCCTTCCACCACCCCACAAAGTCTTCATGGGTTTGACCATTTAAACTAACTAATTGTGCCACCTCCTTTACTTAACTGCTGACATTTTATACTATTGTCAGTTCTAACCACAGTGTCAACTTAACTATGTCTTCCTTACTAGGCCTACTGGGACACATGGTGAATCCTCACTATGTCACTATAACTAAAGGTCAAGCAACTTCCTATAGCAACAAAGTGAGAGACATCAATCTTCCTCCATCTGACAGTCTCGAAAAATCATCAATCTTGTGAGTGCACCAACTAATAGGGATAGGGTCTTTTTCCAACCTGTCTAACACTAACCCACCACACCTTAGCCCACAAAAGGAATGGACCAACCTGCCACACATCAACTCATCACTTTATCTCTATAACTGAATAATGTGTAACTTCCCAAAGTGACAAAGCAACTACCCTTGATTTGTTTGCATCGGATGGTAGAAGGTAGAACTAAGGACATGTGGCCCATGACCTTGACACATCAAAGGCTTGGCCAATAAAAATCCTACCATATGCCAGCTCAGTCTGACTCATCACGTTGTCACCCTACAACCCATACAACATGATATTGACATGTCAGCATAGTTGGAAGATGGTCCACCAAAGAAAATCGGACCCCCACAGACACATGGCACGATGTTGCTTTGTTGCATGACATAAAGAATGGGCTACAAAGTGACAAAGTGACAACCGTGGATGATGAAAGATTTGACAGTGAGGAAGTGCACTGAAGGAACTAGCCCACACCTTGCATAGTCATTACCTTAGCCAATGTGAAACCAATAAATTGTCAATGTGTTCTGATAGGAAGGGGTCCATCAAGCCATTGCTATGTCACATTAAATAAAGGATGTGCAACTCTACATAGCATCATAGCAATGACCATAGATCATGAAAAGATCTAATGACGGGGAAGTTGTGGGCCCATAGAAAAAATAACTTAGGAAAAATAGGAAATACAATAAGGTTTTATTTTTGTTTATTTTCATATTTCCATTAGCATTAAAATATTTTAAAGTTGGAAGGGACCATTGGGTGGGCTTAGACATTTAGATTCATTTTTTTGGTGGGAGGCAAATATGGTTAACATTTCTGGTGACTCAAAGGGGATGCAAACATGCTATGCATAAGACTAGTGGCCTAAAGCATCCATTGGGCTATAGAGTCATCGAAAATGTGGATCTTGTGCATTATGAAACCCTAACCCCACCTCTGCAATACCAAAATAGGAACTTTGTAACTAAAATCAAGAATGAAAACCCTTTGCAACTTCAAAAACTTCAAAACTTGGCTATCTCATAGAGAGACAACCTGTGCTCATGCACTTCTTGGAAGTGGAAAAAAAAGGGGGAAACTACTCTACTATTTACATGTTTTACATATATGCAAGGTCAAACAAACCCATTGACTAGTTTGTTGAAGTAGCTCCCCTTTCTCACAAGCTAATTTCTTGTTCCATGCATAAGGACTACTGAAAATAACAGCAAGTGTGACAAATATGCTATTGTATGAAATAAATTTCTCCCAATTATGTAAAAAATGAAGCTTTCCAACACTGGGGCATTACCCTGTGGAACAAAATATACTTGCTCCCCCTTGTGATCTTCATCCTCATGCTCAAGTGTAAGCATGACTAAGGGAAACTTGCTAATTTGTTGCAAAGCTAGATACCTTATGGGGTAGCATCTTGATGGTGTAGGGGTAAAGGAAACATCCTTGACCACTTGATTGTGCTTTGAAATGGTATTCTCTAACTAGTTTAGAAATGATTACTCCTCTTGCGAAGGAAAAATCTCGACATTGTCTCCATGTTGTTCTTGAACCACCTCCTTTGAAGCTACTAGTATGGTGTGACTTACTTGTTGTTGTAGAACATACTCTTTATATATAGGAGATGATGATTCAATATCTATGGAAGAGAAGATAGCATCCAACTCATCCAAAAGATCATCCTCATCATTGATCTCCTCTATTATAGTTGTAAAGACATGCATAGGTTGAGGGACAACCTCATGCAGGTTAGCATGTTCCTCCTCAAGGACAAAGCTATCCTTGAGACTCTCTTTTTTATCATCCATATCATTGAGGATAGTCTGCTATAGTGAATGATCTTCTTCCTTAACACACAATAGATCCTCATCTTTTGGTAAGGGCTCAAAAGCCAAGACTTGTCCCTCAAAGGGAGGAACAACCTTTTCTTCTTTTTCTTCCTCGACAAAGGAGGGAAGCTCTTCAAATAATAGAATTGTATCCTCTTCCTTCTTCTAAGTACCTACCTCCTTAGTGGGCTACAACTCCTCCCTGGTGGTTCTACTTGCTTTATTTCATTCTCCCAAAACTCCTTAGTTGGGCCATCAGGAGTCCATATAACTAATCCATATTGAACTAGGGAAATAGTAATAGGTCCAAGAGGTTCATGACTAACCCAACTTTCTTGTATAGGGGGTGGAGGGGCTACAACAGGAGTTTCTTGTAATGGATGGGGCTTCTTGAAGCTTGGAATGACATATTTGGGAGAAGGGGGGCATCTTCTTCCTTGGCATGTAGAGACATCTAAAATTGGAAAACTTCCTCCCTATAGACTTCTACATTTTAGTCTTTTGTGCTTGGGCAAGCCTACAGTTTACCTCTTCCAACTCCCACATTTGTTCTCCTCTTTCACTATTGATCCTTATTTGTCTCTACTCCTCCTCCCACTAAAAATGGGAGAGAGCCTCCCTAGCCCTTCTAAAAATGGTTGTAGTCTCACTCATGACCTCATAGGTGTAAGAGTCATGAAACCATGTATCCCTAACTCTATGCATTTAATCAACCCAAGACCTCATGAGGAGCATGAAGTAAGCAAGATTCCCACCATATGAAGGCTCATAAGGGTTGTGGACTTTTTCAAAAGTTATTCCCAGTTTGGAATAGGTAGAAGAAAGACTACTTATGTGGTTGCAAAGCCCCTCCATCATGGCCTCAAGAATGTTATAAGGTCTAGTGAGCAACTCAATGGGCTAGTCATTTGGTATTGCAAGAGGGACTGAAACCAAAGAGGAATCTACAAATGAGCTTGATCTCTCTTCCTTTTGGTGATCTCGATAATCTTGATTTTCATAACCAAGTTATGACTGTAGACACCTAAAAACCTTTAGAAAATAAAGTATTTTTATTTTCTGAAAAATTTCTAATGGCATTATCATTAATTAATTAATTAATTATTATTATTATTTTTTTATGCCATTAAATCCCTTTATGTTAATTAAAAATATTTAATTAAGGAATCCCTCCCAAAAATGTTTAAATCTTATTTAAACATTATTTCCTTATTTATTAATTATTTAATTAATAAATTGACCAAAAAACCCAAAATAAATAAAAATATTATTTTTTGCCCAAAACTTAGCCAATTTCCTTAAGACCACTAACCTCTTCCAAAATCTTCTAATCCTTCTTTAACTTTGATTAAAGGCTAATCTCATCATTTCCTACCCCTAATCCCAACTCAAAATATTTAATTAAGATTAAATATTAATCCTCATGTTTATTAAAAAAGTTTTAATAAATATCTCCTCAACCCAAACCCTTGAAATAAATAAAACTTTATTTATTTCCTAAAAATCTAATTTATCCTCATCCTAAGAAGTTCTAGACTCTTCTAGAAAGTCTTCATCCTCATCCTAGGAAATTCTAGACTATTCTAGAAAGTCTTTATCCTCATCCAAAGTCTAGACTCTTCTAGAAGATGTCTTTAAACCTAATCCTAATCCCCTCCTAACCTTGTCACATTCTCTAAACATGGGTTAAGACTTACTAACCCAAGCCAAAGTTAACAAATATCTCCTCCTTCACCCACCCTCATTAAATGCCATCCACTTGCCTATCCCTAAGCTAATCCTAAACCATCCTAATTCATCCTCTAATCATTTGCACAATCCTAAGCAAGCTTAAAACCCTCATAATCAAGCCCAAGTCGAAATTTCTCTCATCTCCCTCAAAATATCTCAACCATAAAACTTTATGAAGCCCACTAGGCCATAAATGACTCTTCCAAGCCTTTTTATTGCTCTTACAAGCCATTATGAGGGTCTTTATGAAGATTTTATCCCTTGAGCCTCCTTTGTTGACTCATCCTTCCCCTTTCCTCCATCCTCTCACCCTGTGACATATGTCACTCCCTGATTGGTTGTAAGGAAGCACAATCCATGTGCTCTCCTCTCATGCAATCTGAGCCCTCCATGAGCTTTTTCCCATCCTTGCATCTTAGCCCTCAATCCCTCAAGCCTCTTGCCTATAAATTGGATCCTTCCCCTTTGCAAAACAACACAATCCATGAAATAAAGTCATAATGCCATTTTAAGAAGCCATTTTACATCAAAACCATACACTCACACCCAAATTACAACTCCATTTGAAGCCCTTTTTGAAGCATAAGCTTGAGCATACATCCTATCTATTTAGACAAAGCCACTCAACAAGAGAGCTTCTTATTGAGAGAGCCCATTAATTGCTCATATTCTCAATTGAGAGCTCATCTTAGTCTATCTTGAAGTTTATGAATTTTGTTTAGTTTGTAGAAGCTTTATTTAAATTTGGTTTCTATTAGCATACTAACATTGCTCATATACAATGACTAACATAGGGAATGTGAGGCCTGAGGGATAAACTTCTCATGATATGGGGGGAATAGTAACTATTTCTATGACATGGGTCCATGATTGAAGCTTCATAAAAACTACAAACTCATAGAAAACCTAAAAATCACAAAGACCAAAGGTGATCTATACATAACAACACTGTGTCTGTATGAAACCAGAAGGTGTGCACTAGAGTCACCATGGTGTTTGATTGAATGTCTACAAAGGTTAATGCCACTAAGAAAAAAACTAGTTTCTCAATGGATCAAGCTCAATTGGCTAACCAACATACTTATGTAGTTGAAATTGATTAGTCCCACTGTGCATGCCAAAAACTATTGTCACAAAAGTTTGCACCCTTGTCCAAGGTTTTTACCTAAGGACAACTTTGTGAAACATGGAAACAAACTCCAAGTTGTGTGACTTGAACTCTGAAGTTGAGTATCCGTAGAAGGCTGACTTCCTTTTCTATCAAGGTGCACCTAACTACACTTGGAGAGGATAAGGGAGAAAGAATGCATGAAAGAAAATCTACCTACTCTAACCTAAGCAATGATGCATCAAAATAGAGTGTTTGACCTTATCTCTACCCATAATTGCATAGTTAGCTAGTTATAACCTCAAAGAATATAGATTTAGACTTTTTTAATTCAACAACCACATGCACATCAAAAAACAAAAGAATGCTATAGAAAGAGTCTTCACTTAGGGTTCATTTGGTTCGTGGAATTTTAAAAACCCGAAATTTTACAAACCTTGGTTTAGCCAAATCAAGGTTTTGTATATCTTCATTCCGATTTTTGGGATTTTACTGAAAGCATTTGTTTCACTCAAAAGATGTGTGTGAAGACACATTTTTATGCATAAGCTTGGAGTTGAAGGAAAATTTCAAAAAGTAGTCCAATCTATTATTTTTACACTCCTTAAAAAACAAAACCAAGTTTTGATTTTCAATTCCTACTTTTTTTAGGAAGTTGGAAAACCTGGTTTTGAGGCAAAATTGGAAGTCTCGTATGCTAATTCCATTTTGCAAATTTTGAAACAAATGCACAAATTTTCAAATCCAGGTCTTGAAAAAGCCAATTCCTATCATCTTCCAGGAACCAAACAGACCCTTATTATCATTCAAATGTCAAAAGTAGATAAAATCATGCAAGTTGTAGAATATAAAAAAAAACATTAACCAGAGGCAGAGAAATCTTGCACAGTGTGTTAATGGCTAAAAGAGACTTGGTAGAAGATTACAATGGCTCAGAGGCATGAGAAATTATAGTAGTATGCATAGAAGCAATACTAGAGAATTAGAGAAAGATCAGTCCTTACAAAGACTACAAAATATGTCTTTATAGCTTAGGCATAACTAAGATATTTCCAACTAAAGTGACTCCACAACTACTACCAATAAGTTCTCAGGGAACAATCAAGGTGATCTAAAAAGACCTAATCTAGTACACTTGCAGAGACATGAAAATCATGGAAACCTTGACTAGAGAAAATCCCTAAAGTGATGAAAATGATGCCAATCAATGCCAAAATTCCTCAAAATGGACAACCAAGTGGTGGAAAAGAGTGCCTTTGCATCATTTTAAGCCTAGCATTAACTGGAATGGTTGGGATCAATTTGAAAGATCAGATTGTGCAAGAAACCCTATCTTTCCTAATTTCTAGCTCATGAATTAGCAAAGTCAGTAGGTCAACCTGGTCATGCAACTAGAAACCTCCATGTGGACCAAACACATTATTTCCTTCCACCACCCTAGAAAGTCTTCATGGGTTTGACCATTTAAACCAACTAATTGTGCCACCTCCTTAACTTAACCACTGACAGTTTACAATATTTTTAGTTCTAACTATGCTATCAACTTAACTGCATCTACCTGACTAGGTCCATTGGGACACGTAGAGAATCCTCGCTATGTCACTATAGCTAAACTTGAGCAACTTCCTATAGAGACAAAGCAAGAGACATCTATCTTCCTCCATCTAACGGTCTTGAAAAATCATCAACCCTACTAGTGCACCAACCAATAGTGATGTGGTCTTTTTCCAACCTATCTGACACTAACCCACCACACCACAGCCCACAAAGGAATGGACCCACCTGCCACATGTCAACTCATCGCGTTGTCACTATAACTAAAGAACATGCAACTTCCCAAAGTGAAAAGAGACCACCCTTGATCTATTTGCAATGAATGGTAGAAGGTAGAACTAAGAAAATGTGGCCCACAACCTCAACATGTCAAAGGCTTGGCCAATGAAAATCCCACTATATGCTACCTTAGTCTCACTCATCACCTTGTCACCCTATGGCCACACACCATGGCATTGACATGTCAGCACAGTGGGAAGATGGCCCACCAAAGAAACTCGAACCTACACAGACATATGGCATGATGTCACTTTGTCACATGACATAAGGAATGTAGAACTCTACAAAGAGACAAAGCGACAACTATGGATGATGAAATATCTAACAATAAAGAAGTGCACTGAAGGAACTGGCCCACACCTTGTACAATCATTACCTTAACCAATGAGAAACCAACAAACTATCGATGTGTTTTGTCAAGAAGGGGTCCACTGAGCTGTTGCTATGTGACATGAAATAAAGGTCATACAACTCTGCATAGTGACATAGAAATGATCATAGATCATGAAAAAATTTGATGATGGGGAAGTTGTGAGCCCGTGGAAAAAATAACTTAGGAACAATAAGGTTTTATTTTCATTTATTTTTGTATTTCCATTGGCATTAAAATATTTAAAAGTGGGAAGTGATCATTGGGTGGGTGTAGACATTTAAATACAATATTTTACTGGGAGGCAAATATGGTTAACATCGGCCAACAATTTCATGCCACATGGTGGATCCTTCTTGTGTTGTGCCACTTTTAATCTGATGGTGGTCATATTTTCACATCATTCTTGGGGCCCCTTGGGAAGATACAATGACCATTAGATTTTGAAGCATCTTTGGATATTTATGGATGCATCTCAGTCATTTGTGGTTATGTGGAGATCTTGGATCTATGAATGTGTTTGATTTCACTTGTTGAGGATATTTTTGTAGTATATGAGACATTAATTTCAAAATGAAGATTTACATCAATGGCTCATCATTTTCTAGGTAAATCAAATTTATTCCACACGAATCAACTCTATAATTTTCATGGCGGGTTAACATTGTGTGTTATACCATCCCATGTTTTTTGACAGTGGTACAAATTTATTTGTTGTGGCCATGACACATTACAAGGGCTATTATTTAATGCTAAATGATATTCTTTAGCCTTGTTTACACAACATCTATGTATCTCCATGCTTTATTAATGATTGTAATGATTCAATATCATGGAATTTGATTTCTTATAGCTAGGTGCTTTTGTTTTTCCCTTCATGTCACTTCATCATAGTAGATTGTATTTCATGATCAAATTTAGTTTTGATATTTATATATTGCTACTCTTTGCAACTTGACTTCACTTTGGGTTGGGGTTTGAACTCCATAGTTTAGATTTGAGTTATGCCCAAACTCTTTAAAAGATAGTTTGTGAACACTTTTTTGGGTTCTTCTCCATTTGTATTTTGTAGTAGCATTATGCTCTACAATTTTTGCCTTCCTTTAATGAAAAAACCTTGTTCTTACCTATTCTATCCATTCATTAATTTGTGCATGTTTATTGCCTTGTTTTGAATGCTTCTTATCTATTTTCTCAAATCTACATGTTGTGTCAAATCTGTTAGCAATTGCTACATAGTGAAGTATCTTTTCATTTGAGTACTTCAATCAGTTCTAAACCTACATGTGTTTCCTTTCAAGATAGATTAGAGTGCAGATAGTGTATTCTAGTTGTTTCTGTGTTGATGTGTAGTGAATCTATAGGCAGATTTGTAACCACTATTTCTATCTCGGTGCATCACCCCTTTCCCTTTCTACATTTTTATCTCAGTTTCCTTCTCCCTTTTCCTCTCAAGTGGTAGTGTAGGTGCATCCTAATAGTAAGGAAGTTGACCTTCTCTAGAGATTTAGCCTCAAAGTGCAAGTGGACCACACTTGGAGATTATTTCCATGTTACATAAGGTCACCTTGGAAGTAGTTCCTCACGCAAGGGTGCAAACTTTTGTGTCAACATTTTTTGGCATGCCCGGTGGGACAATCAACTTCAGCTACACAAGTCTACTAGAAGCCAATGTAAATCCATTCACTAAGAAATTGGGTGTTATTCTTGGTGCAATCATCCTATGGAGGCATTGCATCAAACACCATGGTGACTTTGGTGCACTTCTACTAGTTTCAAACAGACCCAGTGCTAGTATGTAAAGATCAACTTTGATCTTTTATGATTTCCAAAACTTTCTATGAAATTGCAACTTTTATGAATCTCAACCATGGACCCATTTCACAGAAATAGATAATATTTCTTCCCCCCACCCCATATTTCCAATTTCAATCCTATCCCCAAGTTGGTTATAGCTAGTATGGTTAGAATTCTTAATCTCCTTCCCTTGCTCCACTAGCCCCAACATCCCCATATAGAGAACTTGAAGCTATGATGGCTAAGATGGGTGAGAAATTATTGAAACTCTAAGTGCAAACAATCGAATAAAGAAGGTAGATGGATTTATAGCTTCATAAGAGGAATGAGTAGTTGTTGGCCTAGGATAAGCAACTTGCTGAGATTGAAAGGAAGCAAGAGATAGAGAGATAGTAGGAGGAAATAGCATACCAAATCTATCTCCAACAACAATAATAAGAGAGGGAGATACAAAGACACGTTGAGGAGAAACTTTCTATGCAAGTTGTTGCAACAAGAGAGGAGGAAATGAGGCTACATTTGGCTCATTTTTAGACCAAGGAAGTAGAGGCAGCCCTCTCTCTAAAATTTGTCATCTCAAGCTTCAAGAAGCCCCCTCCATTATAAGACCCCACTGCTTTAACTTCTCCATTCTCTATGTGAGAAAACTGGCTTGCTTGTGAGACTTATACACCTATCACCATTTTTCACTCTTTAAAGGTGAACTGGTTATATGAACTCCTGATGGCCCAAACAAGGAGTTTTGGGAGACTAAAAACAAGCCCACAAAGCTTCTATGGGAGGAGTTGTAGCCTATTGAGGAGGAAAAGGAGGTAGTGGTTGAGAAGAAGGAAAAGGATTCAATCCTCTTATTTAAAGAGTTTTCCTCCTTTGTTGAGCAAGAAGAAGAAGAAGAAAAGCTTGTTTCTTCTTTTGAGGAACAAGTCATGGCTTTTGAGCCTTTGAAAGAAGATGAGGATTTGCTGCAAGTTGAGCAAGAAGAGAACCATTTTCTATAGTAGACAGTCCTCCACAATGTGGAGGATGGAGAAGAGGATCCCAAGGATAGCTCTATCATTAAGGAGGAACATGCTGACATGCATGAGGTTTCCCCTCAACCTATGCATGTTATTGTAGCTATAATGGAGGAGATTGATGATGAGGATGATCTCTTGGATGATTTTGATGATATCTGGTCTCCCAAAGACATTGAGTCATCATCTCCCATATATGAGGAGCATGTTCTTCAAAAAAAAAATGGAGAACCACACGATACTAGTAGCTCCCAAGGGGATGGCTCATCAACACAATGAAGAAAAGGTGGAAATTTTTCCTTAACAAGAAGAGGATCCACTTCCAAATCAATTGGATGCTACCATTGCAGAGCACAACATGGTCAAGGTTGATTTCCAAAACCCAAAGCCATCAACAGAATACCCCATAAGACATCTAGCTCTGCAACAAATCAGCAAGTTGCCTCAGGTCATGCTTACACTTGAGCATGAGGGAGAATTCTACAAGGAAGAGAAAGAATTTTTGTCTCAAGAAGGTGTCCCAGTGTTGGAAAGCTTCATTGTCTTTAGCATTTGAAAGGAGTTGTTCCATGCAACAACGTGTTTGTTATGCTTGCTGCCATTTTCAGCTACTAATGTGCATGGAAGGAGAAATTGACTTGTAAGGAAGGGAAACTACTTCAACAAGTCGACCAATGGCTTTGTTTGATTTTTTTTTTCATTGTAAATACTTGTACATACTAGAGTAGGAGTAATTTTCTTTCCAAGAATTACACAAGCACATTTGCTCCCTTTTTCAGAGCTCCCCAGAGTTTTTGTTTTTTGCTGGTTCTAGAATTTTGTGAAGTTGCAGGTGGGATAACGCGTCATTTCTTTTGGTGACTCTATGCCCAATGGATTTTTTAAGGCCACTAGTCTATGCTTAGTAGGCAAGCATCCCCTACGAGTCACCAAGAATGTTGGTCATTTTCACCCCCCATTTAGACCATCATTGATAACCGATTTGAGAGATCTTCAATGGGCTAGATTCTTTGATGTGGGTTAACATGCTTTTTGGTTGGGTTAACATCTTGTGTCAACTTGGTCTCTCTCTTCATGAGCCAAGCTAGCTTAATTCCTTCATTGACTGAGCTAGCTTAGTTTGTTCATTGATTGAGTTGGCTCGTTTTCCTTCATTTGTCGAGTTGCAAGTTAACACATGTTTTCTGTTAGGGTCAACATTTTGCATTAACCATTTTCACCATTTTGGAGAATGACTTTGCTACTCTTTCTGAAATAGAAAAATTTGTTATTTTGGAAGGCATACCTTTTTGCTTCTATGTAATCATGAAATCATTGTTGATGTCTCTTCAACTATGCATTCAAGAAATGTGTTGACCAACAGTTTCATGCCACATGGCAGATCCTTCATGTGATGGGCTGCTTTTAATCAGACGATGGTCATACTTTCACATCATTGTTGGGGCCCCTTGCGAAGATACAATGGTCATTAGACTTTGAAGCATCTTTGGACATTTACAAATGCATCTCAGTCGTCCATGGTTATGTGGAGATCTTGGATATATGGTTGTGTTTTATTTCACTTGTTGAGGAGATTCTTGTAGTATATGAGCCATTCATTCCAAGATAAAGATCTACATTGACAACTCATCATTTTTTGGGCAAATCAGATTTATTCCATGTGGGTCAACTCTGTAATTTTCATGGCAGGTTAACATTGCGTGCTATCCCATCCCACATTTTTTGATAGCAGTGAAAATTTATTTGTTGCGGCCATGACATGTTACAAGGATTGTTTTTAATGTTAAATGACATTCTTTGGCCTTGTTTGCATGACATCTATGCATCTACATGCCTTATTAATGATTGTAATGATCAAATCTCATGGGATTTGATTTCTTAAGGCTAGGTGTATTTGTTTTGCCCTTCCTGTCACTTCATCATAGCAGATTCTATTTCATGATCAGATTTAGTTATGATATTCATTTATTGTTACTCTCTGCAACTTGACTCTACTTTGGGTTGGGTTTTGAACTCCATAGTTTAGATTTGAGTTATGCCTGAACTCTTTAAAAGGCAGTTGTAAATATTTTTTCTGGGTTCTTGTCCATTTGTATTTTGCAGCAGCATTATGTTATGCAATTTTTGCCTTCCTTCAATGAAAAAAACCTTGTTCTTACCTTATCTATCCATTCATTAATTTGTCCATGTTTATTGCCTTGTTTTGAATGCTTCTTTTCTATTTTCTCAGATCTACATGTTGTGTCAAATTTGTTAGTGATCACTGGATAGTGAAGTATCTTTTCCTTTCAACATTTCAATCAATTCTAAATCTAGATGTGTTTCCTTTCAAGATAGATTAGAGTTCACCTAGTGTATTTTGTTTGTTTCATTGATGTGTAGTGCATCTACAGGCAGAGTTGTAACCACTATTATCTATCTTAGTCCATCAACCATTTCCTTCTCCCTTTTCCTCTCAAGTGGTAGTGTAGGTGCATCCTGACAGTAAGAAAGTTGGCCTTGTCTGGAGATTCAGCCTTAGAACACAAGTCCCACACTTGGAGGTTGTTTCCATGTTACACAAGGTCACCTAAGAAGTAGTTCCTTAGGAAAAGGTGTAGACTTTTGTGTCAACAAAAACATATGCATTTTTTATTGTGCTAAAATACTCTTTATTGAGAAGGAGGTTATATAGATATACTAGAGAGAGGCAATCAACACTATAGTCCCTACACAGAACCAAGTACAACTGAAGAAAGGTACAAACAAAATAATGAACTCTTGTATGGACATGCATCGAATGTTAGTTACTTAAAAATGTTTTGAAGTAGGTGTTGTATTATGAAAGATGATAGGAATGAAAAATTTGATTCTAAAGATGATGGAGGTATATTCTAAGTTATTCCATTAGGAGCATTGATTATAAATGTTTGAACAAGGCTACTAACAAAATGTTTGAAAGTGAAAATGTGAGAATTGATAAGTTTGCAAGAAAGAATAATGAAGAAAGAAAGAAAGAACCTAGGGATTATCATAGGTCTTTCTATTTACAAGAAGGAGCATTGATTACATTACTTGAGAAATAGCCAAAAGTCATTGAGATACAATAATCTACAACCAAGTAACTTGTTAAGCCCAAATCACGTGGAGAAAATATTGAACAATATATAACCAGTCTTGTTTTAGAAAAGCATGTTAGAAAGAACCATTCACTAAACTAGGTTGTTGGCAACAAGAATGTTGGAGTGATGGACAAGAAGAAATTTAAGAGATAATGCAAGTCTAATTTCTTAATTTGATCCTAGAATAGTTAAAGATGCACTAGAGAATGAAGATGAGATTAATGCTATGAATGAAGAGATTGAACAAATTGAGAAGAATAAAACATGGACATTGGTACCAAGACCCAAGGAAAATAATGTTATAAGTACTAAATAGATTTTTTAAAACAATTTTTATGAGAATGGAGAAGTAAAAAATAACAATGAAAGACTATTCTACAAAGCATATGCACAAGAAGGAGGAATTGATTATGGTGAGACATTTTCCCTTGTTGCAAGACTAGAAGGTGTAAGGATACTACTTGCATTTGTTTCTTTCAAAGGATTCAAAGTTTATCAAATGGATGTCAAGTCTACATCTTCTAATAGAATACTAGAAGAAGAAGTCTACATTCAGAAACTTGAAGGTTTTGTGCACCCAAATCAGAAGAACATGGTATGTAAACTACACAAGGCATTATATGGATTGAAGCGAGCACCCTGAGTATGGTATGAAAGTTACACTCTTATTTGATGAGAATTAATTTTGTTGGAACTATTAAGAATAATAATATGTATCTAAAAAGTAAATTTAAGTATAAGATCTTGATTTTTGAAATATTTGTTGATGATATTATATTTGGAGGACATGAACTAATGTGTAGAATATTTGCTAATAAAATGAGGAAAGAGTTTTAATGTCTATTTTTGGAGAGATCAAATTCTTTATTGGAGTAAAAGATCAACAAGTGAGGGATGATATTTACATAACTCAATCTAAGTATATTAAGAAGATCTTGAAGATATTTGGCATGGAGTATTCAAGACCAGTTGATACATCAAATATCACAATGTATAAGATATCAAAGGAGGATGATACTATTGAGATAAATGAGACACTTTACATATCTATGATTGGAAAGTTGCAATATGTTTTCATAGCAAACTACATATCTATCATGTTAGAGGCATTGTGCCAAGATTTTCTTCTAATCTTTAGGAAACACATATGTTTTTTGTGAAGACAATCTTTAGATATCTGAAAGGGATGGAGAACTATGTGTTATGACTCAAGAAAGTTGAAGATTTTGAGCTAATATTTTATATTGATACTGATTGGGAATGTAATTTGAATGATAGAAATCTAGTACTAGTGGTGGAGCTTTCTTTTTAGGAGAAAGATTGGTAACATGGATAAGCAAGAAATAAAGTTGTATTTCATAGTCCACTATTGAGGAAAATATGTAGCAACTGTAATCAATTATTCTAATATTGTGTGGATCAAATAATTAATTGAAGGTGTGCAAGAGAAAGTGACAGATCTTGTAATAATTTATTGTGATAATATAAGTGTTATAAACATTTCAAAAAATCAGGTGACGCATGCAAAGAAAAAATGTATATCTATCATGTATCACTATTTGAGAGAAAAAGTTCAAGAGAAACAAGTAAGGCTAGAGTACATGAAGTCAAAGGAGTAGATTGGAGATATATTTGCCTAGCCATTACCTAAGGGTACCTTTGAATATATGAGAGGTAAACTAGGGGTCATTCCCCTATCTAATGTTCACTAGGAGAAGATGCAAGATTACATCAATTCATCATTTATCAAAATCTGTTTGTGAGTCGATGTAGGAGTTCACACTTTAGGTAGTCCTAAAGTTGTGAAAAATATGTAATGAAGAAGTGATTGGTATATGCAAGGTGCAAGCTAAAACTACATGGAAAATAAGTTTCTAACTAAAGCTTATTGTTACATTTTCACATAGTTCAAGGTTAGGTGAACCACCAGTGGAGGTGACCAAACCCCTATCAAACAACCACACAATGGAAATACAATACACACCACAAGATCTAATAGAAAATCCAACTCTTTTATTCATAAAACTAATTACATACAATGTGTTGAATAGTAATGCATTCTTAATTACAAACAACTAGAAAGTAATTACAGTAACAATTCTTCAAGATCTCACAAGATCCAACCCAACCCTAGCTAGCCCAAATCTATAATAGCAAAACAATCTAGTAGAAATACCAAGAAAGTTCTAAACTTGTGCTTGCAAGCCACCAGGAAACCTTCTTGTTTCCTAATCCCACACTGATCCACTAGCTCTGCTAATCCTCACTCCTCTCATCTAGTCCTCTCTAGATGACTTCCAACTCTATGACTACAATACTACTCAAACCATTCTTTTATACTTATATGGCCATAAGTCAACCTATTACAAAAAGGGTCATCTAGAACCCCAAATAAATACAACATGCCTTAGTTGACTTAAAATAATCATTACATGCAATTAGGAGAAAGAATCAAGACCCTAAATTGGTCCTCATGCATCCCATGATTGGTCCACATCACAATCATGCATAACACAAATCAAATGTACCATTTGGTTGATCAAATCTCCCAAGAATACCTAGTTGATGAGCTAAACCATCGAGGAATAGAAGCAACCATCGAGAATGCCAAGTATACACTAAGAAAGCACATCCATCAAGCTCCCTAGTCACTGGGAACCAACACTATCATTGATTTCCTTTAGTCATTGAGTTCCTTAACTAAAACTAAGAAATACCCTAGTAGTGACCCAACATCACCCCACTTTCAACTAAGTTCACCAATTTGAAGGTTAGAAGTTGCTCCAACATACAAGATTTTCAACTACCCCAGGATGCTCTTGCATCACATTTGGAATTATTGTCAAAGGGGAAGAGAGTTACTTAGAGAGATTGATAAAGAGAGAGGGAGATGAATAATATAAGGGAGAATATGTGAGAAGAATATTGAATGAGATATATCATAAGGGGGAGTGTATATATGAGCTAAGGGGAGAATATGATGAAAGAAGTATATTATTGTCAAAAAGGATATAATGTTGCAAATGAATAGAACATATGAGAACCTGAGATGAGAAGAGGTGAAGAAATAAAAAGGAAGCATAATCAAAGAAGGAGATTTAATGATGAGTGACATGTATTTTTGACAAGATGACAATGTTTTGTAGTGCATGGTATATTTCATAATGTGTTACCATCAATGCAAAATGGGGAGATTGTTGGACACAATTGATGCTGATGAAAGAAAGGGAGAGATTGCTCAATGATAAGTGATGTTGATAAAGAACAAGGTCAAAATTGAGCTGAAAAGTATATGTGGATGAGTTAGATCAATTTTTATGTTCTCATTGATGTTAAGCCTAGAAAAATGAAGGACATGAAATTGTATATTCAATCAAGTAAGACATATTACTAAATCATGTAAGTTGAAATCATTTGAAGGATGTGATGTTGAATAGAGAAGTGGAAGATAAATAAAAAAGATAAGATGTATAAGAGATGTTAAGTATATGAACCTAATTGGGCAACTCATGTTTTGGTCTATGGCAGTATGGTTTTGAATTGATTGCTTTACATGATTTTATGAAGTGTTGAGATGATGTGCAAGCAAGTTAATATGGTCGATAAAAGAAGGAATGAAGATGGAGGGTGAAAAGACAAGGAATTAATAAATTACACTAAGGTATAGATTATGGTCAAGGAAAGAGGAAGGTTAAGTAAGAACAACATTAACTAAGAATAAGAATTAATCGATCAAGTTTATTGTTAATTGAGCACAATATTAACTGAGTGTTGGAGGTTTTTGGTAAAGGAAGTATTAGGAGTAATGAGGTAGAACTAAAAATTACATGCAAATATAACCAATATTAGAAAATAATAAATTGCACTGAAGAGATCACAAGACACAAATATTTAACATGGTACACCCAATCCCTAGGCACCGTCCACCAAACAGAGAATCAAATATTCTTATTATCCAGTGATTACAACTTGATTACAATTCATAATCCCCTATAGCTCAATACCACTTCAAGAAACTACAATTTCATCATACATCATTAAATCTGTAACCCTAAGCCTTTTTATACAAGATTTTGTCACTTACAAAATTAGGGCTAGAATAAGCCAACTAATAGAAAAATATATAAATCTCAACACCTTTTACAATATTAAATTCATTTTTGGCTTCAAGGGTGTTGCCCCTCAACCCTAGAACCCCAAAAGGGACTGCCCCTTGATCCTGTCTAGAGTGCTTCCCTAGGAACCTGCAAGGAGCATTTCCCTTTGACCCCTAGAGATTAGGGACATTACCCTCAAACCCCCATAGTAAAATATGGGGGGAAACCATTCCAAATAAAGTGGGGAAAAATTAACCTTTGAGTTTGATTAGGCTCCATATCACAATAATCTCCCATTTGGAGACTGATCAAACTCCAAAACAATAACCTCCCACTTGGAGATTGGTCATAGCATCATTAAACTTATAGCTCCCACTAGAATGTAAACTACCCTGGACTCTATTGTTCTTTTATTTGATTTAGTCTAGAAGACCAACAGAAGTTGAATAGGAGTTCCACTTCTCCCTTAACACTACCTTTGTAAACATATCTAATGTGTTATCATTTGTATGTATCTTTTCCATCTTTAAGTGTCCATCATCCAAAATTGATCGAATGAAATGGTATCGCAATTGTATGTGCTTTTTCTTTGAATGTAGAGCATAATTCTTTGCAAGATGAATGGAATGTTGGCTATTTGTAAATAAATAATTATCCCTCTATAGGTATCCCAATTCTTCCATAAAGAATTAAATGCATATCATCTCCTTGGTTTCCTTTGTAGAAGCAACACACTATGCCTCTATAGTGCATAAAGCATTAATCTTCTGTAACTAAGAAATCCAACTCACTATTGACCCACCAATAGTAAATAAATATCATGTAGTACTTTTCCTGGTATCAATATCCCTTGCCAAATCTAAGTTGACATAGCCTTGTAAATTAATAGTAGAGCCCCTAAAATATAAACATTAAGGGATGTTCCTCTCAAATATATGAGAATTCATTTGACTACATTCCAATGTTCAATCCTAGGATGACTCATATACCTACTAACGATTTTCACTACATGTGCAATATCTAGCCTCATACATATCACGACATACATCAAACTTTCCTATAACTAAAGCATAGGGTACCTTAGAAATTTTATCCTCCTCTTTTTGTGTCTTTGGACACATCTCCTTAATAAATTTCAAATGACCAGGAAAAAGTATGTTGACAACTTTGGCATTCTCCATAAGAAAAAATTGCAACACCTTCTCAATATAATCAACTTGAAATAAAGTCAATTTCCTATTTTTCCTATCTCTGCAAATTCTCATACCAAGGATTTGTTTTGCTACCCCCAAATCCTTGATAGAAAATGAATGTTCTAACTATTGTTTCAACCCCTTTATGTGATCCATGTTAGACCTAATGATAATCATATCATCAACATATAAACATATAATGTAGTTGTCATCATCCAACCTCTTAAAATAAATACAATGGTTTGAATATCACCTAGTGTAACCATGCTCATGCATAAAACTATCAAATTTGTGATATCATTGTTGAGGTGCTTACTTCAAGCCATATAAAAATTTCTTTGATCTATACTCTAAATTATCCTTTCCCTTGACATCAAATCCCTATGACTAGTCTATATATATTATCCAAATCACCACAAAGAAAAGTTATTTTAATATCAATCTATTTCAAATGTAAATCTTCAACATCCACAATACTTAAAATAGTACAAATAGAAGTCATCTTAACAACTAGAGAAAAGGTGTCATCAAAATCAATACCCCTTTTTGTGAAAAATCTTGTACAACTAACTTGGCTTTAAATATTTTCTTACCTCCATCCTCTTCTTTCAGCCTATAAACCCATTTAATTTGTAAATCCCTTTTACCTATAGATAACTTATATAAATCCTAAGTTTGATTTATTAGCAAGGAGGCCATTTATTTCATGGTTGTAGACTCCCACTAAAGCTTTGTATCCACCTGCACAACTTCATCATAACATTCTAGTTCACCAACATTTATCAGTAAAATAGAGTAAAAAGAGGGATAAATTTTTTCTAGAGGTCTACTTACCCTTGTTGACCATCTAACATTCACTGGGGTTTGTGTTATTTATGTTTTATATTATTGCAAAGCATGAGGAACTATTAGAACATCATCATTTTTAGTATTAGCCAATACTAAATAATCATTTTCTTTCTTCTCATGTTGCTGCAATAGATCTTTGTACCACACTATCTCATTGAATATGACATCCCTTTTTATTAAAATTTTATGATTTTCGAAATCCCAAAGCATATAACCAAATTAATCAATGTCATATCCAACAAATACACATTTCTTTGACTTAGCTTCTAGCTTGATTCTATTTTCAAAATATGTGTGTGCCAAATCTTCACGACCAAATGTTCTGAGAAAATAATAACTCACCTTCTTACCAGTTCATACTTCCTTTAGAATACTAAATTCCAAAGGAGTAGAGGAACCTCTATTGATCAAATATACAATAATATTGATAGCCTTCACCTGCATGTTTAAGGGAATTCCAAAATGCAACCTCATGCTCCTTACATGCTCTATTATTGTCTTGTTCATGCATTCAACCACTCCATTTTCTTGTGGAGTTCTTGGAACAGTTTTCTATCTACAAATACCATTAATAGAATAATAATCTTCAAATTCTTTTCTGCAATACTCACCACCATTATTAGATCAGAGACATTTTATCCTTTCACTAGTCTCATTCTCAACCAAGCATTTCCATTTCTTAAAAGTTATAAATACATCAGATATATGTCTAAGAAAATAACCCATACTTTTCTAGTTGTATCATCAATAAATGTAACATAATAATGTAATCCACCAAGGGAAAATACCTAAGTTGGTCCCCATACATCAATATGCATAATCTCTAATTTCTCTTTTTTGTTTTCCTTCCCACTCTTCGCAAAACTAATTCTCTTTTGTTTTCCTTACACACAACTTTATCCGAAATCCATATTGACACATTCCAAACCTAGTAAAAATTTATTTGAATGAATAAATTCCATACCTTTCTCTCTCAAATGCCCAAGTCTATTGTGCCATAGTGTTGTTTCAAAATCTATAACAACTATTTATTCTCCCTGATCAACTGCAACAACTATTCCTTAACATTAATTTTTCTCTAAAATAATTAAAGTAGAAGGAATAGTATGATCAGCACAAAGATATCAGGTGTCTACTTTCACACCTTTTTCTACCACAAGGAAACCTTTTGAAACCTTCTGATTTTTATAATTAAAAGTAACCATGCAACCCTCATCACCCAATTGCCCTGCTGAAATTGAATTCCTACTCAATCTTGGAACATGTCTTACCTCTTGTAGTAGCCAATGATCCCCATTGTGCAACTTAATTTTAATTTTTCCCTTTCCAACAATCTGACAAGGTTCATTATCCCCCAAATAAACAAGCCCAACATCCCCTTGGACATAATCAAGAAAATAACCTCAATGGGGAGTAGCAAAAAATGAAGCCCCTAAATCTAAAACCCATGAATCATCAACACTTTCAAAAAAAAAAAAAAGGCATCATCTTTGGATTTGTTACTTACCACATTTTGCTCCTTATTCCCTCCATGTTTATCTCTATCATTGCTCTTTTGAGTCCAAAAATCTTTCTTCTCATACCCTAGTTTCCCATTAAACTTCTTAACCTCCAGCTTACACTCTTTTTCCATCGCTCCCACTCAACTGTGAGACCTTCCTATAGAGGGTAACTAAAAATAACCTTTCTCTAATACCACTTGTTAGAATTAATGAGAGAGAAAAAGCTATTACATATAAATATAACCAATATCAAAAAATAATAAATCATACAGAAGAGAACACAAGACACAAAGGTTTAACCTAGTTCATCCAATCCCTAGGCTACACCCAACAAAACAATGAGTCTAGTATTCTTATTATCCAATGATTACAACCCTATTAAAATCTATGATCTTTAAAGATCAATACCACCACAATAAGCTAAAATCTCATCATACATCATAAAACTCCTAATCATAAGCCTTTTTATACAAGATTTTTTTGCTTACAATATTAGGGATAGAATATGCTAACCAATAGAAAACATATAACGCATTGACCCCAAGACCCTGCAAGGGTTGCTATACCTTTACCCTGCCTAGGGCGCTGCCCTGGGAACCTACAAGGAGCATTTCCCCTTGATCTCTAGAGCTTGGGGGGTGATTCCCCCAAATCCCTGTAGTAAAACATGAGGGGAAACTGCATCAAATGAAGTGGAGAAAAATTAACCTACAATTCTTATTATGCTCCATGTCACAACAAGAAGAACACAATTTGGTAAAGTAGAATAGTTTGTGAAAGATTGAGTAAAGGATGACATCAAGTGAAGATTTGGACTATTCTAGAAAATTCTAAGATAAGGACACAATCAATTAGCAAGATTAATGGCTATAATAGTTAAGGAAATATCTCATCGTGAAGGTGTTTTGAGCTTCAATAAAAGTTCAAGTTCCAAGGTGGAAAAATAGTTGGCAAGATCCAAAAAATATTTTACCTAGCACTAGGTTCATTGAATATGAGTTGGTTGATGATTGTGTGGATGATATTAATTCATGAAAACCCAAAGGAATGAGATGAAGTGGCATAAATTTGTCTATTTAAGGTAGAGACAAGAAGGAAATTTTTGTTGGTCTATTTTCTAGTCCAAATGGTGCAAAGTTACTAAAGGATATCATACCAAAAAGATTTGAAGTGTAGAGTTGATTTGTAGTGATGAGTTGTTGTGATGACCAATCAATGAGTAATATATTAGATGAATGGATATCTAAAAAAGAAAAATGAATTACATATTTATCAAATTATTTGATTGGTACTCTCTAACCATTATAGAGGAAAATCTCTTAACTAAGTGCACTTAATAGTCTTTATTTGTAAATCTTTTTCTAAGGTGACATTCTATTGAATGTGTGTAAGTCATTTAGAGAGGCCATTCACTAAAGGGTTATAAGGTCTAGATGATCCTTGTGAAAATACCTTAGCAGGGTCACATCTAACAAGTATACTTGTAACCTTTGATAGGGTTGGCTCTTAACCAAGATCACTTCAGAAGAGTGAATTATTTTTGGGTGACAATTCCCTGCTGGTTTTTACCCAAATTGGGTTTCCATATCAAAAAACATGGTGTTAATGTGTGAATGAATGTTAAACATGTTAAAACTATCATTATTTTTGTAATTCTATTAATGAAGTTGTTACTCGATGTAGAAAGTGAGAACCTATTTACTGCATAAGGTTGATTAAGTTTACTATATTTACCAAGTCAATTTACTAATAAGTTAAAGTTGGTGCAAGTATGGTGAATTATTTAAAAGGGTCCAAGAATAACTTATTCATCCTCCTCTCCCCCCCCCCCCCCCCCCCCCAAAAAAAAATAAAAAAATAAAAAAAATCTAACAATTCATTTTATTCTTATGATTTATTTGGGGGTTATTCTTATGATTTGGGTCTTGACCTATATGTTGTAACACATTTCTTTTATCTTGGAAATTATTTATTGGTTAACATGACTTGTGGTTGGTGATCTTATATATAAGTAGTATATGAGTTTTAATTTGAGAGGCTAGGTGTGTAAGGAAGGCTAGCACTAGCTCTATAGTACAAGTTATAGATTTTCAAATGTAGTTGAAAGAAATTGGAATGTTAGGTTTATTATTTTTAGGGATAATTAGTTGTGGCCCTTGTAGTAGTTATATATTGACAATTGTGATGAAAAACATATCTTAACATATATTACTTTGCATATCTTACTTTGAAAAACATATCTTACTTTGCATTCACAATGCAAAACATATGAACTCATAAAACAAAACACATAACACACGTATTTGGTATCACAAAAACCCTAGGTCAGAGTGAAAACTATAGTGGGGATGGTACCCACAAATCCATCACTACTACAGTAAGATGTTGCCTTGTTAGGGCTACAACATTTGGTCACTTCTAATGTTTTACTTGGTTAGGAGTATACAATATTATCTTTAAGGATCTATCTTTTACAAGGATTTAACAACACTCATCAAGTGCATACTTGATTAGGAGATTTACATACAACATTGTCAGGTCCACATTTTTCAATGATTTAAGAAGCTACTATAGTGGTTAAACAATAGCAGCAATGACCTATAATAGCAACTTACTTTTCTTGATTAGATCACTCAATGATTATCACCTTGTTGTTATAGATTTGCAATTCCTCTATGCGTTGTCTTTAATTTCAATCTCTAACCTCTATATTGTATTTTCTCTTCCTATCCTTACTTTATAATACTCATCTCCTTCACAAAATAACTTCTATCATACCAAAAACATGAAATTTAAACTATCTACAACTATCCCTTTTATAGTAATCTTTTTTTTGTTTCTCAACTTAACCTAATTAGGGTTTTAGAAACCTTCTAGAATTGTTCTCTAATCATAATCTATGCTTTTGGAAACATCCATCATTTCTTTCCTTAACACATTTATTTCCATTAGGTTATTTTGCCTTGTAATCAATAACGATAACTTCACATTCTTCAAGAAAGTATTTTCAAGTCTTTACCTCAGTTCATGTAAATTGTTTTCATGCTTGGTAGACTAGTATTGCATTAGAACCCATACAAACTCAAAATATGATGTCATTCCTATGTCTCTTGTAAACATAACAATCCATCTGATTGATACTCGGTTGACCTTTTCTCAATGTCCTCTATATAACTTGACGTAGTTTGCAACTTGACTCAACTAAAACTCATGCTCAATTGATATAGTATCACTCGGTTTACACTTGAGCTCAGGTGCATCTGTAATGTTCTTCCATTTTCTCCTTCATTTCTCGAGCATCATAAGGACTTGATTGATATGTTCATTTTGACACTAATATCATACAAAAATTCTCCCCTTTTTACATTAGTGTCAAAAACATTATGTACACATTCAACTTAAACCTTATACAAAGTTCTCAACTCAACTCCCCCTATACATATACTTCCTCTTGGTATAGCTTGCATTTTTCAAAATTGTTTTCAAAATTATTTTTGTTTGCAGCATGTATATAATATCACCTTATAACTATGAAATACATACAAACAAACATATATATAGAGACAAAAGTATATTAGTCCCCCTTTTTTGACACTTATGTCAAAATAATTTTCAATATAGAAAAACACTTACATTGGGGATAATCCAAAATGTTCCAAGAACTTTGTGATTTTTCAATATAATCCAAAATGCTCCAAAATGAATGTGATCCTCTCTTCTTCCTCTTTTTATTTTTGCTTTTTTTGGTGCTTGGTGAGACTAAATATAACTCTAGAACTTGGGTTTCCAAATTTGGAAATATAATGCTTTCTTTTATTTAAGAAACTTCCTCTAGTTTTACTTGTTCATTAGAGGGTAGTTAAGGAACAAAATGTACAAATACCATGCTTGGTGATGTCTCTATTCATTCATTTTCATTTTTCTCAACACTCGGCATCTCTTCAATTTTAACATCAAATGTTGTTGAGACTTGTGTCTATAAGAATATAGGGTCAATATAAAAAATTGTCACATTACTTACAAATATAAATCTTTCAATGTTTTTTTTTTTGCAATTTAAGTTAGCCTAGCCCAATTATTCCCTCACTCAGAGGTCCATGGGCTTCTGCTAGATCAACTATAGAAAAAATATCTACATTCTACTCTATAGTGTCATCTCCAATTTGAGCATGTTTGGTTCCAATATTCATATCTCTAATATTACGTTTATTTATCCCTTAGGTCTATTTCTTGGTATTTTCACTTGGTTTTTGTCCCTCAATTTGATCTGTGGTATTTTCTAACACATATAAAGAACCAAATGGTATGTCTATAGCATCTTGTTCTTTTGGCTTTGGAAAATCGCTAGTTTTTTGAATAACTAGCTAAAATCTAGGTATGTTTGCATGCATGAGCTCAGTAGTTACAATTATAGTTACATCTTCATCTTTCTTTTGTGGCTAGGCTGACATTGTATTTGTCAAATCTTGAATTGTTACACTTTCTTTATTTCCAACAATATCTACCACCATTTTATGTACATAATCAATAAAATCTTGTGGGGAGATTGTGTCATACTCATCATCTTGATTGTCCATTTCAACCCTTTGCTAAGTTTGTGTGTCATCTACAATTATTTCATTAGGATCCTTTATATGATAGATCTGTCTCCATATCATGTTAGAGTCTTCATAAAAAAGTCTCAAGTTGTTAGATAAGACATAAAGGGCTCTGTGTTTCTGGACAAATCAATTCTTATACTTCTCTAATGCCTTGATAATTTCTTCTAGACCAAATTCTGGCATAAGATTTGCCAATGTTCTGCTTCTTATCTCCTTTTCTATCTTTAATGCATATTGCCACCAACTATTAATTCATTGATAGAGTTCATTGAGAATTTGATCTCCAATTTCAATTAGGGAATTTTTAAATTTTGCAATCACAACAATCATGCCATCTTCAATTTTCTTTTTATCTTCATCACTCATTTATTCATACTTGTAATATTTAAAAGTTTTAAGGCCACTGTTGTCATTGAGAGCATGTACAATTTCATCTATTATTTTAGGCTTTTTATATGAAACATCTTGTGTCTAGCTTAACTCATCAGATTTGATTTTCAACTTTTATTAGCCTCTTCATCATCATCTTTCACTATGACTCATCTTCTCTTCTTTATAGATGTCTTGGCCTCTTTTCTTGATAACTTGGTAGTATGCTTCTTCTTTTGATAAGTTTTCACTTGTGATGCAGTTGGTTTGGAAATTTTGACAAAGCCTTTCTTTAATGGTAAAGCCTCTTGTGATGCATGGGTTTGGGATATTATTTCCTTGGGGCTCACTAGGGTGACAGTTGGCATTTTCTTGCCTTCATAAAACAATGACTTGGCAATGACTATTTATTTTTCCTTCTCCTCCTTTTTTCTTCATCTTCCCCTTTACCCTTAGTGATCATTAAGGGTTTGTCTACTTCATCTCCACTAAATTTACTTTCCAATGAGCTTAACATATTTGATTTCCTTTCAACTTTAGTAACAACAGTATCAATTTTTATCCTCTCCTTGGCTTCCTCATAAGTGCCAAACCTTGGTGTCTCTTTATTCATAGGTTCATTAAGCAATGCTTCAATGGCTTCAGTTGCTTGGTCAATATTCACTTCATAATCTAATGGTGCTAACCATGCAATGTTTGATAAAATAGCTTTGACAACCATATTTTCAACAAGAAAACATATATCCTCTTGATATTTCTCAACTAAAGTTGGGGGAATCCTGAACCTTTGGTTCATCCTTATCTTAAAATTCTCAAAATATTCATCTATAACACTTTCAGAATTCTCTCCTAGTGCTTGAATAAATTCATTTATTTGATAGATGACTGGAGTATCTAGTTTCTAGTTGACCTGACCGATGGATAGGAAATAGTTTTGCATGTAAATACATACCAAAAGTGAGCCAAATTTGTACATGTTAGACTTGGGAGCCCAAATTGTCTTCATGTTCTCTTCCAGTTGCTTGAGTTGTAACTCGGCAATTTCATATTTATTGAATTTCTTTACTATCTTGTAGCCTAAATCAACCATGCACATAACAACATTGTTATGCCCGCTGGATTGAAATGTTTTGTAAGAAAATGCATATACATTGAATTTTATCTCTAAATTTGTGATGGTATTTACCTTCAAACCTCTTCTATCCCATTTCTCTTTTGTATGTCCCTCAATCTCATCATTTAGAGTCATTCTAAAGGTTTTAACCTTGTCAATGATAAGATATCATGTGACCATGTGGATAACATCCTTGGTTGTCTTTATGGGTTCATCCAACCATTTGCTCATTTCATGCACTCTACTAAATACAACCCTAATCCAACTTGTTTTGAAGTTTGCAAAAAATGTAGAGTATAAATGAGTCCAAACAACTCCAAATTTGTAAACTCTTCTTTCAATTTTCCATTAGTGTACATTATACCATATACCTCTCGAAGCTCACGATCACCAACTTCTCCAATTTTATAGTGATATAACAAACTAATATCATTGACTAGAAAAACCCTAGGTGATATCGTAGTTAGAGCTCCTACCTTATCAGTTTGTGTTGTGATTTATGGGTATAATTTATACTTCAACTCTTCATAGGTATCATCTGAATTAGTTTCACTAGGTTTACTTTAGACTTGGTTCGTCTCTTTGTACTCATAGAGATAGAGATCATTTTCACTGTGTAATGTTTTAGAAAGAACTTGATAGAATGCTTGGTTAGTGTTCAATGCATCTCTTGAATTCAATGATAGAATTTCACCTCAAAATATTTGACAAGAAATTCTTCACTCAAATTTCTCGACTTCACACTTAACTTCTTTGAAATATAGGATGAAACAATGAAAATTGAAAACCTCATATATACACAATAAAGTTTCATTTTTTATTACTATGGTGCATTGATTGCATCACCATACACTAATTATTGTATTTAATTAACTTGATTACCTTAGTAACTCAGTCACTACACACTTCCACAATTGCTCAGGTGACATAGTGAACTTGATTTTGAACTCATGTAGATTGAAATCTCACCTTTGGTGTTACAAACTCAGATACTAATGATGGCACATAGTTACCAATTTACTTGGTTAAGCTTGATTGATTTTAGTATCTCCACACTTCATAATTGTCCTTGTGCATTAAATATTATGCAGATATGGACTTCTTTCCATTTCAACCTAGGAACTAGTGTTAGATTTTTCAATGATAATACAGTTCCTAACCTCCTTATGTGGTTTAGTTAGAGGTAGAGGTTTCACTTAATCTATTCGATGAAGTATCCCCATTTTTTGTACTTTATGTCTCATTTTATTCCATCTTCCTTACCCATTTCTTTTTCATATATTCATGCATTTCATCTGCACTTACTTTTACTCTTCCTTTGGAATTATTGGTGTTTGTTTTTGTAACTCACTTTTTATAGTTCCTACTTAGATGACAGACTGCGTGACAATTATAGCATGCCATGCTAGTGTTTCTCTAGTTTTCAAATCTTCCTCCAAAATATAATCTCATGCATTTTGCAACAATATGACCATACATTCCACATGCAGTACATGAATACCAAGTGTTTTAATCCCAATCGATTGTATTACCTTTCTTCCTCAATTTCCAATTGGTCTTCATCTATGATCAACAATCTTGTGACTTATGTCCAAACTTGTTGCAAGTATAAAAATAATCATTAAATGCATACCTCTAAGGTGTTTGGCTAAGCTTGGATCTACATTCAAATGCATGATGTCCATACTTATTATAATGATAAAAATAACCATTGAGTTTTGAAGTAGCATTGCTCCTACCATTTTTCCTCCTAAATGCATTTCTTTTGTGTCTAGGTTATCCACAATGATAGCATGTTGGTTTCTTTAGCTTTGGATTGGTGCTCTTATTCCTCTGCTCATCTTGCTTTGATGATTCGCCTTGTTTGGTAATAGAGTGCTCAATATAGCCAAGGGCTATATGTATCTCGCAATCTCTTCTATGTTCTAATTTGTTCATCCAGTAACTTGATACATTATTTTGATTTATTCATTCTTTCCATTAGATCTTTCTCAAATTTTAGTTCACTCTTCAGTCTTTCATTTTCAGTCCTCAGTTCAATAATTTCTTCTATTTTTCTACCAATTTCATGATTAGCATCGACTAGTTGGTTTGTCATATCAAAGTGATTTTGTGTCAATCTTCATATTTCTTCATCGTTTGCATCTAATATTGTAGCAATTTGTCTCTTGTCTTCTACAATCATGTTCTTATCATCTTCAATTTTTCTCTTTTGTTCCATTACTTCACACATTCTTGTAGACTACACTTCTTACTCTCTTTTTAGTGATTTGACCTACTTGGTAAGACTATGGTTTTTCTCCAGTAGATCAGCAATGGCAACATCATATTAATCAAACATGTTTCCATCAGATGGTTCTTCTATGATTTTCACCTAATAGGTTATCTCATTTGTTTGCTAAGAAATTTCCTTTCTCCTATTTAGGGATTGCTTTGGGTTATTCTTCAATTTACTGATTTGACTCATGGCCATCCATAGTTCCAATATATGGTTCTCAATAGTCTAATCCAATATGTACTTCTCCATGACTTTACTATTTTACTCTCAGGTAGTAAACCTTTATCAAGATGACCTAAGCTCTAATTACCAATTGCTATAAATACAAGATAGATAGGATGATGAGAGGGGAGTGAATTAGTATCCTCTAAATCTTTCTCACTTGAACAATTTTGACCTTTCCTTCTTTATCTATTGTAACTCAGCAATAATTGTTCTTTCATCACATTACTTTATAAATGAAACTAACTTATCTCACTTTGCATTCACAAAGTAAAACATATGAACACATGGATCAAAACATATAACACAATTATTTGGTATCACAAAAACTCTTGGTTAGATGTAAAATTATAGTGGGGATGGTACCCACAAATCCATCACTATTGCAATAAGAGGTTGCCTTGTTAGGGCTATAATGTTTAGTCACTTATGATGACTTACTTGATTAGGAGTATACAATAAGATATGGAAGGATCTACCTTTTACAAGGATTTAACAACACTCATCAAGTGTGAACTCAATTAAGAGATTTACATACAAGACTATCAAGTCCACCTTTTTCAAAGATTTAAGAAACCATTTAAATAGTGGTTAAACAATAGTGACAATGACCTATAACTAAAACTTACTTTGCTTGATTAAATCCTCTTTTTCTCAATGATTATCACCTTGTTGTGATAGATTTAATGTTCCTCTCTTCTTTGTCTATAACTTCAAACATTGACCTCTGTTATATATTTCGGTGTCCAATCCTTACTCTGCAATATTAATCTTGTTCAAAAAATAAATTATATCATACCAATAGAAACAACAACTTTAGATTGTCTTCAATTAATCCTTTTATAGTAATCTTTTGTTGTTTTGCAGCTTGGACCTTTTGGAATTGTTCTATGATCATGATCTGTGGTTCTAGAAATATACATCATTTCTTTCCTTAACACCTTTATTTCCATTAGGTTATTCTTCCTTGTAATAAGTAACAATCACTTCACATTCTTTAAGAAAAACTTTTCAAATCTTTACCTTGATTCCTGTAAACCATTTTCATGCTCAGTAGAATAGTATTACATTGGAATCTATGAAAATTCAAACTTTGATGGCGTCCATGTGTCACTCGATAAAAAAACTAATCTGTCTGACTAATACTCGGTTGACCTTTTCTTGACATCCTTTGTATAGCTCAGTATAGTGTATGCTCGATGTAGCTTGCAACTTGACTCAACTAAAACTCTTGCTTGGTTGATATTGTAACACTCGGTCTTGAGCTTGGGTGCATCTGTGAAGCTCTTCCATTTTCTCCTTCATTGCTCGGGCATAATAAGGACTCAGTTGATATGTTCATTTTGACACTAATAGGAAATATGATACAACATCAACTTAATTATAATTTAATGATATTCTTCCATATTGTGTATTTTGATCTAAGTTTTTGTGTATCTATGTCATTGATTACTCTTGTTGCAAGGCTAGATGTCTACTTTGGGGATTATTTGATCTTTGGACTTCATCAAAATGAGACAACTTTTAGATTGGTTGCTTGTTACTTTTCCCTGAAAAAATCTAAATTCTACACACACAAAAAGACCTTGGAAATGAGGACATGTTTGCATCATTGAAAAAAGATGTTTCTTTATTTAATACTATGGATGAAATAATGCATGCTAGGGACTTTAATGCAAGGATAACTAACAATCAATATATACATTTGAATAATGGTGAAAAGGAGAGAATAACGATTTATGCTTGGAATAAGGTGGTGATCATCCTAGAAAAAGAGCTCCACAAGATAGTAATGAGATTATTTATCATTTTGAGGCATAAATATTGGGGCTGTGAAGTCTATTTGAAATGGTTATTTGTAATGACATGAAAGTCTGATTGCATTCAAGGGTATCACTTGCAAGGTGTACAATGGTCAAATTGTGGTTGATTACATTATTTCCTCATAAAAGATTACTTCTAGAGTGATAGAGTTTGACATTAGTGAACATATTTTAGAGATGAAATTTGATCATATATCCAAATAGATTAGAATGGACTTTGTTGCAAGTAATTTGCATGATAAACATGACTTCCATAGTAAAAAGATAATTGTTAACAAAAGTAGAATGCTCATAAATCAAGAGAACATGGTCATATTTAGTGATGCTCTTAAACAAAAACTTCTTGAAATAGACAATATTTTAATTGATGAAGATAATAAGAATATTTTAAGCATTTTCATAGTAGCTTGGTGATTCTAATTATTATACACAAGGTGTGAAAAGCATGCAAATGATCTTTTTATAGCAAAAGGTTTGTGAATACATTTTTGGAAAATCCGTGGTATGATCAAGAATGTAAGGCAACTAAGATAGTTATAAGAGGGAAAGATCCAAGCAAAGAAAACAAGAAGTTATATACAAAGTTGATCTAGGTAAAAAAGATGAGTATGTTAGTGCAAGAAGGAGGGAGTTTATACATATTGGCAGACATAATCCCAAAGACTTTTGGAAGGAACTAAAATAAAAGGAAAAATTAAAAAGAGAATAATATTGTAGATGAGATCATTGGGTAGAGTATGCCAAGTTCCTTTATGAGTGAACGTATGAGAAGAACTCTCTACCCATTGTTAACACCTCAATGGAATTATTCGTAGTGGATGAAATTAAGCCACGAAGAAAGAAATTGGAAAGTGGTAAGGCAAGTGACATTTATGGGCTTCAGGTTGAATTTGTAAAGTGGGGAGTTAATCTTCTTGCCCTCGACTTCAAAGGAGTATTCAATAGTTTTATTTAGGATGGGTTTTTGGTTGATTGGACCACTAGCATGTTCATCCATCTCTTTAAAAATGGGGACATCAATAACTCATCTAATTATAGAAGAATTATGGAAAATTCTCTCTTTGACAAAAGCTTTTAGAGCATGGGGAATGTAGAACTAGAAGTTATTTAAAAGGTGAAGGAAAAAAAGAAAAAGGGTAAGCAATTTTTAATCCTAGACATTTTACCATTGATCATTGCATCACACTTAGCTAATAGGGAAAATATTGGACAATCAAGGGGGAGAACATTATTGTTTTTTTGTGGACTTCAAGAAAGGATTTAACATGGTTTCTAGAGACAAGTTGTGGAGCATAACAAAAGAATTAGACATTCTAGATGTGTATAGAGTAGTCATGCATATGTTATATGAGAGGGTTAGAGACAAAATCAAAAGTAAAGAAGGAATGCCTAAATGCTTTACTAGTGACATTAGTATTATAAAAAGATGTTCATTATCTTCCACTTTGTTTAGTTCCACTTTGTTTAGTTTACACATTGATAAATTAGAATCCTAGTTAGACAAGATAGATGGTGAAGGGTTCCATTTGGTAGGATATGTGGTGTAGCTTATTTTAGGTGTATATGATCTTATTATGATTTTAAAAACTACTCAAGGCTCTAGAGATCATTTAGGGGCTCTAAAGCACTTTTTCATGAAGTGGGGATGTAGGTGGTGTAGCTTATTTTATATGTATATGATCTTATTATGATTTTAAAAGCTACTCAAGGCTCAAGAGATCATTTAGGGGCTCTAAAGCATGTTTGTCATGAAGTGGGGATGTAGGTGAACATCACCAAAATGAAAATTGTGATTTTTTCATTGAAGAAGGAAAAAACTTATATTTCCTTCCTTTTTGAAGGTAACCTATTAGATATTTTAAAAGAATATGAATACTTGGGGATTTACTTCCATTATAGATTCAATTAGGAGACTTGTAGAGTGAAAAGGATTCAAGAAGGGTGGAAAGTTTCATAACCACTTCATAATAGATCTGGAAAACCAAGAATACTCTTTTTGATTTATTAGCCATGCCAAATTTTTTGTATGGTTGTGAATTTGGGGGAGGCACTTGTTACCTAATTTTCACTCTACAGGCTTAATCGAGTAGAGCCTTTGTCCTTTCAACAATCATGTTACATTCTTTCTTTCTACTAAGTTTCATATGCTTTAATCTTAAAGTAGTAACTTTGATTGAACATAATTGCTATTATGTATTACATTTTATGAAGGAAAGAATGCAACACAAAATGAGACATTATATAGTTCTTTATGCAAATATAATATTTTATTCATCAAGTATTATTTTTCTCCACACAAGTTGTGAAAATGGCTAGAAATAAATCCATCTTTTTAATTCAAAGTATGCATACATATGTGTAAAAACAAAAAGCATAAATGAAAAGTAGGTCCAGTCATTGCTTGAATGACTAGTTGTTGTGTTGATGATTCTAACAATCTATGCTCCCACATCCTCACTTCTTTAATGCTCTATATCATGAAACTAAAAAAATAATGGGGTTAGATCCTATGGATCTAAGAAATGAGTGACTCTACTTCGCAAATATTCCCCATACATGCATTCATACTTTAAACCAAAATCTAAATTTATTAACTAGTTTATTTTGTTGAAATCTGATTGAAAATATCATTATTGAAGAAGAGAGATTGTTTGCAAAGAGGGATATTTTTTATAAAGAATGTTTTCAATCATTGTTTTGTCACTGATGTCAAACCTGCTATTTGCTAGAATGACAATTGCTTGTAAGATCCAAGTACTATCACTTAGTTGATTGATGAAAAGGATCTAATCAATAAGATGTAACAAAAGCACCTAAGGGAAATGTTGAGTTATGGTTTTGTAATGAAGTACAAGGATTAGTTAAGACAATGATAAAATGATGTATTGATAGTATACTTGAAGATACAGATATTGGCTACACTTAGAAACTCTAAAAGAATAAGTTGTAACAAAGTTGTTTGCAAAGGTTGACTAAGTTCATTAGTGGATGTCGAGCAAGCTAGTTCATGCCGAGAAGATTTTTAGTTAGTGCCGAGCAAATGTAAAATCTAGTGTGTGCCAAGTGAAAAAGAAGGTGTCAAGTAAGTAATAGGTGTCGAGCATCAAAAAAACTTAGTTGATGCCAAGTGAATCCATAGTAGGTGTCGAGCATCAGTAAAACATAGTAGGTGCCAAGTAACATAGTGTGTGCCAAGCATCGGAATTTTAATAGTATCCAGCTGTTGCATTAATTGAAAAGTCAAAGATTCACCAGATCTGAGCTAACAAAGTTTGTTACCTTGAATTTTATGAACTAGATGGAGGATAAGAATGATGAGATGGTGGCACAAAATTTTAGGTAAACCATTTTTGGGAAAATATATGAGGATTCTTCATAATGTTTCTAGAAGGAACAAGATAAGGGGTAGATTCATTGAATCTTACCTAATCCATTTGACCTAAAAGAATGAGTGAGAAGATTCGAGAGGAAAAAGTATTCCAGACTTCTTTTTAAGGAGTTATAGGTCAAGAAGGTAGAGTTGTTGAGTTGCCAAGTTGTGAAGTAGTTGGTTGGATGTTAAGGTGAAGGCATCGAGAGGAAGGAATAGAGCATAGAGACTCTGCTTCAATAGGTGACCATAGAGGAGATTACACTAGTACATCAAGCATGGAGACTCAAGGAGATGAAACTTGAAAGGAGGAAAAGCTATCAAAGCTGTAGAGAGTGAAAGCTAGGCAATATTATGAGCTAAAGTGAGATCTGAAATCTGCAAGATAAGTTGTGAGTTGTATTAGGTCAAAAGCTCTTGTTGTTACTCTCTAACAATTGTATCAGTTAGGGTCAAATCCTATGGACTTAGGTTGGTTTAACAACCATTTGTAAATCCTTTAATAGGGTGGCATTCCAATTGAATGTTCTAAAGTCCTTTAACTAGGCCCACTTCTAACAGGGTGGTTGAAATGTTTTAACCAAGTCACATTTAACAATGTGTTGTAGCCTTTAACAAGGTAGGCCTTTCGCAGGGCATCACTTCAGAAGGATGAGAATTGAGTAGCATGTTACTAGTGGTTTCTCCCAAATTGGGTTTCCACGTAAATCATTGTGTTATGTGTTGATCTTTCATGTCTTATTCTTGCATGTTGATTTTACAGTAACTTGCTAAGATAAATAATTAGCTTAGATGCATGATTAGTTTAATTGGGCTGACTAGAATTAGTGAAAAAGTTTAATCAGAACATTTGGACCTTGAATAATTGATTCAAGCCCCCCTCCCTCTCAATTATTCTAAAGTATTTCTAACAATTGGTATCAGAGCCATTTGCTGATTTGGTTTAAAGGTACTAAAAGTAGAAAGATCAAAATGTCCAAGAGAGAAGTTCCCAAGCTCAACAGAGATAATTTCAATGCATGGCAAATATTTATGAAGCTGCACCTTGGATCAATAAGTGACCATACACAAACCTCAATTGAAGTAGAACATGTTGATCTAGTTGTACCCACTATAGAAGATATGAAGAAAAAGAAGGAGCACAATCAGGCAATGCTAGAGATTGCCTCTACCCTTAACTAGGCTGAATTTAATGACATCAAGGGATGTGACTCTGCATTCAAGATGTGGAAAGCCTTGACTGATATTTATGGAGGAGATTAAAATGTTCAAAGAGAAAAAAGAAAAAGCCTCAGAGGAAAGTTTGATGACATAAAAATGGAGGAAGGCAAGAACGTTGGTCAATATGCCTCTAGAATGAAAGAAGTAGTAAGTGCAATAAGAAGTTTGAGTGGTCATTTAGATGATGACACTATTAATAGAAAATTCCTAAGAACTTTGCTTCCCATCTATGCTATTAGAGTTTCAACCATACAAGAATTAAGATGTGTACTAGGAAACATGCTAACTCTTGAAGGTATAGTGGGAAGATTCACTGCATTTGAGTTGTCCAACTTTGATAATTACAAACCTGAGAATCATGAATCTGCTTTCAAGGCCAAGCTATCAATGAAAGATACTAAGGAGGTGAAACCAAAGAAGAAGAAGAAAAAGACAAAATATGCATCTAGTGACAACAGCATAGATGAAGAAGAAGTGGAACAATTGGAAGCACTATTGGCCAGAAGATTTCATGGAGGCAAAGGAAAAATTCAAAGTTAAGTTGCCTATCATTTGTTTTAATTGCAATGAAGTAGGACACATTGCTGCAAGATGCACACAGAAAAAGAATTATAGAGAAGGCAACAAGAACAAGAATAGAAGAGAAGATGATAGCAAAGATTACAAAGATAAAGGAAAAAAGTGCTACATTGTTGAAGAAGAGGATTCAGATGAAAATGATGATGAGGTAGTCTATGTAGCCATGAAGGATGAGTCAGATGAAGATGAAGCAATAGCACTGGTAACCTGTGTGAACAAGAATGAAAAATGGATCATAGACAATGGATGCTCACATCACATGACAGGAGATAAAAGTAAGTTTGTTACCTTTACTTAGTATGATCGAAATAGTGTTAGATTTAGAAATGATGCTCCATGTCTAATCAAAGGAAAAAGTTCCATTAAGCTTACAGAGAAAATTTCATGTGATAAATCATACTATATTGAAGGATTGAACTACAATCTATTAAGTGTGTCACAGTTAGGCAATGTAGGTTGCAAAGTAGGATTTGGAAACAAAACTGCCAAAATCTATGATACTGATGGAAATCTAATAGGAAAAGGAGAACAAACTAGGAGTAATCTGTTTAACCTAGATATGGAAGATGCATCATGTCTTGTTAGATTTGATGATGTGTGGCTATGGCTTAAAAGACTATGTCATGTCAACTTTGATAATCTGATTAGTATCAGCAAAAAGAAGAAAGTCAAAGGTTTGCCTAAACTAAAGAAGCTTGAAAATACAATGTGCAAACAATGTTAACTAAGAAAGATGACCAAGTCAAGTTTCAAAAGGAAAACCTACACTTCCAAAGAAGTACTAGAGTTAGTCCATACAAATTTATGTGGCCCAATAGAAGTGCAAAGCTACAAAGGAGACAAATATATAATGTTGTTTGTTGATGACTACTCTAGGATGATGATTATCATGTTCTTAAAGAAAAAATTTGATGCATTTCAAATGTTTAAGTGGTATTTGGCTAGGGTTGAGAAGGAAATAGGAAAGATTCTAAAGTGCCTAAGATTAGACAGAGGAGGAGAGTTCACATCAAAAGAGTTTGAGACATTTTGCAATGACAAAGGAATCAAGAGACAAACATTAGCACCTAGAACTCCACCGTAGAATGGCATTGCAGAGAGAAGGAATAGATCAGTAATAAATTGTGCCAGAACATTAATGATGGAGCAAAATGTTGCTCTAAAGTACTAGAGAGAAGTTGTAAGTACATCTGTCTGCACCTTGAATTGAGTACAAGTCAAGAATAGTACAAATGCAACACCTTTTGAATTATGGTATGGTCACTCACCCAATGTAAAACATTTCAAAGTATTTGGTTGTAGATGCTATATTCTTAAAGATACTAGAAATGGCATGTTTGATGCAAAGAGTGATGAAGGCATATTCCTTGGATACTCCACTAGAAGTAAAGCATATAAGTGTTTGACTACTAACACTAACAAGATTGTGGAGAGTGCAAATTTAAATTTTGATGAGCATGCAAAAGTTCAAGATGATGAATCCAAGAAACTAGAAGAGTATAGATCCTTTGTATACTTCTATGAAGTAATTCATGATGAAGAAAATGTTACCAATCAAGTTGGGAATCAACAACAAGTTTCAGTATCAGCCAAGTCACAACCAGTGAATGTCAAGCTGCATTCAAAAGCTGAGTTGTAGAATGAAGATAGTGCACATTTTGATTCTAAAATCAGTACACATGGAAGAGATGGTGAAATACCTAAAAGAGATGTGCATAGCGACTCTGAAGCTAAAAGACCAAACCTAGAAACAAGGAAAGAACCAAGATTATCCAAGTATGTGAGAAGACATCACCCTGTAGAACAAATCATTGGTAACAAGGAAGCCAAACCAATGACAAGGAATAGACTAAGAAATGAATCATGTCTGTTGAGAAAGATTGAACCCAAAACAGTGAAAGATGCACTGCAAGATGATAATTGGCATAAAGCTATGGAAGAAGAGATAGATTAGATAGAGAAGAATGAAACCTGGACCTTAGTTCTAAGACCAGCTGATAAAAATGTGATTGGTACCAAATGGGTATTTAGGATCAAGCTAGATGAGAATGGTGAGATCACAAGAAATAAGGCCAGATTAATCTGCAAAGGTTATACATAAGAAGAAGGATTGGACTATGGGGAAACATTTGCCTCTATTGCAAGGATGGAAGGAGTAAGAACACTACTTGCATATGCTGCCTACAAAGGTTTTAAAGTCTAACAAATGGATGTAAAGTCTTCTTTTCTGAATGGTATACTAGAAGAGGAAGTCTACATATAACAACTAGAGGGATTTGTTGATGACAACAACAAAGATATGGTTTGCAAACTGCATAAAGCACTCTATGGTTTGAAACGAGCACCTAGAGCATGGTATGAGAGACTTCACAAATATCTTGTAAAGATAGGATTTGAAAGAACAGATGAAAACAATAACCTATATATCAAGGTAGAAAAAGGTAAATATATTTTGATATCTAAAATCTTTGTTGATGATATAATATTTGGAGGAAAAGATGCCCTATGCAAAGATTTTGCTGATCAAATGAAACATGAGGCTAAGATGTCAATGTTTGGAGAAATCAAATTATTTGTTGGATTGCAAGTACATCAACTGAAACATGGCATTTTTGTGACCCAATCAAAATATATCAAGGAGATACTCAAGACATTTGGCTTAGAATATTCAAAACCAATTAGTACACCAATGGTAATAGGACATAAGTTATCCAAGAATGATGAGTCAACTGAGGTAAGTAAAACCATGTATAGATCAATGATTGGAAAGTTATAGTATGTTGTGCATAGTAGACCAGATATTGCATTTGTTGTTGGAACAGTGGCAATATTTTCTACTAACCCAAAAGAAAATCATCTTATGGCAGTAAAAAGAATATTGAGGTACCTAAAAGGAACTAATGGCTTTGGATTATGCTACAATAGGAGTGAAAAGTTTGAGTTGAAAGCCTAAACTGATGCAAATTAGGGAGGCAATATTGATGATAGAAAAAACACTAGTGGAGGAGCACTTTTCTTAGGCAAAAGACTAGTCACTTGGACCAACAAAAAGCAAAGTTGTAACTCACAGTATACAACAGAAGCTGAGTATGTGGCTACTGCTATTAATTGCACCAATATTGTATGGATCAAACATCTATTGCAAGGTATGAAAGAAGAGGTAACTAAACTTGTGATACTATATTGTGATAGCACAAGTGCCATCAACATATCAAAGAATCCTGTGATGCATGCCAAAACAAAGCATATTGCAATCAAATATCACTATGTGAGAGAATTGGTGGAAGACAAGCAAGCAAGGATGGAATATGTTAGTTCAAAAGAACAAATTGCTAACATCTTCACAAAAGCACTACCTAAAGATGCATTTGAGTATCTTAGAGCTAAGTTAGGGTGATACCCCTATCCAAGGTTGTTTAAGCAACAACAAGATTGCTTTGCATCAAATAAGTTGATTGCTGAAATCCTATAAATTGATGCAAAGAATACTTACTTTAGGTATTACCTGAAGTAACTAAAAGTGTTGAAGTTCCAAATCAGTCACAAGTAAGATGATAGAGGGAGAAATTGGAATTCCTACAAATGCTAAACTTGCATGACAAGATATTGAAATAATATGTCTTTTGCATTGTTGTCAAAGAGGGAGAAGTAGCTAAACTGATCAAAAGAAAGAGATGATACCAAAATAGAAAAAACTAATCAATGCATGCAAAGGGAGAAATAGTTGTGCAAAGGGAGAAATAGCAGTTAAGAGGAAGAGGAAAATTGATCAAAATGGTAAGCTATAGAAAAGAGGAAGTCATACAGAAACTGATCAGATATGTAAAGGGAGAAATAGCAGAAAACAAGAAGAAAAGAAAATAACAGCTCAGAGGGAGAAAATAGTGCAGACAATGGTATAATACAATCATTCAGAGAGAGAGCATAATAAAGAGGAGAAGATAGTGTATCAACAAAATAGAATATCCCTAATACTTTGAAAGAGGGAGTTACTTATAGAATTCAGAGGGAGTCACAAGCTAGTTTATGATAGAATGAACATTTCTTGATAAAGTTTTCTTTTTGGCATTTGATTTACTATTCTAACCTTGTTAGCATTTTGATAAATTGGTTGATCAGTTTGGTTTGCCATTAATGCCAAAGAGGGAGATTGTTGGAATTTGATTGAAAAAATCATTATTGAAGAAGAGAGATTATTTGCAAAGAGGGAGATCGTTGATAAAGAGTGTTTTCAATCATTGTTTTGTCACTGATGTCAAACCTACTATTTGCTAGAATGACAATTGCTTATAAGATCCAAGTACTATCACTTAGTTGATTGATGAAGAGGATTTAATCAATAGGATGTAACAAAAGCACCCAAGGGAAAGGTTGAGTTATGGTTTTGTAATGAAGTACAAGGATCAATTAAGACAATGATAAGATGATGTATTGATAGTATACTTGAAGATACAGATGTTGGCTACACTTAGAAACTCTGGAAGAATAAGTTGTAACAAAGCTGTTTGCAAAGCTTGACTAAGTTCATTAGTGGATGTCGAGCAAGCTAGTTCATGCTAAGCAGATTTTCAGTTAGTGCCAAGCAAATGTAAGATCTAGTGTGTGCCAAGTAAAATAGAAGGTGTTGAGTAAGTAATAGGTGTCAAGCATCAAAAAAACTTTGTTGATGCCAAGTGAATCCATAGTAGGTGTCGAGCATCAGCAAAACAGAGTAGGCATCGAGTAACATAGTGTGTGTCAAGCATCAGAATTTCAATAATGCCGAGCTACTACATTAATTGAAAAGTCAAAGATTCACTAGATCTGAGTTGACAAAGTTTGTTACCTTGAATTTTGTGAAGTAAATGGAGGATAAGAATGATGAGCTAGTGGCACAGAATTTTAGGTAAACCATTTTTGGGCGAATATAGGAGGATTCTTCATGATGTTTCTAGAAGGAACAAGATAAGAGATGGATTCATTGAATCTTACCTAATCCATTCGACCTAAAAGAAAGAGTAGAAAGATTCAAGAGGAAAAATTATTCCAAACTTCTATTTAAGGAGTTACAGGTCAAGAAGCTAGAGTTACTGAGTTGCCAAGTTGCAAAGTGGTTGGTTGGATGTCAAGGTGAAGGCATCGAGAGGAAGGAACAAAACATAGAGACTCTGCTTCAATAGGTGACCATAGAGAAGATTGTACTGGTACATCAAGCATGGAGACTCAAGGAGATGAAGCTTGAAAGGAGGACAAGCTATCAAAGCTGGAGAGACTGAAAGCTAGGCAATAGTATGAGCTGAAGTGAGATCTGAAATCTGCAAGATAAATTGTGAGTTGTATTAGGTCAAAAGCCCTTGTTGTTACTCTCTAACAATTGTATCAGTTAGGGTAAAATCCTATGGACTTAGGTTGGTTTAATAGCCATTTGTAAATCCTTTAACAGGGTGGCATTTCAAGCGAATGTTCTAAAGTCCTCTAACCAGGCCCACTTCTAATAGGGTAGTTGAAATCCTTTAACTAGATCACATTTAATAGTGTGTTGTAGCCTTTAACAGGGCAGGCCTTTTACAGGGCATCACTTCAAAAGAGTGAGAATTGAGTAGCATGTTACAAGTGGTTTTTCCCAAATTGGGTTTCCACGTAAATCACTGTGTTATGTGTTGATCGTTCATGTCTTATTCTTGCATGTTGATTTTATAGCAACTTGTTAAGATAAATATTTAGCTTGGATGCATGATTAGTTTAATTGGGCTCACTAAAATTAGTGAAAAAGTTTTATCAGGACATCTGGACCTTGAATAACTGATTCCCCCCCAGCCCCCCCCACCGACACCCACCCCCCCCTCCCCCCCCCCCTCTTAGTTATTCTAAAGCATTTCTAACATATTTCTTGTGCAGTAATCTTGTATGTGCGTGGTATGTAGATGTAAATGCAGCTCCCACTAGGGTTAAAGCCCAACATACCATTGAGAAAGAAGATTTAGGTGAAGATCATGTGAATGTTTTAGAAATATTAAAGGGACATGTAAGAAATGAATGAAACCTTTTCTTGCATTCAAATATGAAGAAGTGCAAGAAAGTAAATAAATCAATCTAAGGGACAGTTTACTCTAAGTTGAAACCTTATACTTTTATAAACAACATGATGATGAATCAAAGGTAATCAACAATCAAAGTGGAATTAATGCAAGTGTATATGGAAATAAGAAGATAAACAAACTTTTAACCATTAAAAGTTTTTCTAAAGGAGATTTCATCTATGAACAAATTGCAAGCATGTGATCAACAATTATTTTGCTTGTTTGAGCAAGAAAAGGATCATGCTATAGGATTAGGAGGATAGTAAATTTCCTACAACATCAACATAATGCAAATAATATTTTGTGATACAAAATACTCAAATGTGCTACATAGATTTTATAGGTGCAAACAAAATGTGAAAAAAAAAAAAAAACATGGTTGGGATCCATACAAGCTAAAATATCTATGTTGGTGAAAAGAGTCTATAGTTTAAACCAAATTAGACATCAAAAATATCAACAAATACCAAAGAAACACTCACCTATAACATATCTAAGGAAAGACATCATAATGCTAGTGTCAATAGTAGGAGTGATGGGAAGGATGAGACAAAAGAACAAGTGGAAGTTCTGTCATGGGAGCCACATGCTTTTCTCTATTATCTTTTTTTGGCAAAGGATGAATGTGAGTATTTAATAACTATTGCAAAACCATACATGGTGAAAGCCTTCAAAATTCCCTTGCAAACCCTTATCATGGTGGTGCCTAAGTAGAAGACCCAAAATTTGCTAAGATAAAATGTAGATGAATGCCATAGTTGTTGGTTTAGGGTTACTTATTGCCCTAGAGCCTTCAAGTTTCATAGGTATTTTTGATGGGATTTTTTTTGAAAAAAATCCTTATCTTTACTTCCACATAAGGTTGGATTTTGTTTAAACATGTTGTGAGATAACACTTTTAGCAAAATTAATGCCTTCACAATATGAATGTAGTTGCAATGTTACACCATAATAAGGGTAGGAGATAAAATGTTAGAGATTAGGCTTGATAGTTAGTACTATTAAGTGTATTTTATACTTAATAGTACTTATTGTTTGGTTTCATAATTACTATTCTCTATTCTTTATTATGATTTCTATTTAGTAATTGTGTGTTAAATGTTATTGAACACATGATAATTAATTAGAATTATTGGCAAAGATATGGGCATTTTTTATTTTGCATGAATAACATTGTGTGACAAATGAAGTTTGAGGTATCCTTATAAGCCTTTGATTTATTATGTTAATTTTAATGCAAAATACAAGTTTTGGTCTACATATATGGTTATTTGTTTTTGCCATGTGATCTTTTGACATATCACGAGAAAGATAAGAGAATCTTTATGAGCTTTAATGACTTGTTCTAGGAGGTTGACTTGGTTTGTAGACCATAAGAGGGTATATAGGAGATCATGGAGTATATTTAGGGAATGATCATTTTGACTTTTCCTGGAATTTTGGGGATCATTTATAAGTTGTTGGAGTTTCTTAGGGGTAGTTCTAATAAGTTACCCAAGTAGTTATGATGTGAGGGGACATTTTTGAGTATGTTGACATCTTCTCATGGTCTTTAACTCCTATTTTGGGGGCTATTTTCCTACATCCAACCCCAGTTGGTTAGTAATTGTACTTGACAAGTTTCGCACTCACTTTTGGGGGGAGTTCTTGCTTTTGTAGTTGGAGAGACATAGCAACCATTTTTGCAGGTTCTTGGCTCTTAGAAGCATCAATTTTGTAGCTCACTTTTGTTGATAAAGTAATGCATTAGAGATCACTTTTATGCATTTTTGCCTATTTGTTCATTGCAGAATTAGAGTATTGGGTGTGTGATCAATAAGATTGTTAGTGAAAGCTTATTTTTCCTTTTAGTTTTTGTCTTATAAACATAGTCTTTTATGTGGTTTTGAAGTGTTTGTATGCAAGTTGCAATTTGTGCTAAAAGGATTATATTAGATTTTCATGTTGTCAAGGATATCTTTCCTTCCTAAGCTTATAATTTTCTTAGGCCTTTGTGTGAAACACTCATGCACAAGCATTAAGCAATGGGTTGTGTGAGTTTATGAGTGCATGTAGTTGATAATTAAGGAGTTCTTTGTACTATGCAATTTTTAATATTTCAGTGTACCTATTACAACATTCTTAATCTTAGCCTTTATTTATGTTATTTCTAGTTTCAAGCTTTTTCTTAACCGTTTCCCTCTAAAGAGAGAGAGAAAGAGTTTTAAGTTGACCTTCTCCATAGGTTTATTTTAGTCATAGGTCACCCACAACCTTGGAATAATCTCACGCTTCTCCAGATGTGTTTAGCTTGTACGACTTAACAAAGGGTGCAAATCTAAGAGATAACAACAATACGAAAAAAATGTGGGTTGAGGCAAGTAGAGGGGATTTAGAAATACTTAGCCACAAGCAATCGTAAAGTCAAGTCTTCGGTGTCATATGAAATTATCTTAGTAGAAGCCATGTAGTTTCCACTGGAAGTGTCAACAATACCTTGACCAAAGAGTTATTTAAAGGAACTTCGAAAATGAATAACCAATGATGGCTCGAAATTGTGATAAAAGACGACTTGGTCCATTGGAAGAAAATATGGATGAAATTAAAGGTATAAAGTGGTCGAGTAAGTGGAACATTAAGTTACAAGAATATAAAAAAGCTTGTCATAGAAAAATTCCAGACTACCATGTGGACTAATAACATGGATCAAAAAAAGGCTCATTACATCTAAGTGTTCAACCCAACCCAAGAACATGGTGATAAGGTTCACCAAGGGCCAACTATTAAAGGGAAAGATAGATTGTTAGCAACTCAATTGAGGACGGATTCACATCACCTCAGATGTGAGACATGTAAGATGGAAAAGGCTCAAAGGAGTGGGAAGAAACGATTTGTAGGTTCTGCGAGACAGGTGCAGTTGAGACTAAATGACACTTTGTCTTAGAGTGCACGACGTAGTGATGACATCTGGGCTTAGTATGAAATCAATTTGAATGCATACAACATGTATAGTGTATTCAGGGATGATAAGATCAACCAAACTACTAGTTTGACTATCAAGATACATAGTAGAAGGTCAGAAATGGAAATGAATATAGAGTTAGCTTGAGGTTGTGGTCTTGTAGTCCCTTAGATTCATCCCAATTTATTCTATCACTAAAATAAGACATTTCAATTTCAAAGAAATCCTTCTTTCTAATAACAAACTACAATGTTTGATTTTGCAATAACTAAACACAAATCAAGGCCTTACAAAATATGACACATTGGAATAAAATGGAACAATCTTTCCCAACAAATCAAATTAAAAAAAAAAAAAAAAAAAACTCTCTTCATCTATACAAAATCAAACTCAGAAATACTCAAATTAAACATTAAATCCATTTGTGAAAGTCAACAAGCATGCCTGTTTGCGGATTTACATATTTTTCACTCCATTCATATAATAGGGTTTGGGGAGCAGCTGGAGTAGATTGTAGGTCTCTTCCAAATTTGCCCATTTGTGTCTGATAAACTTGTGTAAATATGCAGTTCCACTGTTATATTTCGTTGTTCACTTATATATTGTGTTGTAGTCCCTATGGTATTATTGAATGAGGGTTTCATTGTTAAATCTGATTTTGATTATTAAATGTTGGAATGTTGGGTGTAATGGTTATTTCAGTGGTTGGAAACATCATGATTTTTTTACACAATAGGAGCTGTTGAGACTAATCAATGAGCTCTGGCCAACAGTGTTTCAAATGAAAGTAAGAACCCTGATATAGGTAGGTTCGAATTTTCCATAAAAATATTTGAGAGCTTATGCATACTAGATATCCTCTGTCTATATGTTTCTCCTACAACAGAAAAGTAGTAGTGATTTTGACTCAAGACCATACATGTTACATTTAGCACAAGAAGAAATTGCACATACAAATAGAACTTGATTTGTCTGTTTGTGCTACAAAGATGAAATTTCTGATACTAAATGTAGTTGCCTTTCTCCAATACCCCCTTGATTTTTTCTTGTTGAATCTGTGGAAGAGATTTCCCTACATTACCATGTTAGTATATATGTATTTACAAGTTGACCATATAATCATTGGAGGGGGCTTCACATGATCTTTACCCTTCCCTTTTCTCAAACATACACAGAAGTTCCCATTTACAATTATAACTTTTTTACTGATAAATCTATTCTCTTTAGAGATGGTGCCAATATCCAATGGAATGTGTAGGAAAGAAAAAATCCTGCTAGATTATAATAAAGAATTTTGAGATTTATTCTCTTTAGAGATGGTACTAATATCCAATGGAATGTGTAGGAAAGAAAAAATCCTGCTAGATTATAATAAAGAATTTTGAGATCTGTTTCTGGAGAATTGAATTGATGAGACTGGTGAACAGAATTAACATGATGCAGTTGCTCAATGGCTGCTAACACTATTAGGAATAATTGCATAACAATCTGAATCAGATGAATTGAAGAATGGAAAGGGCATTGGTGGAAATGGTATCTACCCCAGCCAATCAATATTTTCAGCTAATTACTGAATATATTATATGCCTGGAAGCTGGAAGGGATAACCTTCTTACAATGGTTTACTTACAATTAGGAAAAGAATGGTCAATTCAATCATAATTTATTACTTAAGAACCATTCTAAATTTCAACAAATCAGCCTTTGGCTGAAAAATAATATGAATAAGATTCATAACCTAAGCTAAGTTGAGCTTGGCATAGGTTTTCCTTGTAAAAATGCATTGAAGAGAATGAAGGCCTTCCTAGGTTGATGGAGTGGAACTTCATGTCCTGCTCCTCTGACTGTCACAAAACTTAGCCCTTTGTATATTTGAGTCCATCCACCAACCTGGAAAATAAAGAGCTGAGATGATCATGAAATTTCTATGTAAAACGTAGAAATTTTCTGAAGGCTTTTGTTATCCAGTTATGTCTGAACACCAGTTCATTGTGCAGGGAATATGATAAACAAACTACTATTAACAAGTGGAGGTAACATATGCCACTTTCTGGTAACTTACCTCCCCTTTGTCATACCAGGGGTACCAATTAACTAAAGTTGGAAGCTTCAGAGCATCTATAGAATATCTTGTGGCCGTCACTGGAACAACTGCATCGGTGTCTCCACTGCATGGTAGCAAAGGAGAAAGTTTCCCAATTGTGGATAAGTAATAAACATTGCCAGCTTCAAATGTAATATAAGCTTTTACTGAAAAGGTTTTTGAATTTTCCAACTGTATTAATGATTTGTGTTTGGGTTTTCAGTAGTTCTATCTTGTCTCACAGATCTCAAATTTAATTGACAACAGATATGTTTAGATGATGGATCATGGAGTGTTTAGATGATAGATCATGGAGTGTGATCTGAAAAGTTGATGCAAAATTATATCCACAATGAAGACTACAAAACTCTGAGAATAGATATGTTTAGATGAAGAAATAAACTTTGATTTCACCTGAATACCCAAATTCGAATACCGGCTTGAAGGAGTTCCCTGTAAATGGGAAGCATTGATCTCGGAGAATCTCTCCAGTACTTTTCCAGCGTGGTACTGCTGGCAGAAACAAAATCAAAGCCAGTAGTTAAAATATAGTACAATAACTGGCACTCTTTTCGTTTGGCAGAAAGATGGGAATTATGAATCAAAGGCTTGAAATTATGGGAAACAACTGTTTTCTTCAGTCACAAGAGAAACATATATGCACCAACATATCATAAATAAACTAATAAAATTACCAAACCTGCAAGTGCTCCAGCTATATGGAATGCCTGTAGAATTCGCATGGAATGCCTTCTGTACTTCGGGTAGATTGAAATACAATTCTGAGTATCTCTCAGTGCATGGATCATATCCTTTATATCTCCAAGGCTGTCACAAGTCATATGTGTCAGCTCAAATACAGTCATATTTTGTTGTGACTATTATCAATAAGAACCGGAACAAAGTAAAATTTATGAGCCTAGAATACCCCCCATGTACTTATCCAGGCAATGTGCACCTAGGTTGGGAGCCTCTAAATACAACAAATTTCACCGATACTAAATTTCTGACGTAATTATTATTTCAACGAAAGACTAAAGACAACCATAACAAAGCCATTGCATCTTGTGTTGCTAGCTATTCTTATGTTCCATGGCACTTGTCAAATTGTCTGTCTGCTATTTTGTTCCAATGAAGGAAACTGTGAATGATTGTATGGTAACATTGGTAGTTCCTCACCTAAACAGAAGCAGATGTTTAAGATGATGTTATGGAAATTTATGCCCGCATCCTGTGGAAAATGCACTTTGAAAGTATTATAGGGGCCACAATATTTGTCTAAACACACAAACATCATTGCAAACAAATTTGTTATCAAAGTGATGCATGCTTGTTCAATCACATCCTTTGTATAATATAAGAGAGGTTCACGGGTGTGAAACCAAAAGCTGAGGAAGACTATAAGGAGCTCTTTCAATTCCTCAAGAATCAATGGGCATTGACCCTCGTCTTCAAGAGACTGGAAGGGGATGCTAAAATTTAGTTGTTTATGGTTTCTCTGTTTTCAGCTATCTGGTCTGTGGCAGCCCTAGGGGCTGTGCTAGATTTTAAAAAAAAACTGTTGCTGTCATAGGTCCTGCATGATCATCTTTCGCCTTAACATTTTGTTTTAGTATGTTTATACTGCTAGCTTTAACTTTGGTCTAAAATACTCTGGTTCGTTTAATGTTTTTGATAGAGGCAAAAAGTGGATGCTTTGTTATGTTATGAATGTGCTAGATATGGTTAATATGTTGTTAATGCTCTGGTTCTTACTGTATCATAGACCAACACCCTCTTGCTACTTTTTAATTCAAAACATAGATACAGAATGATAGAAAAAAAAGCTATAATTCACATTTGAACCCCCAAAAGTAAGAAAACATATAAAGAATAACCATTGAGAGGAGAAATATACATAGCGGCTTTGAAGTTTATGTCTTTGACTTCCAGAGATATTACAGGATGGGGTAAAAATACTGTATGCGTCGATATTTCCTTGTTCCATATCAGCCTGATTCAGGGCTATCTGGCATGGATCAGAAGGATGTTGTGACGATGTGAAGTCACATGTATCCTTCAGCAACTTATAGGTAGAATCAGATATCAAGGCATGAGACCACCAATACTCAAAAGTCCCTATGAAGTCATTGTAGTCATCAGTAACTGCATTACCGACCTGCCATTTGTGGACAAATATCTTATTGGAATAGTTTGTGGACAGTTTGTTTTTTCAAAAGACCATAAAGCATCATGATCAATTCAAAAAATATATTCCTCTTACCATGAAACCCTTAAAATTGATGACAGGCTTCTGAAGGCCCTTATTGTTTCTGTAAACAACTTGTGCCAACTGTGGGACATAGTGCCCTGAAAGCAAAATGCAAAGCATATTAAACAAAACTCCATAAAGTGATGCATCCCGTTCATGCAGAATTGAAGAAAGCGGCATACATTATATGCGGACATAGTAAGAAGTTCAATGACAATATTTTGATTGCAAGCCTATCAATCAACACGTATGGATATGTGAGTGGATACCAGAAAAGCATTTTCACAATCCAGAAAAGGCAGGGTATAATGGGATTTGTGCATATTATGTCTATTTGGGTTTTTGTGAGTATGTTCTCTAAATTCAAAATGTCCACTCAATTAATTGGCTTACCAAGTTTAGTGCAAACAGCAAGTTGATTGGTACATAATGATTCTGTTTTGAGGCAGGATATGGGGAGGTGTGTTCATCTTATGCCTATTATGTCTATTTTGGGTGTTTGCGAGTATGTTCTCTAAATTCAAAATGTCACAACTTCCAAATTCAGCGGAAACAGCAAAATATTTGGACTTACCAGTTCTATCTATTGTTCAAGAACATTGCCTATTGTCCAAGCTTGAACTAATATGAGCCAAATAGGTTTTACTGTGTGATTAAAAACAGCAACATCCAATTTGGTCTTTCTTAAAAGCCCTTTATAGAACATAATATTCTTAAGAGAAAATATCCCTTTTCTATTGGGTATCTCCAAAGGATCCTAGTGGAGAAGATCCCATAGATGTCAACAGAATTATGCTGGTATACCAAAGGCCTGGTATTATAGCATTTTGGCTTAATGGGTTGTGTTGAATCTTAGAGCCTCATTTAACACAGCAGCAATACTGAGGGTAACTATTTTGCAACCATTTCATTTGTTAAATAATTGAAATTTCTTCAAATTCTTGATCATTAAATTAAAAGGTTTGTCCATTCCAGCACGCCCCTTGTGTGCTTTTAAACCTCCAAATTCTATCTATATTGGGTCCATTTAAAACTACTTGTGGAAATACTGATTTTCTGAAACAGCTTGTGTGTTTGTCAATGTCATTGGGAAGCTACTGGAGGCACATGGGTTGGCTGCAATGTAGTGTATGCAGTGTGCAACTAATGTTCTGATTCCCCAAGTTCAAATATGCCATTGGCAGTATGTGATGATGAAATGTTGACAAAGGCCGCATGTTGACAACTGACAAAATCAAATTGAAAAAACCCCCAAAAAAACCAAAAACAATATAAAAAAAACAGATCACATGGTCTTGAATACATCAATTTGCACAAGAAGAGAATGATTCAGGCAATCATTAACATATGGACTCCAAGATGCACATGGTAATAAAGACTTTCTAATTTTGGACTCGTTAATTCAGCCAAGCAATTCTGCGGTTTTCAAAGTGACAGACCTGCATAGCTCTCCCCAGCTATGTAGAAGTCCCTGTATTTGTACTGAGGAAACCTTTCCAGCCAATTAATCAAGAAAACATATGCATCTTCAGCTGCAATTACAAAAACCAAGTGCACAATTCAATGAACAGTCCTTTTTCCCCTCATAAATTTTCTAAGAAACATAAGCAGTAACTGTATTAGGCAAGAGCCTAACATAAAGGTAAATTGTAAGCCTCTTATCTGGGAGGCCTTGGGTTCGGGTGTTGAAATATACCTGTTCTCCTATCTCCTGAAGTATGCAGATCTGATGAAGTGTTGGTATAAGAAAAGCCCACTCCTGCTGGTGATTCCAAGAACAATATGTTGGCCACTGCAAAGAAAACACTCCAGTAAACATGATTGTAAACATGGTCTGTGAAACAAAGCAAGAGCATACAGCACAATGGTAATTTGTGGGCCTCTCATCTGGGAGGCCTTGTGCTCCTGTATACTGGAATTGAAAACATAAGAATCTAGGCATCGGCCCATTACCTATCAAAAAAAAGCTATGAGAAACACAGATAGGAGGAATCTCATAGACATACATTTATTCCATGAATAAGGATTGAGAAAGAGTGTCTTTCCATCTGAATTGATATGAAAAGGACCCAACTCCTCTGCAGCTCCATATGCAACTGACGAACATCCAGGGCCTCCATTAAGCCACAAAACAAGTGGTTTTGAAGATGGGTTTTTTGTTGCTTCAGTTAACCAGTAAAACAAAGCTCTGCCAGCTTGCTGGTGCACTGTAACATATCCAGAGTATTGTGAGAATTCTACATTTTCAGGCTGCCCGGGCAGTTGTGTTATCTTATCCCTCTCTTGTGCATCCATCCAGTTAATCTCAGATCCTACATTCCCCTCAATCTTCAACATTACAATAACAAACAAGATCCATACCACATTGATCATGATGTGACCCATTATGAATATGGAACTTCCAAGCTGTTTGGCCTTCTTTGATGTATTCTAGCTTGTAGAGAACTGCTTAAAAAGTTGCCTCCATTAAAAGAGCAGATTGAATCCATACAGAGAGATTCCGTCCAACATACTATTTATTGGAGCCCAATATCCCCATATCACAGAAACCTGATCCTTTCTTATTTGAGTTTCTATGTGGTCAACTTGAGTGATTGGCAAAAGGAATTAAAAACTCCAACTACAGAAGTCGTCGAGGCTTTTTATTGGCTGGTGTCATTCCTTCTTGTACAACTCATCGATTAGTTACGTGCAAGTCAGAAAAGGTGCCTTTCTCCATATAATCTAGTTCATTCCCAACCTAATCAGATAAAAAACATTTTAAAAAGATTTAAAAAGTTTGAAATCAAAATATCAAAGTTTTGTCAAAAGGGTTCTTGGTCTATTTGTGAAGTTGACACGAATGAAGTCTTGCTAAGTGTAAGGCCCCAACATTGAATTTGGCGGAATGGATAGGCTAGGCGAAAATTGTTGAACCTCTATAAAAATAAAGTTTTAAAAATATATAGATTTTTGTTGAGTGTAAAGTTCTAACATCCAAAAGGGATGAGGGGGCAAATTTGACCAAATGAACACAGAAATGATTTTGTAGAAGAACATGAAAAAAAATCAAAGATATTATAGTCAACATGGAAGTTATCTATTACATTCTATTCAAATATAATAATTAGATTATAAGTGGTTTCTTTATTTAGTTTATGATACCATTATATTTTCTAAATTATATTTTTTAGAGATTGTTTCCAATTCTTATTCTTTCTTTCTAAGAATCTCATATCAGATCTACCACTTTAATAGTCAAGTCATTTTTAATTCATAAATTTGATTTTTGAATATATACAATTCAAATTCAAATTCAAAATACACACTACTAACTTCAGACTAGACTAGGTGGATTCATTTAGAAATGTTTTAATTTAAAATTGTGAATGGTAATTTTAAAGATATGGAAATTGAACTTATATGAAAAATTGGTATAAAGAATTTATGAACACATTATAGTAGAATAATGAAAATATTATATTAGCACGACATATTAGATCTATTTTAGTGCTTGCTGCTAGTTCTTGATATTTGTTCCAAAGCTATTCAATCAATCGAACTAGATGTCTTGCTAAAATGTAAGCAATAGTTTAAAATTGGAGGAGAAAGGGTTGCAAACAACACAATAATATTAAAAACCAAGTCATCTGTTACCAACTATTCTATTGCAAATGATTTGTTCGATGTGATTATTGGTATGTGGATGCTCCTTTGCTTGAAGTTATATGTAGTGACAACATCTACTTAGTTGTCAAAGTGTGATGGATGAAAATGTGCCTCTATTTGTAGAATTTTGAAAGCCTCAATGGATGCTTAAGATTTTGTGGTGAGATCATTGGTGGAAAATAATTGAGAGGATTTCCCTAGGACTAGGGAGAAAACACATTGAGATAGAGGTTGCTAAAATGTGAAAGTTTAGGATGCACTTACTTTATTTAGCAAGTAGTTGCAACCATGTGAGACATAAGGGACATGTGCCTCTAAGAGCACTATCTTCTTGGATTTAGTGGAGAGAATATTAGTAAAATTGTTAATGGGTTCTTGGTCTACCAAGTCACTGAGTGCATGAAGGATCTACATAAAATAAAAACAAAAATAAATAATTATTTTGATCATTTATGAGATGGAAAAATAAGTGTAACTAATAATAAATTATTATATATTTATATGAAATGTCATGGAAAAGGGGTAGTTGAATAATAATATTATTTAATTGAGTTATAAAGTAAATGGGATTTGTGTTAGTGTATTTGACTGATTAGGACTTCTCAAATATTCTAGTGGTTACAAAGATGAATGTGACATATTTTAATAAAAAAATAAAAAATATTTTTAAAAACTATCAACTTTTGTTAAAAAAAGAAATCGAATGTTAAATCTTACTTTATAGTGAATGAATTTTAGAAATAACTTCATTCTCTAGTTTTAAAAATCTAATTAAATAATATTTTGTTGACTGATGATAGGAAGGAGAATATCGATATAAGCTTTAGACAAGAACTCAAAGTCATAACTAATGTATTACTATTTACAATATGAATTTTAATTATAAAATCCAACTCATTAACTTGCATCATTCATTTCAGTTATCAATTCTAACTCGCTAATATATTTTTTTTCTCTCGAAAAAAGTTCAGTCTAAGAAAAAATATTGATTGCATTAATTGAAAAAGTATAAAGTCACCTATATGCGATGATTAATTAGAAACCTATTTATATGCATGCATGCACGATGATTAATTAGGAAAAAACTCTTACCGCAAATGCACTTCCCAAAGCAAATTAAACATAAGAGATTTAAATATTAGCAAAAGTCTAAGGAAAATGATACCCGTGGGTTAACTCACAAAAGTTCTAAGGAAGGTTAGCTCATAAAAGTCCTAAGGGAGGTTAATTGATCAAATAATTAAGAGTTATCTATTTGCTTTTTAAACTGAATTTTGTAAAGTTTCTTTATTAAATTATTATCTAGATATCTTATGTCTATGAGAGAATATTAAGCTATTTATATATTGTCAAGTTGGGGATGTATCGGGTTGTTTAAGTTAGGTGCCTGGTCTTGAAAACAAACTCAAGGTCTAAGCCAACTCCTCTACCTATGCAATCTAATATCTCAATGTTTTTAGATAGATATATTTAAGAGATCTACAATAGTGTTATAAATTAAATATTATAATAATAGTTAATTTAATAATAATATAATCAAAACTAATTTTATAGTTTACTAATTAAATTTATAAAATTTATATTTCACAAAAATATAGTATATTATTTTATTATTATCAGGTAAGTGTTTTTTGTTGGAGCTATGAACTAGTCAAGTCACATAGAAGGACCACATCCTTGTATTCGATTGCTAAGGCCTCTCTCTCTCTCTCTCTCTCTATATATATATATATATATATATATATAGAGAGAGAGAGAGAGAGAGAGAGAGAGAGAGAGAGAGAGAGAGAGAGAGAGAGAGAGAGAGAGAGAGAGAGAGAGAGAGCACCGACAATTTATTCATTAGCCACTGAACAAGGGGAACTTACCATCGAGAAATAGTGTTGATCCTAACTACCAACAATGTTCACCTCGTTGCAATTAAAACACAACTTTACAAGGGTGTTGGCCCTTACGATGCAACAATCAAATGGTTGTACAACTAGATCAACTAGTTAGGATACAAAATAACACAATCAGTGGATTAATATGTTGATATTGTGGTGACTAATCATTTAGTGGGTGTTGATGTTGCGGTGATGCATGGATACAAAACAACACAACCAGTGGATTAAATTTTTTTGTGCTTTTTTCGGGAAAAGAAAACTGACAACATTGTAAAACCCTAAAATGGTTGATTTTAAAGGTTGCCCTAAAATGTTGCTATAAGTGGCTGAGATGCATAATGCATTGTAATGTTGGTGTAGATTTTTGTTAGATAATAAAAAGGTTGAAGGTTGTGTAAGTGGACATAGCCCAGGTTTTGGGTGAACCACATTAAATCTGTGTGTTATATGTGTTCTTTGTGTTTTCTTCTTTTGTTTTTGCATATAACTATTTATTCTTATATTCTTCTCAATCTATTAAACCCTAACATAACATCCATAGTTGATACGCAACCAAAATACAACTATGGATACATGGCCCATATACACAGACAAACCTTAGAAAATAGAGGGCATCAAACACACATAAGCCCTAGGCCACAACCATTGACTTGCTCACACCTTTCAACATTTTTTGTCTATCTCTTGGGGAATTTAAGCAATTTTGTGTTCTCCTCTTCATCATTGTCATGTGGATATTGTTGAAGAAGGAATGCGGTCATTGTGACACTATCCATTGTTGTAGTGCCTACCCCTACTTTACTTTTCATGTTATATTGTTGATTTCTTTTAGGCCAACTTTTATGGTTATGTGTTATGATTTAGTGGTAGTTGGTTACCTAATTTGATTGATGTTATTTCATACTTAGTTATTTATTTGATGAGCTACTTGATATTCAATTATTTCATGTGCTTATATTTATTCTTTCGATCTTGATGCTTTGTATGTTTCATTTAGTGATTTCAGTTATTTCATGATGCAATTAGATGGATGATATATATATATAAATTTTATGGTTACTTACCTCATACTTGCATGTGTATGGTGTACATTTATGTTTGAAATTTCTGATGCGGTTGAGGGAGGGAGTCATAGTCACCTGCTAGTCGAGATCTACATGATGTACCGCTCCCCACGATTGCCTATTTATTTTAGATATATATGCATACATACATGTTCAACTTTTATGCAGATTACAGGCACCAAGAATCAACTTCCCTGAATTGCCAGGATGAGCATACCCTATCATAGTATCTCAATGGTAAAGAGGGGAGATAGTTCTCGAGTCCAAATCCTAACCTTGAGCCAATTGTCCTAGAATATAGGACGAGTATCTAAATTGTGTACCCTTCTGAATTTGTCAAGTGATGTGAATTCAAGATACTGACCATTGAGTTTGAATTTGTACTTTATCTTTTAGATGGGTTTTCTAATTAAGTTTGTGGGCCTATTGTGATTTTCAGTTAAAATTAAATCAAATAAAGATATTATTAAATGATTTAATTTAACAAAAAAATTGTAAGAAAAAATCAAATTTTAATTATATTTAGTTAATTGAGAAATTAATTAAATAGAGGAAATAAATTTAAAGATTTAATTAAAAGTCTAAATTTTGTATAATTATATTTATTTAATTTAATAATAATTAATTTAGAAGTTTCATTTTAATAATGAACTTTAAATATTATTATTAGTTAAATTAATAAATATATTTTCTAAATATGTCTTATTATTTAATACAATCAAAGTGAAATCATTTAAATAAACTTTATTCTAATTAAAAAGGAAAAAGTATGCACATAGAATTAAACAAATTAAAATAATAAAAGAAGACTTTTGCATGTTTGTGAAACTAAAACTCTAAGAGGAGAAAATTATTTATTAGGAAATTAGAGCTCATTTCTCCACACATTGGTTTGGAGGAGAAAATTTCAGAAAGAGTTTTGGGAGACGAGAATTTTTACATTCTTCAAGTGTTTGTTAGGTTTAGCATCATATCAAGCTAGGAATTCTATTGAGATTATCACAGTATATCCTTTTGAATTACCTTTGTCTTCTTTGTGCTTGTTTATGGATCTTGATTTGGAAATTGTATTTTATATTGAAACCCTTGTTTTCTTTTGAAGACCATTGTTCTTCATTATTGAAACATCTGTGAACAAAAACATGAATTGAAAACCCACGTGATAGTTATGGGTGGTAGAAAATCAGTTAGAGTTTGATTGGATATTACAATCTGGATTTTACAATCAATGTATTTTTTATTTGTGTTTCTCATAAAGGACCTGTTGCAAAAGTTTGTATATCAAGCATGTACTTGCAATTTTATTTTTTTTAAATGTATTTTGAAAGGGGGCATTTTTGTATTTCTTTATCCTATCGAGGCAGCCCAACCCCTAGTTGGGGGCAATTTTATGATCATCTATTGATTTTTTAAATACAATAAAATAAATATTAAATTAGTTTAATTAACATTACTGGAATTTAATTTAATTATATTTGAATTTTTATTTTTATTTAAAAGATAATTAAAATTAATAATTAATTGTGATCGATATTTAATATAATTAAATATAATGGTTTCTTTATTTTATGACTTTTGTTAGAAAAAGGGATGTTCTTCTAATAGGTATTTGATTATCGAACTAAGAGGTTAATACAAGATTATTAGAAAATCATGGTTTTAACTATGAAAATGAGACTTTCATTTTGATCAAACTAAAATGGAGAATTTTGTCAACTAAGAACACTAGCAAATGATAAACTCCAGTATTACTCAAAATCGAAAACTTAGAGTATTACTATAGAAAATTGGATTGGTTAAATATCTACACTTGTTTTAATTACTTAAAGAGATGTTGCGTTCAATTCATGTTGGAGTTTGGGATAAACCTAGTTTTGACCAGTTAGGTATGTTTACTAGAGGCTTGGGAAGTGATTTGTTTGTCAAGTTGTATTGCAATGTTGTGATTATTGTGTTCTAACCTTTGAGGTATTGATCAAAATTTATTGTGATCCCAATTTCTTGTATAGGACTAATGTGGTCATTATTGTACACGGTATAATCATGTATTCATGAGACTTTAATGTAGAGTGCAAATAAAATGACAACGAACTAGACTAAACCTAAGATATCATTGACAAAATGTAAACTCTACGAGCATCTCATGTTTCCCTAACTACAACCGCTAAGAAAGCTCTTAGACCAGCATCTCAGTGATAGTTTTAGAATGGGAGTATGCTTAAAATGCAGATCTACAAGAATGTATGTAAGATCTATGACTAAAATGTAGATTATATGTGGAAAACAACTCTTAGAATGCTATAAAAAAGGACATGCAATGAGATAAACATGTAATAAATGAAACTAAATAACATGAAAGCAATTCTAAAATGTTATGAACTTGCTAGAATGATAATGTTAAAATGATAACTCAGAATGTGCCTATAGTGTAGATGCCTAAAACTTGGGTCCTTTAGCTCATGGATTTCCCTCCTATTTATAGAATTTCGGAAGGGGTTAGGGTACAAATCAAGATTTTCACCTTTGACTAGTGGATGAAGGTGAAATTGAAGATATCTCATAAGAGACCAGGAGGAAGAGTCCAACAGACTTGGTTTTGAGGATAAATGAGGATTTTTTAAATTCTTTTAAATGAAAAGGGGGATTTTCACTTTTGTGAGGATAAATGATTTTATTGATTTAATAAATGTTCTATTTATTTTCAAAAGTTTGTCTTTTTCTTTCTCCTTTTTTGAATTTCATTTTATGATTTTGAATTATTTTTCTCTTCTTTTTAAAGTTGATTTAGGTCTTTGCCAATTTTTGGGTGTCTACAAATGCCCCTCTTTGAGCTAGCATATTAGTTTTAAAGATTGTCTTAATTTTCTAATTTTAGGTCAAATTCTGATGATTGTATGTTTTTTTGATGATATTTTGACATTTTGCAATTGTCATGGTGTCTGTTTGTTGATGGCTTGATGTTTGATCATTGATGATTTGATGTTTTGATTGTCATTGATTTTGTTGATTGATGTTGTGATGTTTTTACTTGGATACCCTAGTTTTGGTTGATTTGATGTTTGAAATTTTTGGCTGGGGTAGAACATTTTTTATTTTTCAAAAAAATTTGATGCCCCAGTTTGATATAGATATATTGCCCCCTTAGAAATAAAATTGGAAAGAAATGAATGTGTAAAAATGAAGGAGGTTCCAATTTTATTTCTGAAATGTTGGATAACTGACAGATAAAGATGATCAAGTTGATTTAATACAATACCCAATTCATGAAAGTGAGCAAAAAGGTTACAATGTTGGGTGATTAGAGTGAAAAAGTGATATAAATGCCCCTAAGGAAGGTTAAATAGGTCAAAAGGCTATTTACCCTTGTCATTTTCACACTTTCAGTTGACATTTGGTATTTTGGAGCTACGAGCTAATGAGGATGGTGGTCTCTTTATGAGAGCATAGATTCAAGAGGGGTCGTATGTACAAGCGTCCAGTGGACTTCGGTACCTCAATAAGTCATCAAGATCCTCCATTGTTAAGGATTTTCATGCATACCTGAGGTTTTTTGGAATTTTGTGCAGATTTTTGTCATAAATGTGATAGTTTAAGTCTTTTAGCACATTTATCTGTTCCTTTAGCAAATTTGATTTCTTTTAGCACATTCACGTAATCATCTAGCTCATTCGAAAGGTGAATTAGCACATACCAAAACCTAGGCTTTAGGAAAATTAGCTCATATAGTGAAAATGTAGCACATATAGTGGTTATAGTAGTGCATTTACATGCTTTAGTGCACTTGATTCGTCTTATAGTGCATATGTATGATGTCTTCATGCTTTTGTTGTGAATAGCGCTTTTGCACTGTTAAATAGCACATATTATCATTTTAATAGTGCTTAGCCATGTTATAGTGCATTTGAGGTATGAAATAGCACTTTTGAAAGTTAAAATAGTGCATCTGTCTGTTTTAGCGCATATGATTGATTGGGTAGCGCGTATGTCCTAAAAAATAGCGCAAATGATTAGTGAAGAGTGGAAACTGATTATAAGGCCTTAGTTGAGTGTAAGATTATGCAAAAGGCTAGATTCTAGGTTTTTCACCCAAAGATCATCATAACAAGTAAACAGTAGTAATCAAGTAGTCAATAGTGATGTTGTAGGATTAGTCAGATGATAGATAGGTAAAGAATGATGCCCTTGCTCAGGATATAGAGTAGGGGCAACAAACAAGTTTGACTTAGGATAGAGAAGGATGAGTAACAGGTCCAAGATAGAACCAATAGTTGAGTAACTAGATAAAAATAATAGACTGGTGTATGATGATCACTTGTGATGAAAGATGATGTTGTTGTTTGTTTGTTTGATGAAAAACAATTATGTGGGAAAAAGCTCATGGTACGAGGGTTATGTCCATGGCCCCTAGAGGCAATAAGTAGATTGTCAGCTGAGAAGTGGCAGGTGATTGCCATATGTGGGTTTACTTATTTACTACATATGCCCTAGTTCCGAGTGAACAAGGGGCTATTGACAAATATGGCCGAGTGATGGCACTCAGACCACAACACCTTTCATTTGCTAATGGGTGAAATGATGGTGACTCCAGAGGATGTATATCAGATATTGCAGATCTTGAGAGTAGGGGATTTAGTGTATTATGATTAGATTGTAGATGGCACTGCTTTCAGAGATTTGTTTGGAGATGACAACATTGGGGATGATAGTGTATCATGGTTATAGATGCTGTAGTATGATCCATTACTGGTAGCTTTGGTTGGATTGATAGGAGGGGTTTTGTTGCCACACCTATGAGGATGAGGATGTCCAGTTGGATGGGGTCAGTTGATACATGATATGATAGATCAACCATAGAGATTTACATGGAGCAGCTGTATATTGGCCCACTTGTACCATGACTTGCATCAGGTTGTATATGTGGGAGCCTTGTCACTATCAGCAGGAGTAATTTTGTTACAGCTATGGACATGGGAGCATTTACCCATTACTCATCTAGTATATGTGTGAAAATGACCTTAGGGTATGCCTTACATGTATACTTACTCTGGTGTGATCATGCAACCCCATTTGAGCAAGACAGAGTATTAGCGGTGTATGTTGGATGATATTGATGAGGTTGTGTGGAGACCATACAGGTTCATAGAGTCATGGTTAGAGGATGATGATGATATGGTATATTTCTTTAGTTTGAGATATTTTCTTGGTCGAGTACTTGCAGTGATACAACGATTTTGTTTCCAACAGGTAGTGAGACAGTTTGCACGGCAACTGGGCATGCCACAGGGGTCAACACATTATGCTCAGGTTCTGTTAGAGAGGGTAGTGTGGGGGTCATCCTTGGAGTATGAGGCTTGTCTGGAGGCCTTTTTGCAAATGATAGACACACCATAGTTATGGGTTTTGTGGGATGGAGAGGCAGATGCAGGGATGGAGGGGGACTATGCATGATGGTTTTGGGAGCATCCCTTTCCAAGATACATGGATCCAATAGTGCCTATTCCAGGGATTAATGAGCCATCGAGTGGGGGGAAGATGAGGATGATGAGGGTGGTCTGGGGAGAGGGAGAGGGAGACAATGGGTTAGAGGGAGAGCGTGAGGTGTGGTTAGAGCATGGGGTATATATGGAGGGTGAGGCCAAGTAGCCATGGTATTACAGCAGAGGGGTGTGTCATGAGGTCTAGTGTAGAGACCAGTAATTGCAGGGAGGGTTGGAGGGATCGAGGGCCATAGAGTTGTGAGGGTGAGAGGAGGGATGGGTGGTGGAGTGGGAGTTGGTCAGTGGGAAAGAGGTGTTGAGTAAGGTAGGGCGAAGCAGGTGAGAGCCAAGTTACCCAATGATAAATAGTTTATCTAGTGACAAAGGCCATGGGTACAAGCTCTGATTACAAATCCACCAAATATACAACCATAGGGATAGTAGCAGGTGTCACCAAATGCACAACCACCACCAGAGAGGCTAGGGGGATCCACTAATTTGGAGGCTCGGATGAGTGCCTGGAGGTTTGGATGGGTGAGTTGATGAGTACACTATAGGCATTTATAGCCGTGATGACACTAAGGCCACCACCACCACTGAGGACAAATGGGGGGTCAACTATTCAGATGGTTATAGTTGGACAAGTTGCATTGATGACAGATGCAACTAAGCATGCGCCACAATAGGATATGAGTGCCCCCAGTGAGCAGGGACCTTCAAGTCAGTTGCCTACTTAGGGATGAGTGTACATTATGTGTTATGGCATTTCTCATCACTATGTATGATTATTCTTTTGATGTTTCAGTTGATATTCATGTTGATGTACTTGGTGATATTTGGATGTTCATGTGGATAGATGTTATGATCTAGCTGATGTTCATGTTATTTGATCATTTGCAGTCTATCTTATCTTCATGTTGATTTTATCCTTTTGATGTATTGTTCAATTTTTTGCTTTACGAGATATCTAAGCTTGTTGATTTTCAAAGGTGTGCACTTGTTATATCATGGACTCATGTACGCATATGATGGTTTGATTTGATGGATATAGTAGTAGTAGATATTAATATATATGTGAATGATTGATGTAGTATGATATGTGGATAATGATTGAAATAATTAAATGGCAATAATGATGTACTGAATGAAAATATGATGTAATGGCGTGAATGTAATGAAATGAAATGAAATGTGGTAAAAATGGAATTTTATGTAATGTGATGTAATGAAATGAATTGTGATAAATGGACTGTGATAAATGAGATTAGATGTAATGGAATGTAATAAATGACATGTGATATAATGAAATTAGATGTAATGGAATAAAGTGAATTGTGAAATGTGATGTACTAAAATGTGATGAAATAAGCGTGAATGAAATGTAAGGGAATGAAAGAAAATGTAGTAAAATAAAATTTGATGTAACGTGATGTAATGATAAATGGAATGTAATGAAATGAATTTTGCGATAACATCATGTGATAGAATGGAATGAGTTTAGATAAAATGAAGCAAAAGGAATGATATGAAAATGTGATAAAATGTAAGGACATGAAATGAAAATGTGATAAAATGTAATGTATTGAATATGTTAATGAAATGAGATGTAATGCAACATAGTGGGATGATATGAAATATAATGAAATTTAGTGAATAATATGAAATGTAATGAAATGAAATTTGGAATGTGATGCAAGGAAATGAGATTTTATATAATGGAGTGTAATAAATAAATTTTGATAAATGAAAATGTAATGAAAGAAATGTGATGAAAAAGATGCGATGCGATGAAACGAAATGACATGAAAGGAAAATAGAATGGATAGAAATGAAATAGGAATGTGATAAGGTGTAATGAAATGAAATGAAACTTTTAAGTGAACCAAAAATGTGATGGAGTGAAATATGATAAAAAATGGGATGAAAGGGTAATGATATGAAAATGTGGTGAAATTTAATGATGTGAAATGATAATGTAATGGAAATATAATGGAGTGAAACTGTTGATCTCATATTGGTTTTGATAAGTGAGTGTCAATAGACTTAAGCTATTTATTAAGTTCATGCTGAACTAGTAATACATGCCAAGCACAACCTGTAAATATTAGACCATGTTGAGTTGCAATGAGTGCCAAGTCAATCAAGTGCTGAGAAGATAAACTATGCCGAGTGATTCAAGTGTCAAGGAAATAGTGGATGTCGAGTAATTTAGGTGCCGAGTTAGAAGCAAAAATACAGTGCATGTCAAGTATTAGTGACTTCATATGCCGAGTGACACAGTTTTGACATATTTTCTTGTAATGGCACAAACAACTATGTAAACCATTTTAAAGCCAACTTAAGGATCGATTACAATCTTTTGGAGATAAGGATGAATCTATATTTGGATTTCCTATGTAATTACATGCAACCAATTAGAAAATGGGTAGGTTTAAGCGGCAAAATGGATGAATCTCAACCGTAGATTCATACCCAACCCTAATCCACCAATGTCCTCCTAAGGAGGATGAAGCCCTAAACTCTTTACAAGAAATGAATGGATGGAAGGGTGAATGATCAAATTCGAAGAGTGAACACGATAGTTTGTAGAGCATTCAAGGTGACTTAGAAGTAAGAGTGAATTGTAGAATCAATTAGAGAAGAATAGAGGATAGAAGGATACAACATTGATACATCAAATTGTGAAGGATCAATTAGAGATTATGTAGAGGCAATTTTTATCAGGCAAGCAAGTGCCAATCGTAGGATCTATGCTAAAACATTTTAACAAGTGATTTTAGTTAAATCTCTTAACAAAGTAGTCCTAACAGGTTGTATGAAATCCTTTAATAGGGTGCTTACTTAATTGTAAGTTGAAGTCCTCTAACCAAGCACACTTCTAACAAGGTGTTGAAATCCTCTAACAAGGTGGGACTTAATAGTTTTTGTAAGCCTTTAACAGGGTAGACCATGATTCATGGTTAAATCATTATAACCTTCATTAAATACACTTTATTGCTGCAGTAGTGAAGATTTGTGGGTGTCATCCCCACCCTAGTTTTACCTTCTCACTTAAAGGGTTTCTAGGTAATCATATATGGTGTTATGTGTGTGTTTGATTACATTTTTACATGATTGATGCATATGTTTTACATGTTATTTCAGTATATTAATGCATGTGATGAGTGAATGGTGAAAGTTTGATGGTCCATGTTTAAACTCTTGATTCACTCCCCCCAAGAAGTTTACTCTCTAGTCATTTGTAATTCCAAAAATTGGTATTAGAGCTTTGTTCTTTGAAAGAGAAGCTTTGTAGCTTGGAGGAAAGATCTTGAAATGGAAGTCTACAAGTTGGAAAAGACTATTGAGAACCAAGAGATTGAAATACATCTCATACTACATCAACTGAATGAGGCAAGAGAGGAACTAAAGAAATCCTTGAAGAGAAGGAAAGAGATTGCTATTGTAGAGAATGACACACTGTACAAAGAGATGGACACCACCAAAATATTTGTAGATGGTAATCCAATGAATTTGATGTAGTAGTTGCAGATCTAATGGAAAAGAATAGAATTCAAATTGAGGAAATTAGAACTCTCAAGCTAGAACAAGAATCACAAGCTATACTACTATGTGAGGTGACTGAGCAAAAGAAGAAATCTATAAAAGAAAAAGCCATGATTGAAGAAGACAAAGGAGTTCTGGTAAACAGATTGGAAGAGAAGTCAACAAAGCTAACCAAGATCTCCAACATGCAATTGGATACTCTAAGTCAAATGATGAATGCCAATTACGAACAAAATGTTAAGGACATTGAGATAACTACATTGAACTTGCAAAATGAACAATTGTAGAGTGATCTGAAAAGAGAAAAGGAATCTGCTGAAAGTATCAACAAGCCAAATAAAGCCATCAAATATTTTGAGCAATTACTGAGATCCCCTAGATCTAACAAAGATACATTAGGACTGGGCTACACAAGCACTAAAGAAAGAATCATCCAAATTTGCTAAAGAAAGGAACGTCAAAGGTAAAAACTCCAAACCTACCTATCATAATTGTGGTAAGAAAGGACATATTGCTAATGTATGTAGGAGCAAAAATACAAATTAGAATGTCAAGCCTAAGAACATGACTCATTGTCATAAGTGCAACAAACAAGCTCATAGGCACATGAATGTAGAACCAGGACCATACATAAGCAAAGATTTGAAGGATATTACTACAACTATCAGAAGTATGGATATAGAGCTTTTGAATCTAGATCTAAATCCATGTGATCATCAAAGAAGCCAATGAAGGTAAGAAACAATGGAAACTTTTATGATTGGGATTATAATACAAGATATAACTATCACTATTGTCAAGAATATGGACATATTCCTGAGAATTGTATTAGGACACACTTCAGTGGTAATTACAAAAGGTGGTTGAGTTGAACTACATGTTTTAGCTTTTTGAAGACTGGTCACATTAGTAAGAATTGTCTAACTAGGTCAAAGGCACCAAGTTGTAAATTTGATAAAAGAAAAGGCAAGGTAGATGTTGGACACATCATAGATGAGATGAACAAGACATGGAAAAAGAAATATGCTTGCAGTACAAGAAATGAAGAAGGGATCACTTCACCCAATGGGTCAGGTGATCACACCTCATCAAACTAGGCAATTAAGAGGTATGTGGGATTAATATTCAAGTGTTATATCATACACCAATTTCAAAGGAGATAGTACTGAGAGGACTATATTAGCATGAATGAAGATGTAAGATGTTGTTGAAAATTCAAGTTAATTTTTTTTTTGGTTTTTCATGTTGTTGCCGAGCATGAAAAGTCTCATATGTATGACGAGTGGAATGCTAGTAGATGCTGAGCTACTAGACTATCTAGTTAATGTTGAGCTTGTAGTAGATGTTGAGTGATGGGAATATCAATAGATGCTGAGTGAACTTGAAAAATGATTGATGTCGAGCTTACAACTGTGTAAGCAATAAGCATTAAATATGAGGTTTTCGAAGGGTATATGACTGATTTATGCTCATTATTCATCATTTAAAATTCAAGCAAGAGAAAGCATAGTAGAAAGCAATTTAGAAACCTATCCAAGGCATTTGCAAAAAATCCAAAAATGATCTCACACTAGTTCAATAGATTTCACGAGATATTTATCGTAAGCCGAGCTCCACAGTTTACTTTTGCATAAACCCTAGGCTGATAGAATGGCATCTAGTTTGAAAAATATAGAAGGGAAAAAGGTTTTGAATGTCCAGCTTGTCAATAATGAAGTGAAACAACCCATATTTAAAGCCATTCTTGACATTGCTTATAAACAAGATCCTTCTAGCATTTTGTCAATGATCTCGCCAAACATTATCATGGTGTGAGATGTAAGGAAGTGTTATAATTGAAAAATAGGAGGAATAAGAGATATGGAAATTAGAGATGCATATGATAGATTGTGCGAGAATGGTGTTTTGAAGGAGGAATACAAAATTGTGGAGAAAAAGGGTTTGACACGAGCCCCAGATTTTCCAAATGTGTTTAAAATTGAGTGGGTAAGAATTGTGTTAAGCAAAATTCACGATGGATATTTATGGCTAGAAAGAGGACCAATCAAAATCACCAAAAGAATAATTCATAAGGTTATTGGTTATCCAACCCTAGATTGACCAAAGACACTTAGAAGTGACTCCAAGGAAGTAGTTGAGGAAAACACTAGAGCAGTTTGGAATAAAAGAGGTATGACTATAGATACCATCACTGATCCACTACTAAACTTTGTTATAAGGGTAATCTCTCATAAATTCTATCAATCTAGTAGATTGAATAGTGTACCTTGAATATCTATGGATGTTGGCTACAAAATTGTAAAGAAAGATCATACTTATGATCTAGTAGAGCTACAACTACAAAAACTAATAGAAAATCTTGGAGCTATCAGGAAAACCAAGAGTGCACAATGCAAATTTGGTTCAATTATAGTTTGTATATTCTTTTATGTACAAAATACATTTCCCTCTTTTGGTACTGTAGGATGGAAGACCAATAGGTCAATTGTAGTGCAGATCAATGATTACATTGAATAGATGGGAGAAAATTTTGAAACATTGATGACAAGCTACTTTGAAGATTTTAAGAAATCAATGAAGGAAAGAATGAGGATACTGGTTTCTTTGGTTGAACAACATTATAATTACATATGCTTTCTTGTTGATGCTGATTACACTTTTATGCAAGCTGCCACACTAAGGTTGAGATGGTTAAGGTCACTTGGGTATAAAATTAATGTTGATGAAGCTTCAACAACCCTCACAACACTTCTAGCAAAAGAAATTGATTAAAGTGCAAAGATATTTCGCAACTATGAAATGGTAAAGTCAAAGATTATCATGGAGTTGAAAATTTCCTCCACACTCAAAAGGAAAGATAAGTTGGTCAAAAAGCTAAAAGTTAAATTTGGAGACACAGCTGAGGAAGAGGAAGAAGAAGAAGAGGATGAAGAGGAAGAACAAGCACAAGCATAAGAACCTCTTGCATTGACTCAAGACATGGGAGAGGATAAGGAAGAGGAGGAAATAAAAGGTGTCGAGGGAGAAGAAGTCAAGGAAGTGCCTACTCATGTTGAGCCAAAGAAGAGAAAGGCTAAAGCATAGCAAGTGGCAAAGACAAAGAAAATTGTGAAACCAAGCCTAGCCAAGCCAAGAGCTCCTACAACTAGAGCCAAGACACGAGAAAAAACTCAGAAGGCTAAAGAAAAGACCAAGAAAATAGAGAAAGGTGGCCAAGTGCAAAAGAAATAAAGAAGAAAATATGTTGCATAGCCAGATTCAGATGAGGAAAGGACATAATCAAATGAAAACAACCAATTTAAAGTGGTAAGTCATAATCCCCTGTTTGATCTTGAAAATTTATGTGAAAATATCAAAAGCAATGTAGATTTATCTGGTTTAAAGCATATTGATTTTGATAAATTGGGAAAAGAAGAAAAGAATCAAGTGGAAGAGGCATTCTATTCCATTATGTCTAAGTTTAAGAACACTCCACTAGAGTTTGCCAACACAATACCAAAAGGTTTATATGATATTATTGAGAAAAAGTGGCATTACTATTTAAATTTGGAGAAATAGATTAGAGAAACAACATTAGCTCAAGTGATGCTAGAGCTAACAAAGGGATAGATTGCTAAGGCTATCAAGAGATATGATGTTAGGTTTACACCTAAATATAGAGCCTTCAACATTTTTCAAAATAATATTGAAGATGTGGTCAAGAAATCAAACCAAATATGGAAACTTATCTATGGGTTGACCACTGTGAAACAAGGAGAGGCTGATCCCTCTAAGGGTAAACAAGATGATAAGGATGAGGACAATGATGATGACAAGGAAAATGATGATAAGAAAGATGATACAGGTGGGGTAGAAACTGAAAAACCAACTGATGAGAAGGAAATAACTGAGCAACAATAAGATGAACAAAGTGAGTAGGACACACAAGTGTCGAGTGTCAGTCCCCCTTATGACACAAGTATAACAATTGATACCTTAAATATCAAATATTTTTTTGATACTCCAGCTCAAAACAACAATCCACTTACTACAGAAGATCTAAAAAATATTCTAGACCAATCTACACTCCAAGCAAAACTCTGTGAAAAGCTAGTTTTGGTCAATATAGAAGAGTTGCAAAAGGCAGTAACTAAGGTCACAAGGGAAAAGGTGAACACACAAGAACTACCTTCTATCATCGCTTCAATTACTAGTGTACAACCTCCAATTCAAAAAATAGTAGGCACATCTACTAAGGTTGGTACACATGTCAAAGTTGATACTATTGAGAAGAAGCAAGCAGAAGAAAAATATACAACTACAGGACAATAAAAAACATGATAGATAGATTCATCTATACCTAAAGCACAGGAGCAAGGTGCTATTCAAGTCATAGTGTTAGATCAGGGAAAGCCTAAAGAACATGAGCAAACACCTAAGGTGAGGGAACAGGAAGCCATCCAAGCATTGGTAACTCTACCAACATCTGGAAGTCCTTCTACATAGGTTCTTCAAAAGATGAGCACGGAAGCCATACCATTACAAATCTTAGTGCCAATCTATAGCTCATCAAAGGTTAATAAGGTAATTCATTATGGATGCATAAGCCTTATGAAGAAATTATGATTCCAAAGTTTCACTATGACACAATGACATTGGAACAAATAGGCATATTACAGCAGGCCTTAGAGAAGAAGAAGCAACAATAAATTCTCAGGAGAGAACATAGGTAGAAGCAAGCTCTCCAAGATATTAAGGACATCTTTTTAGATGCATTCAACTTGCTAACTCCTAAAGAGATCAAGCCACTAATAGAACAATTGACAGATATAGTGGAAAAGGTCAGTAATGAAGACCTTGATACTACTGCAAAACTTTTAGAATGGTCTAAGAAAAAGTTCCAAGGAAAGGTGAATGAGAAGATATCAAGTGAAATAGCACTAACTCAAGCTGCATTGGCAACTAAAGTTAAAGATATGAAGAAGGTACTTGAGAACATATTCTCATTGTACACAAAGCTATGTGATCCTATACTCTTCACTCAAGAGACTAGGAGCCATATTTTGAGTCTAGAGAGAAACCTCAAAATATCAGGTACTAAGCTACCTCAAAACCCAACTCAAAGTGAGAAGCACTTTAAAACATTGTTTTAGACATAAAATCAATTAGCTGTATGAACAATAGATGAGGCTAGCACAAGAGCCAAATTGACATGTATATAGGCATCCGTTACCCCACACATGGAAATACTACACAAGGAACTAGGTTATGCCGAGACTATAGAAGAAAGACCCTAATCTTTCTACTCTAGATGGCCTAGTGCACCTTGCTGGCAAGCTTGCAATACAAATCAAGTCATTGGATGTTGCATGTGACAACTGGGATGCAACTCTCAAAATCATAATGGAAGTCCATAAATCCTTCTTGGACAAATACACTATAAGTGTATAGCCCATTTGACATAAGTGTCAAATGGAGGGAGAAATAAACCATGGGGGAGAAATATAACATGGGGGAGATACAATAAATGGGGAGAATAAAGAGGAGACATAAACATTGCAAGATAAAAGTATGGGGGAGTATGAACAAAGGGGAAGAATTTAACAGAGTTATTATATTGGGGTGATATACAATTTTAGAGAGTAAAGCAGTAAACAGATACATATATCAGCCAAGATAGATCATATAAGATGAAAGAGTATCAAATACAACACATTAAAGTCAAAGAGAAGCATAGATTTTTGGATAAAAATTAGACACATTAACTCAGGAGGAGTCATCTATTTTGTGGTATATAGGTCATTGCATAATTTTGAAAATTTGAGGTTTTGTATATAAGCCAAGTCATGGATATGTTATGCTCAAGTAGATTAAGACTGATTATGTATATTTAAGTGTTTTTGACACTAATGTCAAAGGGAGAGATTCTTGATCTTAGATTGGTTTTGACAAGTGAGTGTCAACACACTTAAGCTATTTACCTAGTTCATGCCAAACTAGTAATACATGTCAATCACAACATGTAAATATTAGACCATGCCAAGTTCCTATGAGTGTCGAGTCACTCATGTGCCGAGTCACTCAAGTGCTAAGTAGATAGACCATGCCAAGTGATTAAAGTGTCAAGTAAACAATGGATGCCAAGTAATGCAAGTGTCAAGTCAAAACAAAAAATACAGTGCATGTCGAGCATTAGTGACTTCATATGTTGAGTGACATAGTTTTGACATATTTGTTTGTAATGGTACAAACAACTATGTAAACCATTTTAAAGCTGACTTATGGATAGATTATGATCTTTTGGAGATACGAAAAAATCTATATTTGGATTTCCTATGTAATTACATGCAACTAATCAGAAAATGGGAAGTTTAAGCGGCAAAATGGATGAATCTCAGCTGTAGATTCATACCTAACCCCAAGCCACCAAAGTCTTCTTAAGGAGGACAAAGCCCTAAACTCTTTACAGTAAATGAACAGATGGAAGGGTGAATGATCAAATTGGAAGAGCGAATAGGAAATTTTGCAGAGCATTCAAGGTGACTTAGAAGTAAGAGTGAATTGCAAAATTAGTTAGAGAAGAATAAAGGATAGAACGATACAACATTGATACATTAGATCATGAAGGATCAATTAGAGATTGTGTAGAGGTGATATGTTATCTGGCAAGCAAGTGCCAACAACAAGATCTATGTTGAGACATTTTAACAGGTGATTTCACTTAAATATCTTAATAGAGTAGTCGTGATAGGCTATATGAAATCCTTTAATAAAGTGCTTACTTAATTGTAAGTTGAAGTCCTCTAACTAGGCACACTTCTAACAGGGTGTTGAAATCCTCTAACAAGGTGGGACTTAACAGTCTTTGTAAGCCTTTAACAGGGTAGGTCTTTCATAGGGAAGACCATGATTCATGGTAAAATAATTGTAACCTTCATTGGATACACTTTATTGCTGCAGTAGTGAAGATTTGTGGGTGTCATCCCCACCCTAGTTTTACCTTCTCACTTGGAGGGTTTTTAGGTAATCATATCTGGTGTTATGTGTGTGGGTTTGGTTAGATGTTTACATGATTGATGCATATGTTTTACATGTTATTTCAGTATATTAATGCATGTGATGAATGAAAGGTGAAAGTTTTATGGGTCCAAGTTTAAACTCCTAATTCACCCCCACTCTTAGAAGTTTATTCTCTACCCACTTGCAATTCCAACATGAAATATGATAAAAATGGAAAGAAACAAATGGAATGGGAATGTGATGAAACATGTGAAGAAGATGGGAAAATGAGGTGAATGAAAGTGAAAAATGGAAGGAAATGAATGTGCTAGAGATGAAAAGACATAGGATGGGACTCAACCTTTGAGATTCAAAAGCCACAAAGTGAATAGATGAAATGCATGAATTACATGTAATTTGATGGACAAAAATGTAATGTCACAAATGTAATGAAAATAGGGGAAATAAAATATAATGAAATGAAATGAACGGTGGTATATAATGAAATAAAATCGGAGGTAATGAAATGTGATGTAGTGATGAATGGAAGAAAAGGAGATGAAATGGGATGTGATGAAATTGTTTGAGATTCAAAAGCCATGTAATGTAGTAGATGATGTGGTGTAATGAGGAATGCAATTTGATAAAAGGAAATAGTGACTAGAATTGTTTGAGATTCAAAAGCCACATAATGCAATAAGTGGAATGAAAATATGAGACAATGAAGTGTGATGCATGGTGGCGATGTTGTGAGGAGACAAAGTCCATAATAGTTGAGTTGTAAAGCTCGCCTTGATGTTGATGTTGTTGTCTATTATTGGATAACCAATCCTAAATTTGAATGATGTTGTGAAGGATTTCTTGTGTAATTCTGATTTATGTGCCAACCATGTGTTTTCAAGGAACCCAAGTTGAAAATGCAAACCATATGAATGCAACTAATTGTCACTTTTTTGTAAAGAGATGCAAATTAATTATCATCATAGAGCATGTGATAAAAACTGACTAAGAACAACCATCACTAGCTCTGCTATAGCGATATGAATACTATGTCATGCTGGGAAGTACCAACAAATATGAACAATGTACATGAAAATATGACAACTACTAGAAAATAGAAGTTATATCCATAGAAGAATAAAAATAGACACGCAAACAGTTACATGTCAAATAAAATATCTCACTTAAGATAGTGTACAAAATTGGTCGAGGTACACATGGCTTTCCAAACAAGAGGAGGCACTTACAAGTGGGCACCAATAATGCATGAAATCAAAGGATCACTAGAACTAAATAGTGAAAACCAATAAAATATGATGACTTCATCTCGATACCTCTAGTCAAGCACATCATCGAGGCACTAGAAGTACATAACAGTGAGGAAAACAATTATTTGCAAACTAGGCACGCTACTAGTTGTGTGCAATAGTGTCAAGTTTGTTTAGTTTTTCCTAGGAGCAACTATTGTATAGGTTAGATTACAAAGCATGAGATGTGTCAGTAGCTATTTAGTAGCGGATTCTATTTGGCGATGTTCGTCAGCAAGAATTAGGGTGTCTGAGCATTAGAGCTAAGGGTCAGGTGTACCTAGTACTGGTGTGGTGGGATGCAGAGAACTTATACGTGGTAAAGCTAGTAAAGAATGAGTCTTAGGTGAGCGAAGACTATAAATAGGTGGATATCATGGGGATATAACAAACTAAAGTGAAGAGTAGATCGTGGCTATCATATTTATTGAGAAGTTTGAGGAAGCGTGGAAGTGAAAGCATGCTAGGCTCACCATGTTAGTCACAGTAGAAGGGTGATGCTAGCTAGCGAAGGTGGATTAGGCAAGGGTGAAGAGTGAAGTGCATTCAAAAAACCTCTATGGAGTTGGTGTATCAACCCAAACTTCAAGTGTTTTTTCTAGAGCAAGGTGAATTAAATCATGTGGGATGGGGGTCAACACAACCTAAATATATGGTATCAGGGCAAAAGAAATGTCCTTGTCAACGTTAATGATGTTGTTAGGGACTGCAATGCAATAAGTGTTGTAGGTGGTATTAGAAGATGATGAGCCAATGATGCAGGTAGAGAATAGTCCACCTGAGATGACGAAGAGTATGTTAGGAGTAGAGGAGCAGGTGGGGGAGATAAAATATCATGAAAAGTCTATGGTAGAAACTTCGAGAGGTGTGGTAGACATTAGTGTGGGTGAGGTGATGAGTGGATCATGTTGGTTGCTTAGCCTTGAGCTTCTAGGACAAGGGTCAATGGAAGGGAAAGTGAGCTGTGTAAATATGGAGGAGCCACAGCTTGAAGATGGGGGTGGAGATCAAGCATCAAGTGATGTGGAAGAATTACAGAGAATGTTTGCCGCCAAGAGAGTTTGAGAAGAGAACATAGAACAAGAAGTCATGTTTTTGCTAGGATTGATGGAGAAGGCACGAGAAGATGGAGTGCAAACAAAGGTGAGGTGGATCCAAGTGGTGGTGGAAACAAAGTGGGCACAGGTTCAATCAATAGAAGCAAAACTACATATGGATCAATGACGAGTAGAGGGAAATGATGCAAGGATGCAGGTAGAGTGGTTGCAATCTCAAAGGTTGAAGGAATCTCCAAAGATGGGGCAATTGGGTTTAGAGAGAGCACAAAATGAGCTAGTGTTGTTGCAGTCACTGTCTGAGTCATTTAGGGAAGTGATTGAAAAATCAAACTCCCTATCATTTAAACTACATGAGCGGTTAGCATTGAGTGAGGCAAAGGTAAGACAGTTGTAGTAGTGGTTGGGTGAGGCAAGAGCAGACATGGAGCATTAGTGAATGGTGATTGATCAAATGCAATAGGAGTGGGATGTGGGCCAATGAGCAACCACTGCACTGAGACTAAACAAGCTGGTGGAGAATGTATTTGTGGAAATGCACCAGATGGGGAAGGTACACCAGGAAGCTACTTATTATATGGGACATTATCATCAGTCATTCCAAAATGAGGACCAATGAGAGACACAGTTTGTGGATAAGGAATTTACACAACTATTGAATGTGCAGTTATGCAGTGGGAGGTTTTTGATTCCTATGGATGTAGTGTGGGTATGTAGAGGATTCACACCAAGAGCTTCTTCTTCTGGAGTTGGCTCAGAAGAAACACCATTGGTTGGACACCCTATCTTGCCACCTCCCCTAGGGAGGCCAGAATAAATAAATCACCAGAAGTTGTTTGAATGTCATGTTGTCATTACCATCATAGTAGAATAAAAGTTTGTGTTTGTTGTTATGGCAAGCAAAGGGATGACTGATGTTGATTGTAATGTATTGTCATGTTTGTTTTTGGTATTTTTGGAATATATTTAGATGTTTTTAGTGTTTTGAGGAATATGTAAATGTTTTTGGGATTCTTGATAGATATTTGAATGTTTTTGGGATTTTTGAAAAATGTTGGAAAGGTTTTAATCTCTGTAAAAGTGGGAACAATACGATCTGTAGAGTAAGGAAAAACTTTACTTGTATGTGGGGAATTGAATATCCATGTGGGCTTGTAATGAAAGATGAGTATAGATTTGCATAACATTTGGAGAGTTGTGATGTGTAAGGCATAATTCTATGTATATTAATAGCCTTTGCAAATGATTACAAGGCCAATGTTGTTATGTTTCTCTAGGTGTGTGTCGAGATAGACACTCTCAAGGCTTATGAAAAGATCTTTGGGGGCCCAAAAGGACACCTGGGCCTCAAGAAAGGTGAAATAGGGCCTTGTAAAAGGTGCTTTGACCCAAAAAGGACACTTAGGCCTTGGAAAAGGTGAAATAGGGCCTTTAAAAAAGGACTTTGGCCGAAAAAAGTTTATTTTGGGGGCCCAGAAAGGACACCTAGGCCTTGAAAAAGGTGAAATTGAGTCTTGTAAAAGGCATTTGGGCCTAAAAAGTGCTTTGAGGGGCCTGAAAAAGGTGTTTGGGCCTAAAAAGGTGCTAGAGGGGTCTAAAAAAGGTGTTTAGTCCTAAAAAGGTGCTTGAGGGGGGTGGCAAGCTCTCAGACTTATGCTTACTTATTTTGCGCCCCTAGTTAGGTGATGATGAAAGAGTCCGATGGATATTTGGGCTTCCGGGATAACATTGATATATTTGTTAAAGGAGTTTAGATCAATCATGGCCACTGCAACATAAATAAGACTAATAATCCATTGGAAATTGTTGTTCTTGACAAGAGGAAGGAAAAGGGGACTTTACCAACACCTCTTACATTATTTGCTTTGTGCCAGATCTTCCAAAGCCTAGTGAGATGTTTCAAGACATAACTACGTTACTTCTTAATGTTGTTGAGGCACTTTTTATTGTTTTGCAATAGTTAATAGAGCTATAAAACATGCCATAAAATATTTAAATATTTTTCAATATGGTGGGCATGACCATTGATTTCATATAAAACTGGTTGAGCTATGCAAACCTATCTCAAAAGGAGCAGTAATTATAGATGGACACTAGTTTGACATGAAATCCATGGATCATCGGTCTGAAAAATACATCAATAATTTATGCCTAGTTAAATAGCTTATTTGGGATGAAGTGATCCATGTTTGATGGGAATTTTGGGGTGTTTTTAAATTTTTGGGATTTTGCAACTATGTTTGGCAATTATTACCCCCTTTTAGATGTTTTGGGCAATTTTTGACAATTTTTTGAATTTTTTTGACAATTTTTGAATTTTTTGATAATTTTTGAATGGGCGATAGTGGAATGAGGATGTGAGTGATATTTGTTAGAATATGGGAAAACTAGGACCATGTGGAGGCACCTAAAGAATCATGGAGACCAGAAGTGGGCCAAAAGGTGAAAAGTGGGCTTAGATAGCTATATTTAAGACACGGGAGGCAAAAGGAAATTGGGGACATCAAATGGGTTTGAATGAGGGCTAAGATGGTCATTAGGGATCATTGGTCATGGTGGATAGCTGAAATGTGCATTGATTTTCCTGCAATTCATGTCTATGGTATCTCAATACATAATCTAACTCCATGTTTCTCCCAATTTGTTGTTCTCCCCTTTGTTGTTGTGCTATTCACTGTCTCTACTACTATAAACTGTGTTGGATGCTAAGGAACCATTGAACTGTAATCCACAAGTGTTTCTCAATTGGGTATGTGTGAAATTAACTTAAGTATGCAAGATAAGCCTCAAACAAGCAAAATTTGTCACTGAGGTAGTTGTTTGGGTACTGTCTTGATTTTTTTTTAGTATTGAAGGACTTGTGTTGTTTAGGGAAGTCCAAAGGTGCTATCTCTCACTCCTTTTCAAACCAAAGGTGGCATTTCTCACTTCTTTTGTACCATTTTTCTTTTTTGGTATTTTTGATGTGTTTTTCAAAGCTCTAGACATAAAACCTCTTGAGATGGATTTGCTAGGTCTGTGCCATAACAATCTAAGAGTCTGTAAGTGCTAATCCCAAAGGACTTTTTGATAATGTAAGGACCAATATAATTGGCCTCCCACTTTTCGTTCTTTTCCCTAGCCACTTTGTTCTTAGGGTTTTCTTGGAGGACAAGTCACCAATTTGAAAAACATGGGGTTTGACCTTTTTGTTGTAATGTCTTGATAACCTATTCTAATACACTTTGAGGTGTTCATGTGTTACATGTTGATGTTCTTCTAATAATTTTAGCTATTCTAGATGGGCCACTCTATAGTCCTCATCTGATAGGACATCACAAAGAGTAACTCTCAAGGATGGGATCTCAACCTTTAAAGGAAGAATAGCTTCATAGACATAAACCAAGGAGAAGGGTGTCATGCCTATAGGTGTCATAACACTCATTTTTTAGGACCAAAGGGTAGGGTTTAGCTATGAATGCCAATCTCTATCAATATCATTGACAATTCTTTTTAGAATGTTGATAATGGTTTTGTTGGTGGCCTTTGCTTGGCCATTGCCTTGGGGATAATAAATTGATGAGGAGTGGTGTATAATGTGAAAATTTTCACATAATTCATCAATTATTTGATTCTTGAAGTACAAGGCATTGTTCATGAGAATGGCATGGGGTATGCCAAATTGACAAACAATATGGTTTAGAATGAAGGAATAGATTTGTTTTCCTATAGAGTTGACAAGTAACATTGCTTTGACCCACTTGGTGAAGTATTCTGTAGCGGTGATAATCCATTTATGTCCACTAGAGGAAGGTGGGTGGATGGATCCAATCAAATCAAAGCCCCACTGATAAAAAGGCCATGGTGTGGCCAAAGGGTTGAGTTCTTAGGCTGGCACATGAACAAGGTTACCATGGATTTGACATTTTTTGCAAGTTTTAACATAGTCGATAGAATCCTTCTCCATGGTTGGCCAAAAATAGCCCATCCTAAGAATCTTCTTTGCTAATGTAAATCCACTAGAGTGTGACTCGCAAATCCCTACATGGACTTCCTGCAGAGTGACTCTAGACTTGTCCTTTTCAAGACATCTAAATAAAGTACAATCAAGAGCCTTCCTATACAACATATCAGCCACCAAAGTGTAGCATGAGGTTTGTCAAATGAAATTACATTTTTGGTTGCATGAGAGGTCAAAGGGGATGGTGTTATCATGGAGGTAAGTGATGATGGGTTTATACCATAGGAAATTAGGAGCATCTAAGTGGAAAATGATAAGGGAATCAGGTTGAGTAAACACAGGTTGAACCACCTCTTCTACTAAGAACTCATATCGCTCATGCTACTCTGATAACTGGATTAAGGAGGCCAAGGTGGCCATAGCATCTATTGCTCTGTTCTTATCTCTGGAAATTTGTTTAGAAGTAATATGGACAAAACATGCCTTAAGTGTGTCAACCATATGTTTGTAATTTCATCCTTGGTCTAATATGTGTTGGTGACTTGGTTGATGATCAACAGGGAGTCTCCATAAACCTCTAGTGTTGTTAGTTTCTATTCTAGAGCTAGTTTGAAGCCTAAGACCAAAGCTTCATATTCTGCCATGTTGTTGGTGCAGGGGAAAAGTAGTTTGTATGACTTGGGGATCGTAACACCTAGTGGCATAATGAAAAAAATACCAGTTCCTAATCCATGGTGTGTGTAAGAACTATCAAAGTAGAATTTCCAAGTTACTGGCTCTGTTTGAAGAATGTGCATATCGAGGAAATTAGCTAAGATAGGGATTGAGCTTTCTATAGGTGCATCTACCAATTGATCGACAATGGCATGTCCTTTTATTGCTTTCCTATCAACATACTCAATGTTAAACTCACTTAGGATCATCAACCACTTGTCCAATCTACCTGTTAATGCTATTTTGTTGAAGAGATATTTGAGGGGATCAATCTTGGAGATGAGCCAAAATTTATGTCTCAAAAGGTAATGATGTAGCTTTTAGGAAGCAAAAACTATGGATAAGTAGGCCTTTTCAATAAAACAGTAATTGAGCTCATAGTTGACCAGGGTATGGCTGATGTAATAGATGGCCCTTTCTTTTCTTTGGTCATATTCTTGAGCTAAGAGGGCTCCAATTGATCTATCCGTTAAAGAAATGTATAACAACAATGGTTTTTGTGATAATGGAGGTACTAACATGAGAAGATTCATCAAGTAGGTTTTGAGTAAGTCAAAAGTCTTCTGACACTGATCATCCAATTTAAAAATTATGTCCTTGTGTAGTAAGTGGGTGAAAGGTACACACTTTTTTACCATCTGAGAAATGAATCGACAGACTAATTGAAGCCTACCCTGAAGAGAGTGTAACTAACTCAAGTTCTTCAGAGGTTGCTTATTGACTATGGTTTTTACCTATTTAGGATCAACTCCTATTCCTTTGGTCGAGACAATGTATCCTAGAAGCTTGCCTAGTTGGATGCCAAAAGTGCATTCCTTAGGATTGAGCCTAATGTTGAACACTTCTAGGCGGGTGAATATCTTGTCCAATATGGGGAGATATTCTTCTTGAGTATGTAATTTGGCAAGGATATCATCCACATAATATTCCATAAAGATGTGCACCATGTTGTGAAAGATAGTGGTCATGGCCTGCTGATAGGTGGCCCCAATGTTCTTTAGCCCAAAGGGCATCACATTCCAACAAAACATGCCCCACACACAAGTAAAGGTTATTTTATCTTGATCCTTTGGTGCTATTCTAATCTAATTATACCCTAAAAATCCATCCATTAGTGAAAAATTGGAATGACCTACTATCAGGTCTACAATAGAATGTTGGGAAGGGGGAAATCATCTTTAGGACAAGCTTTGTTTACATCCTAGAAATTAATGTAGATGTGTATGCTACCATTCTTCTCTGATATGGGAGTAACATTGGATATCCATGATGTGTACACCAAGGGCCGGATGAAATTGGCAGTGCTCAATTTCTCTAATTCTACTTTGACCACTAGCGCTATATGGGGATGCATCTTTCTAAGCTTTTGTTTTACTAGCTTGACCTCTACAGAAATATTGAGATGATGGAGGATAAAAGTTGGGTCTAATCCGGGCATGTCTGCATAACACCACACAAATCTTATCTTCCTTTCTTCAAAGAAGTGAATGAATGTGCTTCTTTCCTCTATGTTTAAGGACTATGCCAAATAAATGACCCTCAGTCCCTACTCTGTGCCAATGTTGATTTGTTCTATTGGTTCAATCAAGATAGAAGATCTTTCCTCAGAGTGTTTGGGTAAAGTATCAATCACCCCATCTATGGGTGGCACAGTTGCATTTTTACTATGGGATACATCACTTCTATTTATTTCTATTTTTTTCTCAAGATCAACCACAACTTGGTAGTGATCATTAAGACTATGAAATGCTTGACCTATTCTAGTGTGACTGAGGTGATTGATATCAAACCCAACTATGTGTCTTTCTTCCATTCTTCATGGAAGAGATGGTTCAACCACATTAAGGTAGATGAAGACATCATGTTTAGTGTCAAAATGGGGAATATGGTGAGGTTTAGTTGTATCCTAGCTAATAAGTTTGGGATGGACTAAGGAGAGTGATTCATAATGTGGAAAGGGTTCAATGGAGTTTAAAGACATGATCTCATTAGATGGCTCATACATTGTATCAGTTAGATCTATGACATGTGCTTCCTCTAAAGTGTCAAGGAAAGTAGAGCTTGTGAGTGGTTCATAATAGTCATCTTCAACATCTATTAGAAAGAAGCCAGGAAATAGGGTCTAAAACTAAAACCCTTCAATATGTTCATCATTCTCTAAGGTGCTTTGTTGTGCCCTGATGTTTGGTGAAGTAAAATCTAGACAAGAGGTTGATCCTTGTGTAGTGAAACTGTCAAATGCAGATATGTGAACAATATCACATTCTTTGTTGTGAAGAGACTCTTTAGAAAATGATTCAAGTTCCCATTTAGTGGAATCATCATCATCTTCATTATTAGAGGTATTTATGGGTGGTTTTCCTATGGGATGTGAACCTAGGAGGGATAAATTTATAGTTATGATGTCAATTGTTTTCTGGGTATTACCATCCCCTTTTTTAGGTACCCAAACCAAGGTGGAAGAGGAAGAATCACTATGCTTAGGATGAGCCTCAGAAGAGGTTTGTGTCTTGTCTTGTTCACCATACCCCATCCCTATTTGGATCTGTTGGACCTAAACTATGCCATTAGAGGTTCGATGATTCTTGTCCCTTTCCCTAAGGGACCAAATCCCATATATCCCATATTTTTCATTCAATCAAAACCTTTTCCATGTAGGTGGGGGGAGATGTCAATATTTTGTTGACTGATTTCTTCTACTGAACTTGGCGGTGATCCACTTACCTTGAAAAAATATGCGTGATAAGGTCTAGTGGTGGACGATGGTTTTCCATGAGATTTCAGAGAAAGTGGGGGATCAAATAAGGAGACTGAGTACTTGCCCACCCCTTTGTGTTGTAATTTACACTTTTTATCAAATTCTTTCATCAATCTAGATCCATTTCTTCATAGTGTGACTATTTAGGGTTTTTAGATGATAATGGTGAAGGAAGGGAAGGACTCAAATAACCAACTTTCTCTTTACCCTTAGTTGACATTGATGAGTGGTTGTCATTTCAGCTAGTAGAGCATGAAGCATCCATGGATGGGGACTGGCTGATGTCATCTGTTAGTGTTCCAGTTTCTTCCCTGTTATGAGGGACAAGAGAATTATAATATTGGTCAAAGTGTTCACCCCCAAGTATGGTAACCTCTTGACCCATGTATGAAAATTTAAGACACTGATGGTGAGTGGAGGGAATGGCCTACATGTCATGAATCCATGGTCTTCCTAATAGGGTGTTATAAGTTAATTGTATGTCTAAGACCTAACAAACTATTTGTTTTACAACTGGTCCTACCCTGATCAACATAATAACCATGCCTTTGGAGGATCTCTCCTCCTCGTCATAAGATTTGATGGTGATTTTATTTCTTGGGTCGATAGTGTCCTCCATATACCCTAGGAATTTTACTAAATTGAGTGTGCAAATATTGAGACCTGCTCCACCATCAACTAATGCTCTCTTAACTCTATTTCCATGGATAAAGACTTCAATATGCAAAGGAGAATTTTGCAACTAGATGATGGACATGTCATCTTGGGATGAAAAAGATAGATAGTGAGAGGCAACTACATTGCTAACCATGTCCTGAAATCTACTCATATATAGGTCATTCAACACTAAGGCTTTGGTGAGTATTTCTTTATGCTCTAGGGAAATTTACAATAGTTCAAAAATGGAGATATGGGGTGGAGTCTTAAGTAATTGGTTGAACAGGTTGTACTTGGGCAAGGAGGAACTTGCAGTTGCATGATCAGGATTTGTCATAGGTCCTGGTAAGATAACTGTAGAGGTCTGGCCTTGGGTAATGATGTTTCAGGTTTGTTTTTTGCTTTTATCTTTAATTATGATGACATTTATAGTGTCATCAAAGCCAAAAATTATGTTTTTGATGTTTTCGTAATGATGCACATAATTAACCTTAGTGTGAGGGGGTACGTTCTAATTAGCTTCGGAGGATTCACCCTTTTTGTGACTCATGAAAGAGTTCTTGAAGGCCGTATGGTTTGCATTATTGCCAAGGTTATTCACTTCAATGGTTCCATCATTGATTAATTTTTGTATTGTCCCCTTAAGGGCAAACAAATTATTTGTTAAGTGCCCCTTGTTTCGATGGTAGGCACAAATGTGATTTTCATTCCACCACTTCATATTGACTTGGGGTACATAGGGTTTGGCCTTAGGTAGTACAATGAGTTCATCAGCCAATAGGGTTTGTAGAGCACTCTCATAAGAGACCCTGATAGGAGTATACTCCTTGGGTATATTGGAAGATTGATATCTATGGGGAGGAGGAGCTTGACTATAAGTGACTTGTTGATTGGATATCAAGGGAGTTCCCACATTACATTGATAGAATGGATGGGCATTGTCTTGCCTAGGTGTGTTTGGATTGGTGTTGTTGACAATGGGTTACAACTGATTTAGATGGGATTGGTTTGAGGTTTAACAAGGTTAGCTTCGACCATCCCATCATTGATAGTGTTTTTTTTGTTGTTTCTCCACCATGAATTTTGTTTATCGGTGGCCCAATCAGAGAAATTATGAGTCTATGTGGAGTTGTTTGAAAAGTCCTTACCATCTTTTGATAGTTTAATAATGCCATTATTTAGTAGGGTCTCTTCTACCTTAGCGGTGTTCTCTAAGGTATTTTTGAAATCTTTAGGCCCTTGGAGTTGGAGCCAATAATTCATTGGTTTGGATAGACTATTGATGAAAGTTTTAGTCTTCTCTTTGTCCAGTATGTCTCTATGATACTTGGTGAATGTGTTTCTCGACTATTGTAGGAAGGTCTTGAATGACTCGCTAGGAAGTTGTTTTGTGTTGCACAAATTGATCATTGTAGCTTCCCTTTCAATATTATGGTAATATTGAGAAATGAACAAGGAAGCCAATTGGTCAAATGTTTTGATGTTGGAGGGTAGCTTGGAGAACCACTCCATGGCTTGCCCTCCAAGGCTACTAGGAAACATATGCATTAGGTACATCGTGTCATGGACGAACTCCATACTTAGAGCATAGAATTGCCTAAGGTGATCTTGTGGAGTTGATGTGCCAAAATATTTATCATATTTTGGTATTTGTACATTTTGAGGGAAATGAATAAAGGTAATGTTTTTATCAAATGGAAGAGGACACACCTTCTCGAGGCTAAATTCTGTGGGTTGGGTTTTTCCTCACTTCATCTTTTCCATTTCCATTTGTAAGTCTTCTAATTTTTGTGTGACAACATTTAGGGGTGACTCCTCCTCATCTCATTTCAAGTTGGTCACATCAAAATTGGACAAAAATTTTGCACCTTTTTGTGATAATGCTAGTATATAATGTTCCTTGTTTTTCTGGAGTATCTTGTCCATGATGTCAACAAGTTCAAGATTTTGTTGAAAATCTTTAATTTTAGTTTCAACACTCTCATCATCCCATGTGTTAGATGAACCCATGGTGAAGGATTCTAAATTTTGGTTGAACAAGGGTGACTCATGAGTAACTGTGTTTAGTGAACAATCTATTGGTGTGTTTGATAGTTCTACTGGCTATTCTAGCACTCACTCGCATAGATGATCATTTTGGTTTTGTAGCTATGCTAGTTTTTTGTGGTGGCATGAATCGTGAGTAGAATTTCTTTAGTTCTTATGCATTTTCAAAATATGAGGGTTTTCGTTGATCGTGATTTGTTTGGAGTAACAAACTTGTTTGGAGAAGGTTTTTGGCAATGCTGATAGGATGAGTTCACTTTCATGAAGTCAAGTAGGGAATGGATGTGTGTCTCCAAATGTCTTAGGCTTAATGTGTGAAAGGAAGCAATGATGACTATTGGATTAATAATTTCATTTGAAGCTTTTCTTGTTTCAAAAATGGTTTCGATCAATTTTGAGATCTCTTAGTCTTGGAAAATACCAATGAGAAAAAGGGTATCCAAATCTATTGTTGGTTTGCAAGTGTCATGTATGCAAATAGCCTCTGTTTTAGATTTTTCCTTAGATGCATCATAGAAATGGTCAAATGCACTGTTACATTGATTATATGTACTATTTAAATCTTCATATGCACTATTTTATCTGCCATATGTGTTATCTAAGGTTTAAATACATTTTTATGCAGGACAAATGGTTGTTTAAAGCTTCAGATGCATTGTTTTGTTAGTATATGCATTATAACAGAGTATAAATGCATCACAGGATGAGCCAAATGTGTTATTTCATGCAGTATATGCACTATTTCAGATTCTTTCAGTAATGTTCTTTTTGGAACTTGGTTTCTCATATCAATTTATAGTTGTGTCTTTTGGAAGGGCTGCGATCCACACTGGTGGTTGTTTTAAGTTTTAAAACACATCCAAGCACAATAGTAGTAGAAACCAGGAATGAAATATAAAACCATACACACCTAGGAAATGGAAGAAAAGGGGCTTCCTAATAAGGTTATCTAAAGTCGGTGACTAAGGGCTTTAGTTTTTAACCCACTATATTTTGATTTACCTCTCTTATGATAGAGAGCTTCCCACCAATGCTAAGGAGGTTTGGCACAATCCCTCATAGGACTAATAGAGGAAGGCTATATTCTAAATATGGGTGGCTTGCATTCGATTGGGAGTACAAGATTGGGAGGTGTTCCCTCTCACTGACCCTACTAAGGCAACTCAGGAGGTATCCTTTGTATGGCTAGATAATCCTACCTAGTGGAAAGCAAAAAAATGGAAATCGCAAACAAGTTTGGGAATTTGATCTCTCAGGAAGAGTGAGAGCATATCCCTACTGTCCTAACTTCCAAAACATGACAGAAACAAATGTTCAATTACCAGCCCTTAAACTACTAAAGACAATGGGGCTCCTAGTTAAACTATGTGTGGGTTCTTTCCTTGTTTGATAGTAACTAATCTTCATAAAAGGTTCGGCATTCTGATCAACTCAAGAGAGATGAGAGCATAGGCCTACTTTCATTTAGATTAGTGAGATCAAATGCTTTTATTAAACTAGTTTTGGAACTTAGAACTCCCACACTTTGAATTAAAAAGGGTCGAGGTCCACTTACCTAATTTAGAGCTAGCGAAGGCTAGGCACATTTATGAGGATCTTCATTCTTACTGCATGCTGTCTATAATTTGGGAGTTTCTGTTAGCTTGGAAAAGACCTATAAATAACTGATATTCAGATCTGGAAGTTAGATTCAAAAAATTATAACTTTCATCAGATACACTACAGGAATGCTCATATGTGTTACAAAATAAATCATATGCCCTATTTAAATTGGTAAATGCACCATAAAAAATAGCAACTATGTTGTAAGAAAATTTTTATGTGCTACAAAAATGATTGAATGCATTACATAACTCTTTAAAAGCACTACAGAACATTTCGGATGTGTTACAAAACTCTTAAAATTGTTACAGAAAGTTTTAAATGCATTAAAACAGAGTTCAAAAGCATTAGAAGATTGCTCAAAAGCATTAAAATAGAGCTTAGAAGTGTCAAAAGATTTAGATCCATCCCTTGTGTGTTTGGAGAAAACTTTCAGAGTTTATTGTCACTGTTACAAAGCCTTCGGCATGCTATAGAACTTGCAACCAATTAGATTTGCACAAGAAACTAGCAAGAAACATAGATCTATGCTAAAAATGAAAGATTGGACTAAAAGATTGAGAAACAGAGAGGCTTTGAGATCAAGCCGCATGATGGGTACCAATTTGTACACGATATAATTGTGTATTCATGAGACTTTAATGTAGGATGCAGATAAAATGATAAAAAACTAGATGAAACCCAAGATATCATTGTCAAAATGAAAACTCTACAAGCATCTCATGTTTCCCTAACTACAATTGGTAAGCAAGATCTTAGACCAGCATCTCAATGATAGTTCTAGAATGAGAGTATGCTTAAAATATAGATCTATAAGAATGTAAGTAAGATCTATGACTAAAATGAAAATTATCTGTGGAAAACAACTCTTAGAATGCTATCAAAATGGAAATGCAATGAGCTAAACACGTAATAAATGACACTAAATAACATGAAAATATTGCTAAAATGCTATGAACTTACTATAATGATAATGCTAAAATGATAACTCAGAATGTGCCTATAGTGTAGGTGCCTAAAACTTGGGTCCTTTAGCTCTTGGATTTCCCTCTTATTTACAAGATTTTAGAAGGGGTTGGGGTAAGAATTAGGATTTTCACCTTTGACTAGTGGATGAATGTGAAATTTAAAATATCTCATAAGAGACCAGAAGGAAGAGTCCAACAAACTTGATTTTGAGGATAAATGAGGATTTTTCTAATTCTTTTAAATGAAAAATGGGGATTTTCACTTTTGTGAGGATAAATGACTTTATTGATTAAATAAATGTTCTATTTATTTTCAAAAGTTTGTCTTTTTCTTTCTCCCTTTTTCAATTTTGTTTTATGATTTTGAATTGTTTTTCTCCTCTTTTTAAAGTTGATTCAGGTCTTTGCCAATTTTTGGGTGTCTACAATTATCATCTTATGAGATTCTCTATTATGAACTTAGGGTAGGTTATCTTTATGTATGTTGGGAAGTGGCTTGCAATGGAGGTCAGAGCCCTAAAGTGACTTCTTGGGTAACCCATTTTAGGTTGTATTAATAAGTGATAACATTCCATTAAAATTGGTTAAAGGTGAATTAACAAGAGTTAGTATATTATGTCTCCCATGCCTTAGAGTGTTAGTATAGGCAAGGATGGGAGTAGATAGGATGATCGGTTACAACCTTGCCTTGTTAGTACACCTTTTCTATAATAAAGGATATTGATGTAACCAAGGTAACCTTAGAGTTGGCTTATGTGATGACACATGTTCACTTACATAGTAGGTTTCCTATGTGTCTTTGTTTCCTTTGGGATTAGAATTTACTTGTATACTAGGTACCTTTGAGAGAGATTGCTATCAAGATTTCTTGACCTACATCCTTGTAATGGTTTTTGGATTGTTATTCATTTGGGACTTGAGATTATCTCCTCAACATAGTGGGAGTGGGCCATTTAGGTTCCACGAGGTTGGGTGGTAGTGTTTCTTATACCATTGAGATCTGACAACTAGATGTCATTGTTGGATGTACTTGTGGAGTTGTTTCATTCTTTTGATCTTGTGAATTTATTCTATGGTCATATGTTGATTTACTATAATTTGATTATTTAAGATCTTATGAGATGTTATACCTTATCATGATGTATATTCTTTTATCATTTCATACCCTATGACTTGTACAAAGGAAGATTATGTGTTTTGTTATGTCATGTGGAATCTTATGTACTTGTATAGTATTTCATTTGATTTGTACTTATGGTTATCCTAGGATGTGGACATTGTTATGCATCAAACATAATCTTCATAAAACTTATGTATGTAATTCAACATCATGGAAACCTTGAGAGATACAATTGTTAATGTATTGCTTATGTATGTATGTGAGTTATTGCTTCCACTATGTTATCTCTTGTTGTTTTAATCTTAAATATTTTTTTAGCATACTTAGTGATATTATATGTTAATTTATTTTGGGTTCCCTAGTGGGGCATTACAATTTCTCTAGTGCCAAACTTATCCACTCTCTTCATTTATTCTTCTATTTTAGGGGTCTTCTCCATTAAGAAAAAAACTTTTTGTTGAAGGTGCAAACCTACTCAATCAGCACCAAGAATCCCAAACATCCATTGAATGTCACAATTGCCTCATGGAAGTAATCATTATTATCAACACACTTGAAGTTTTCAGAAATGTGTGACACATTGTTAACATTGTCTAGAAAATTTTCCTCATTTACAACCTATTTAATCTTCTTTCTCTAATGTTGAACAACATATTTTTCATTTGAGTTTTCTACAAAACAATCATTCAATATCTATAGGTGCACTTTTAGTACCCCTATTTCAAAACTTCAATATTTGGTTGTCTTGGTCAAATTTCTCATAAGATGTCTGAACTTTCCTTTAATATGTCATTGTAAAGGATGAAGATCATAATCTTGATATGCGGATGTGAAATGCCTTGTTTGAAATTTCCAAATTCAGATTCCATTGCCTCAATTCTAACTCATAATTTTAGTTGAAATTAGAAAGGAGAATGCAAAACTAGAATACATAATCAGGATTGGATTACAGAACCAACATTGGGAATTTGAATTGGCATTGGGATGTAGAAGTGGAAAATGAGAAATCTGCTACACATTTCTCCTTCTGAAAGTAATATTCCATCAAGTGTCTTCAATAAATATTATGAGTTTCTTCAAGAGAAAATGGGAAGGGGTTAGAATGTTTGACCATATGTAGAACCTACACTCAAATTTGACATTTGAAATAGAAAATAAAATATTCGAGCATAGAGAGGTTATGTTGGTGGAATATGCACTTACATGTTCATTTTTTTGCAACGTGAAGCTGTTTGGTCATTTTTCGCAAGGAGAAGCTACATTTTCATTTTTTGCAAGGACAAATACATGGAAGGATGGCACAACCATTTTCCTCATATCAGTCACCTGCATATATTGATGGTTTGACACAGCATAAAATGTGAAGAACCTGAGCCTAGATTGACACTGCCTACAATTATGTTTGGAATGGATCAGACAATGAACATCTTGATACATACATGTCCTTCTTCATCGAACCTTTGATGTCATCATTATATTCATTGATACATAATTCTTTGAAAATCATCCACATAGGGAGCTGTACCTATAAATTCAAAGAAAAGATGGTAATTAGAAGATGGCTTTTCATTTATTGTAAGCAGATGTTGTTTAGCATTCAAGCATTGAGAGTCATATCATCACAAGGAACAAGAAGGACAGATCTATTTACCGACAGATTTTTGGTGACTCTTTTGGGGAGGTGGAAAAGAAGATTAGTGTTGAAATTTTACTTCCTCAAATTTTTTTTATCTTTGTTGTCTAGAGATTGGCAACTCCATTTTAAATTCTTAGAATTTTTAGTCAAGTAGTTCAGTGCTTTCCTTTTCAGATTTTGAGGCTCCTCCCCTAGGATGGAGGTTGTTGGTTCTGTTGAAGAAGTTTTTCTGAAGCATTTAGAAATTTTAGAAGACTGGATTCTAGCAAGTAATGAAGATGTCTCAAATGTTTTTATCTTTATCCCAGGGTTCAAAGATCCAATCCAAGAAGTTACGAAAGATTTAGCGAGAGAGGTGAGATGGCTGAAGTCTTTTTATGGTGCTATTCTTATCAAAAGAAAACCTCTTGTACAAGAGCTAAAAGAAGAAGAAAATGTATGTGAAGATCTTTATGAAGTTGAAATCAGTGAGCCTAACCTCAGCTCACCAAATGTGTTGCATAAACATGAAGGAGAACAACATATACGAGGTAACCTTCAAGTAAATAAAGATGAATGTTCACATAATTTGTACCTTCAGCCTGATTGTTCAAGTGATAAAATTTTTAGTTGTTGTGAGAATAAGGAAAGTTTTAGTTTGAAGTTTGATCCTATGTTAGTCAAAAGTTGTAACCAAGATGAGTTGATACCATCAGCAGTATGTTATGAAAAGTTTCCATCATGTGGGATAGATAAAGGATCAAAGAGTTCTAATTTTTCTTTTAAATGTCAAAATGAAGATACAGCTGAAGTTGTTAAAATTAAAAAGTTGCAGCAGTTGGTACCATCAACAATTCCAATGGACATATTACCTTGTAAAGAAGAGATCATTTTTCAGCCCTTATCGAATCTTGAGAAAAGAGTTTCTCATCTTTTGGCTCTAGGTATATTGGATGTTAAAAGTTGTTTTGATCATGGTTTTCTCATGAGTATTGTTGATAAAGATGATATGAGTTCTCTTTTGGAGGTGTGGATTAATTATTTGTTTCAGCTTGAAGAGTATCACAATTTTGATTCTTCTATTTAGAAAGAGGACGAAAAACTAGAAATCTATAATGAAGCTTGGTGGTTTGGAAAGTATTTTTGGCTCACTCATGATTTATGCTATGACAGTTTTTCTTCTAGCAATAAAGGGGTTATCTTTGAGTTTTTGTCTTGGTTCAGCTCATTGAAGCACAATCCACTTTATCGAAAAGGCTCATATTTTTCTTTGCCGGTTAATGGTCATGCGAGTCCTCCATGCTCTCTTTTGCTTTCTTCTTCATAGTTAGATTGCTTTCAAAATTTTGTTGTGCTTAGCTTAGGCTTTCCCACTTTTTGTTTTAGTTTTGGCCTTGCTCCCCTCCACCTTCCCAGTAGTCATTTCTTTATTGTCCGATTCTTATTGCTTTGATTCCATAACCAATGGATAAGGTGCTTGCTTAACCAGAGATGTTGGATTCTATATGCACTTTGCAGTACATATTCCCTAGTCAGAGCCAACTGTAGGTGCACTTTTAGTACCCCTATTTCAAAACTTCAATATTTGGTTGTCTTGGTCAGATTTCTCATAAGATGCCTGAACGTTCCTTTGATATGTCATTGTAAAGGATGAAGATCATAATATTGATATGCGAATGTGAAATACCTTGTTTGAAATTTCCAAATTCAGATTCCATTGCCTCAAATCTGACTCATAATTTTAGTTGAAATTAGAAAGGAGAATGCATAATTAGAATACAGAATCAGGATTGGATTACAGAACTAGCATTGGGAATTTGAATTGGCATTGGGATGTAGAAGTGGAAAATGAGAAATCTGCTACACATTTCTCCTTCTGAAAGCAATATTCCATCAAGCGTGTTCAATAAAGATTATGAGTTTCTTCAAGAGAAAATGGGAAGGGGTCAGAATGTTTGACCATATGCGGAACCTACACTCAAATTTTACATTTGAAATAGCAAATAAAATATTCGAGCATAGAGAGGTTACATTGGCGGAATATGCACTTACATGTTCATTTTTTGCAATGAGAAGCTATTTGGTCATTTTTCGCAAGGAGAAGCTACATTTTCATTTTTCGCAAGGACAAATACATGGCAGGATGGCATGACCATTTTCCTCATACTAGTTGCCTGCGTATATTGATGACTTTACATGGCATAAAATGTGAAGAACCCAAGCCCAGATTGACACTGCATACAATTATGTTTGGAATAGATCAGACAATGAACATCTTGATACATACATTTCCTTCTTCATTGAACCTCTGATGTCATCATTATATTTTGGCCTCTTTCCCATTTTTTTTACTAATTCTATTAATGTAAAGCCTATAGCCTAAAGGAGTTCAAAAGATATTGATGAAATGAAATCGGGACAAAGGCTTACCTCTGTGTCGTAAAATATTGATACACATTCTCTTGATGTAATGGAAGCATGATCAACATAAATTTATATTTCAGCAAAGATATTGCCAAGAGTAAGATGTACCACACACAAAAAGAACAAAGTGGATGATATGGAGTTAAAGGTCTAGAGATGGTCAGTTCAAATCCTGGAGATCGAAACATGTCAGAGAAGCATGACCTAGTTTATGAGATTGCAAAATGGCCTGAAGGTGCCTCATAAATACTTCAGTCCTGGACTCGAAGAGAAAATTTGAAAATATTGTGTCCAGAGATGGGTAAGGAGAGGAAGTATACTGGTTTATCAAAATGCAAGATTATTGAGTAGCTACTGAGACTTGTCTCATCAAAAGAAGCCATGAAAGAGGAAGAAAAGGTAGTTACTCCACTACAATAATTAGTAGCAAATGCAAAGATGTTTTGATGGCAACGGAAAAGGGAACACCCATTGTGTCTAACCACAGCTACAAATCTATCAGCAAGACCTGATGAGAAGACAATTGATGATTCCTTGGTTTGCAAAAACTTAGCTTGTAGAGCTTTTTTAAGCTTAGAAGATATATTTTGCAAGCGATGCTCATGTTGCATCTGTCACCAGTTTGATGACAACAAGGATCCTAGTCTTTGGTTAGTCTATACCTCAGAGCCTCCATTTGAAGGGGATTCTTGTGGTATGTCATGCCATGTTGAATGTGCACTCAAACATGGAAGGTCAACAATTTCTAAGGATGGACAGTTTACATAGTTGGATGGAAGTTTTAGTTGCATGCCTTGTGGGAAAATCAATGGGCTAATTGGATGCTGGAGAAAATAATTTGTAGTTGCAAAAGATGCTCGAAGAGTGGATATTCTTTGCTTCCAAATTTCCTTAAGTCACAGGCTTCTAAATGGCACAATTCTATACAAAGAGTTGCATGAGATTGTGGAAATGGTAGCAAAGAAACTTGAAGAGGAGGTAGGACCAGTGACTAGTGTAAATGCTAAGATGGCCTGTGGAATTGTCAGTAGGCTTTCTTTAGGATTGGAGGTACAGAAACTATGTGCCATGTCCATAGAAAAAGCAGATGCCACACTCTCATGGGTCTCCCAAGAAAATACTAATGTTCATATCAGAGGGGATTTGGTTCCCATCACTACAAGGATTGAAATTGATGATATCTCATCTACATATGTTGTAATCATCTTAAATGAACTTGATTGTAAATCATTAGAAGATGTTATTTGTTACAAGTTGTGGTACCAAAATATTGAAGAAAGGAGCTATTGTGAGGAACCTTCACATGTTATACTGAAGCCTAGATACTTAATAGAACAACTTGAAAATTTTCCAAAGGAAAGATGGTTAAACAAGTTGAAGTAGGTTGAGCACCATTTTGGGTATAAGTACCCACCTAAAGAAAAAAAATGATGTTGTAAATATGATTGTGGAAGAAGATACATCGCAAGGTTCCTTCTATTAACTTGGCAATACATCGAATCAAAAGATTGAAAATTCTAGACTGGTGAAGAAAATTATGAACTTGTTGACATGGTATTATAGACTAGATTATATTAATTCGATAAAAATCTATTCAGTTCATCTTATTGAGCAAGGTCAGATGAAGGGGCAAAGTCATATTAGTTCCTCTTTGTTGTAATTTCATAGTCACTTGTTACATGCCCTTTCAAATTCTGGAAGTTGAAATACTTTGTATTCCCATGAATGTTGTACATTTATAAATTATATATATACTATTGAAGAAGATAATAAAGGGGGTCAACAAGTTATTGGTGTAAAAGACTTGATATTGCAGAGCTATTAAAAGAGTGTTTTATGTCAATAATTTCTGTTCCATTTAGTTAGCCTATTGCTTTTATGCATCTTTCTATTAAATTTGAATTGCAGGAAGAAAGAGAGGACGTTTCATTCTTTTTGTAATAAGGATATGAATTAATTAGAGTAGGATGTGCTTTGTGAGATTCAAGGAAAGGTTCAGGAGAAGTTCTTAATCATCAGATAGTTGCTGAGTTATCAATTAATAGGATTCATGGATTCCATAGCTTGGTTTGTAGATCAATAAGTATTTTCTTGCCTGAATTAAGCTCTGGTTAGACTTAGTTTGGTTAGCCTCTTCTGCTCTCAGGTTAAGAGCATACCCCAAGTTAGATGTAGAAACAAAAACATAATTCTTTGAAAATCATCCACATAGGGAGCTGTACCTATAAATTTAGAGAAAATATGGTAATTAGAAGATGGTTTTTCAACTGTTGTAAGAAGATGTTGTTAAGCATTCGGGCATTGAGAGTCATATCATCACAAGGAACATGAAGGACAAATCTATTTACCAACAATATCATTGACTTCTTATCCTTTTGGGCAAGCCTTTCCTTGTCCCAATCCTTCTTCCCATCAGTCAACTTCTACCTATGAATCATAAGGGTATTTTCCTTGATCATCCTCCCACCATTAATTGTTAGTCTCATTTTGTCTTTTTATGACACTCTACCCACATTCTCAAGAGTTTCATTTTCCTTTTTGAATTTGTCCACACTAACTCAATGCCTTGTCCATATTTTATACATTATTTAGACAACTTATAAACCTTTCAAAGTCATTGTCATTACCTATAAGACTATCCTTATTAAGATAGGCTTGGGCAACAAATGGATAATTTAAATTTTATACATCAAGATATTGACAATCTTCATAATAGATACTAGGTACCTACCATAAGGGAATTTCTTATTAAAAGGCTTCCCATCCTATTTTTTTTCCTTTCATAACACCAGTTAATCAAAATCCATATGGGTGATGTTGATGTTCTTAGGGACCACACTTCTTTCCCTTTGAATGATTAATATGGGGCCCATTATCTGTTAAAAACTTCCACAACCTCCACCTATTGCAAAGGCAACACTTACACATCTCTCTAACATTCTCATAAAATTTAAGGATTATTTCTAAGTTCCTCTTAATGAGGTCTTTTATGAATGAGGGAATATTTCCATGCTTTCACTAGTATGTCATACCATTAGTATCTCACCTCTCGATTCTCATTACATCTACCACCTTGTTACCTTCCCTTTAGGAATGCTTAATTTCAAATGGATCCAAAATAAAAATGAGTTTTTGGATATCCCTCAGGGCTCCTTCAATGAATTATCCTCCTCTTGCCTCCCCTTTGATAACATTATTGAGCAACCTAAAATTACCTTCAATTTCAAAATCTTGATTCCGACTAGTAGGGAAAATATAATACTTTGTAATATGCCCATTCTTCCAACCTGGTCATTAGTAAACCCATTCAAATTGTCTATGCATCCCAAGATCATCTTACCTTATATCAAAATTGATAATAGTTCTAACAAAAACCTTCTCTCCTCCAGTTGAACCATCAAATTTAATATGCATCAGACAAGGGAAGGTGGTTTCCATTTTTTCCCTTTCCTCATCAAAGTCTTAAAACTATTATAAACTACACCCATTTAAGGCAATCCCTAATTTATTTCTATATTGACATCATAGGGATTTAAGTTGTTGTGAGCATCCTTTTCCAAAATTGAAAAATTGTTCTCTGACATTAGATTAATATAGGATTGGAGCACCCTATCCACTAAGGCCTTTGTATATCTAAATATTATGTTTTAACTCTCCTTCCAAAGACTCGAAGAAAGATGAGGCAAAATTTGTTTCAAATTTTCCTAAGTAATGGGTTGGAATAATGTCTTATCCATTCCATTGGAAACTTTGGATAGTATTGTGCATAATCCAAGGGATGCCAATTTTATAAAGGACCTTCTATGATATCATATTGGAAAACTTATAATGAATAAAAATGTGTTGAATTGTCTCCTTCTCCTTGCACAAAAGACATTAATTGAGAATCTAAAATCCCCTTTTGGAAAAATTGTCTTATGTATTCTATCATGAAAGGTAGTCCACCATAATAGATTTACGTTAGGATTTTTCCCTCACCAAGGTGGAGGATTAAGTTTTGTCAAAAATATTGTATAGGTATATTTAACCAAGATTTTTCCATACTTACTCTTACACTAGAAGAGCTAGTCCTCACATCATAATAGAGGGTTTATAAGCTTGAGTAGGATCTTTTGTTGTTGGGATTATTAGCATTGGAAGTTCAATAGGAGGTAATAAAAATTACCTAGTATTTCCTAATTGGAAAGTTATATTATTATTAGATTGTTTTCATTGATTACAATTGTAGTATATTTATAATTGATCATTGATAACTTAGTTGGAACATTCCAATAGGTTCATTGGAAAAGGAACAAGCTTACAAGTAACAAAAGGATACCAATCATGATCAACAATTGGTAAGTAAAAATTGATGACCATAAGAATAATAATTTGGAGGACTTTTAAACTTATCAAGGAAGAAGTAAAATCCAAAAAGGAAATTACATTAGATAGTGTGAATCAACAAAGTAAAGGACAAGAGATATTAGTTGGATTATTAGATCGGTACAAAGAGAAGACACATGGGCTACATTAGAAAGGGTAATATATTTTGGCTAGTCCAAGTGAAAGACAAGTAAAATAGAGATGAAGGCCAACCAATTTTAACTAAATCATTGAGATATGTGAAAGTGTGAGAAGAAAGAGAGGGAAATAAAAATTTAAAATGAAGGGTCAAGATTATGAGGCAAAAATATTATTATTAAACATATAGCTAATGTAATGGACCAAATGAAAAAGGATAGAGGAGAAGATAATGTTAGCATGAATGCTGATGATACTACTTTGGGGGAGTATCCTATACATTGGAGAGTATTGACATGTTGCATTCATGACTTTTTTTGTCATTGATGTCAAAATAACATGGTTTCTATAAAGACTAGCTAAGTAGAAAATAAAGATCTTAATGGTATAGACAATGGTTTGATTGTCTAGTGATGTGCAATCATGGACATATTCTACATTGTGTCCTAATCATGTGTTCAAGAGTGGAGAGTCTAAGTCCTAGGCGAACATAAGTTGTGCTTGATTTACATAGAGTAGTTCAGAGACATAGTATTTTGAATGTAGTTCCTAATGTTTTTTCACTATCTTACATCTAAGATATAGTAAGAAGATTTGCAGTTAAGTAGTGATAGAGGAAAACCTATTGGTGATGCCAGCAAGTGTGCAAGTCATAGTATCACACATGTCAAGTTTTGTATAGACTGTAGGAAAATAGTGCTATTGTAATTTTAATTAATCAATTATCTAATTATAATTAATTAGGAAAGCCTCAAGGCCAACCCAAAGAATTAATATGAATATATGGTATAGAGAAAATATGTTTCCCTTGCTTGTAAAGGAGCATGAGTGTTGTGATCATGGTATGAAGTGTGAAGTGAAAAAAGGAGTAGAGTGTTTGGTAAATGCATATAAGTGATCCAAGGGATTATTGGATGCAAGATTTATGATCTAGTTACAAGATCAAAAGGAGCAGAGGTCTAGTTTACAGTATAGAAGAAGAGGAATGAAGTACATTTCATTTCTATAATTCTGCAAGGAATAATATAGAGATCATTTAGACAATGGGTTCATTGGTCTTGCCCTTGAAGCTATTTGGATAGTGGGTCCAACTATCTTCCACAATGCCCAACAAGGTTGGCACAACTCCTAACAGGTTTGGAATCTCCTAACAGGGATTAAAAGTTTCCTAATAGGGAATCATATGTACTAAATGTATTCATAGACTCCTAGAAAGGTCCATCCTCTAACAAGGAATATTTAAATTAGTACACCATCTTGTGGATACCATCCCCACTAGGGTTTTCCCTCTTATCAAGGGTTTCCCTAGTTAACATATATGGTGTTATTGTGTATGAGTATCTTTTTGTGGTTTCAGTTTATATTACTCATATGGTTAAGTTTGTTTAAGGTTGATAATTATGCTAATAGTTGGATAACTGACTCACCACCACCACCCCTCAGTTATATTAGTGGACTATATATTCTAAAAATTGGTATCATAACAAGTTCTTGAAGGATTCAGCTAGTAATGCCCTGCACTAAAGATTTCACAATGGAAATGTTGCTTGGAAGATTAGAATCTGTAGAAGTAATCTAAGATAGTCTGGATATCTAGCTAGAGTTGAAACAACTTTTAGTCCCCTAAAAATTTGACCTAATTTGAAAAGGACTAAAAGCACACATGGAAATTTTGTTGGTAGTAGTAGATCTGATGAAGACAAGAAGATTAAGGGCCCTTCTTGTGAGAAGAGAAAAAGATGGTAAGAAAATCTTTAAATGTTGGACTTGTTATGAATTTTGTCATTATGCATCTAAATGTCCTAAAAGAGAGAAAAGTATAAGGGAAAGTTTAAGCCTAGAAGAGATAGAGTTAGAAATTGTTTGTATGCAATTAAAAATGAAGAATCTGATGAGAAATGTCAAAATGAAAGTGATGATGAATTGGGATTTGTGGCTATCAAGGAAGATGATCTTGATAGAGAAATTAGAGAAGGAAGAGCTCTAATTTTCCAAGTGGGAAAGAAATTTGATTGGGTAATTGATAGTGGTTGTTCACATTACATGACTAGAGATATGAATAAGTTTGTTAAGTTTAAGAATCATGATGGAGGTATTGTTAGATTTGGTAACAATGCAACCTCTCATATAACAAGAATTGGATCCATTACTCTTGATGGTAAAACTAACATTGATGATATTTATCTTGTTGATGGATTGAAGCATAACTTGTTGAGTGTTGGAGAGTTGGTGGAAAAGTATAGAATATAGAAGGAGAGAAGATAAGGAAAAGAATCCTTTCAATCCCAATTCTAGAGAACTTGGTCTAGAGGGATTAGTGTTAACTGAGTGAACAATGAGCACTAATGCAAAATAGATCTAGGAAAAATGCAAAATAGATCTAGGAAAAATAGAGGAAAGATATCCAACTCCATAAAAAACCTTGATATATGTGTGTAATGGAAACTAGATATATGTATATATGTTGAAAAGAAAAAGGAGGAAAAATAACACACCTTTGAAATATGTTTTGGGCTTGTTATTCTGATAAAAAATGAGTGGAAGTTGTCAAATCCGGGCTTGGAACTGCACAAAAAATGAAACCCATAAATTTTTTTTGGAAAAATTTAAGGGAAAAACTAGATCTTCAGGGGAGAGATGGATTATCGAGGGTGCATTGTGCCCCTAACAAAAGGTGTATGACAGTGATTCTAATTTTGCAGTTTTGAAGAAGGCCAAAAAAGGTACTCTGATCTACAACTTGTTCATTGATTTGATATCCACAACCTACAATGAAGAGGATTTTTGTTGTTGATGAGGGGTTTGCATTGGTGAAAACCCAATTTAGGAATTAACCTTGAGTTTTAATAATAAAAATAACATCAATGTAAAGTAAATGTACAAATTTGAATTACAAAAGCCAAATCTCTTGAATCAAATGCAATGTGCTTGCTTCACCCCCAAATTTGGACCAAGAAGGTGAAGCTGAATCGATGTAGAAGATACAAAAAAGGATCTTGAATGGATTTAAGAGGACCTTGGAGATAAACTCCTTCAATTTCTTGAATTCCTGAATCCTTGATCCTTAATGGACATATGCTTGGATGAATGCTTGAAGACTTGAAGGCTTGAGGATTTGAACACTTGAGAGCTAAAGCTTGTAGATGCTTGAGAACTTGAAAAATATATGTTGTGATATTTGGATATGAAAAATGAGACAAATTGAAGGGTTTATATAGAGCTTGAAATTAACTAACTCCCACAAGATGACTGACCTAGAAGTTAACACCTAGACATCTCATAACACAGGACTTGAAGAGGGGAGCCAACTAGCACTTCATTAGGGGAAATTACACCCCTGATTGGCAAGGGAAAAATTGTACCCTTGATAATTAGGTGCACAAATCCCTAGGATTATCTTAGGGCTCCAAAATAGTCTCATGATCTATAAATTAGGTCTAGATTTTGAGGAAGTCTTGTTTCAGTGAAAGGAGTAGATTCCAAGTGGATAGATGGATGAAAGGAAGTTCCTAGGGGAAATAGATCATACCTTGAGCTTAACACCACAAAAATAGGAGCTTTAAAGAGAATCTATTAGGTTTTACCCCAATTATACCTAGGGGAAATGATGGAAAAGGGAAGAAGAGATGAAAAAGAGAAGGAGATTAATGATATTGCATTAAATAGGTTAAACTTTCATTAAATTGGAGTGCTTCCAATTTAAGATGGTACATTTATCCCCAAATTTAGCATGAGTATCTACTAATTGTAAACTATTGGTAAAGAAGAGCACAAGGCATAAGATACTCTTATTGAACTCTAGGAGAGAAAGAATCAAATCCCTAAGGGATTAAAACTTTACTAACTCCTAAATCATAATGAGAGAGATATTTTTGACCGAAAAGAAATAGTTATTATCTTTCCTAGTAGAGTGTCAACTCTAAGTTATAAATCATTAAAAGAGTTTCTACAAAAGATGGCACTAAAATAGTCTAATAGGGTGTAACCTGTTAGGGTTAAACTCAAACAGAAATAAAAGTTACATGCAAATATAACCAATACCAAAAAATAGTAGATTGCATAAAAGAGAACATAACACACCAAGATTTAATGTGGTTCACCTAGTCCCTGGGCCATGTCCACTAATATCAAGTCCAATATTATTATGATCTAGTGATTACAACTTGATTTCAATCTGTAATCCCTTACAACTCAATACCACTGCAAGAACTAATTTTTGCATCACACATTATTAAAATTCCTAACCCTAAGCCTTTTTATACAAGATTTTTGCCTCTTACAAAATTAGGGCTAGAATAGTAGAAAAATAGTAGTCGGCACCTTTTACAATATAAGGTCATTTTTGGCTTTGGGGGTGTTGCCCCCAAAAACCCCCTAGGGGTGTTGCCCCTTGACCCCACCCTATAGGAAGCACACGTATTGTGCTACCCCAAGATCTTGTAGGGGCGCTGCCCCTTCCCCCATAGAAATAATATGTGGAGAAAATGCACTCAATAAACCTTTGAGTTTGATTAGGCTCCACGTCACAACATAACCCACTAGTCAATCTATCAAAAGACCTATCCATATATCAACATTATACATATAACCATGGTAAGGTTTAGTAAGGATGTGTTACACATGTATAGGAAACAGATGATACTTATGTGTTACCCATAGATGAGATTTAGCATATGTACATGTAAAGGAAAGGGAGACCTAATGTCAAAGATGCTCACTACTTGGATTGAATGTGTGTATAGAGAATCTATTCTTTATAGTTGCCCATAATTGTATGCCCCCATGTTAAAGTCATTGCTAACACTTTGACAAAAGGAATGACTTTAATAGAGTATACATGTAATCATCAAGGACATTGCCACTATGAGAATTCCTAAAAGAAGAAAAATTAAGGGAAATGAAAATATAATATGAAAGAACACAAAGGGATCTACTAACTCTGGGGTTAGTATGATCATATGATAATATGTAAGTATTAAGTCAAGCATGACATGTCATAATCCCCCAAAGGAAGTAGAAATACAACACCATGGAAAAAAGGTGCATAAAAGTTACAAAGAAGAGTCTTTTGGGATCACCACCATGGATACCATAAAGAATTCATGCTGCCATGTCGTAAATCCAAGAAGACAATACAAGGATACAAGTACAAATAATAGCACATGTACAACATAACATAGAATGATAGATAGAAGAAGTAAGATACAAATAGAAGAATGTTACAATGCAACGATTTCTTTATCACCTTGCACAAATGGATCAACAAGGTTCATTTAAAGGAATCTAAACATGCATTTAGAAAACATGATATGGGAGAAGCACATAACAATAATCAAACACACAAAAATTTACTATGCTAGAGCACTCACTTCAAGCATGTTTCCCTCCACCCCTATCTCAGTCAATAGTAATAAGAGAAGGTGGATAACTTGCAAGAAGAGTTATGTCCAATATGATAGGAACAACTACTAACTCCAAAGGACTCTTGGGAGAGTCACTATGCTCAAGTGTAGATGTAAGTGTAAGTTGCATAGAAAGAAAGTTAGGTATATCAACATCAATACGAATAATCTATGTTGCAAACCACAATTGGAACAATTGTTATGTTTTCATTGATGTCGAACCCTATTGGTAAGACATTTACTAATAGTGTAGATTGTATATATAATTTTATTGATGAAGAGAATTTTAAAAGAGGAGATTACAAGGTGAGCTAGTAATGTTGTTGAGAAGTTAAGTATCATTGAATTACAATGGGCACTTGATAAGTTGGTCATTGACAAGATAATGTGTTGGTTAATCATTACATGAAGTAAATAAGACAACTAATTTGATATATGAAAGTAATGCCAAGAATTTGAGTAAAAATCTAAGCTTGATTGAGTACCAGTGGTGGTCAGTCAATAAAGAAAATGAAGCAGAAGATTAAGGAACTTGAGAAGAAGCCAAATAAACAATATAAGTTGAGTGCTAGTTATGACTAAGCAAGTTGATGAAGGAAATGTAAATATTGACCAAGCATCAATGTTGACCAAGTAGGATAGTGAATGTTGAGCTAGATCGAACAATGATGAATCAAGCTAGATAGTAATGACCAACAAGAAGAACTTAGTGATTTTTGAGTTACAACAAGTTGACAGTTTATGAAATATTTGAGATCTAAGGTTGACATAGTTGAATTTTTGGATTAGTGAAAGGATGCTAATGATAAGGATTGATGAAATGACATATTTAATGCATGATGAGAGTTTTTAAACCAATCTATGGAAAGAATTTGATGAGAATTTTCTAGAAAGGAGAAGGAGAACACAATGATGGAAGGATTCGATTAATCTAACATAGCCCTATGATCTACAAATACATTTATGTGGAAAAAGATTAAATTACTTATTCAAGGAGGCATATTTGATGGTTTTCCTAACAATTGGAACCAGTTACAAGGAGAGGCTAGCAAAATTGTGGTAGAACAAAAGTGCAAAGGAAAGGTGAAAGATCTTGATTGCTTGAAGGGTTTCCAAGTATATTAGAGATGAGAAACTTGATGGATTCTAGTCAATGAACCAGAGATGAGGTTAATGGAGATCTAAACATGCAAATTGAGTTGTAGTTTAAAAATCAAATCTAGATATTACTTTCTAACCACTGTGGTGGTATAATCCTTTTATCAAGGTTGACCTAATAGTCATTTGTAAATCCTTTAATCAAGGTGACATTCTAGGGGAATGTTCAAAGTCCTCTTACAAGGCCTCTCCTAATAGGGTGATTAAATCATTTAGTAGGGTCACACCTAAAAATGTATTTTGTACCCTTTAACAGGTTTGGCTTTAATTGAGCTCACTTTAGAAGACTGAAAACTGGTAGCATGTTACTTGGTGGCTTTTTCCAAATTGGGTTTCCATTCTAAATATTGGTGTCAAAATGTTGTGTATGTATGCATGTTGTTTACATGCTATTTACTATTTTATTTCACTATTGGTCGGCATACACTAAAATAGAGATTTGAGTAAATATATGATTAAGTTGATTTATTATTAAGATGCTATATTGACCAAGTGGGTTTATGAATTGGATTGAGTTGTTTGAAGTTGATAAAACTTGAATTGGTACATCTGGCCTTGAGGATAACTGATTCCCCCCCCTCCTTTTTTATTATAATCATTCTAAAAAATCTCATCATCATCATCATCAAAATTATCCTCTCCATATAAATTAATAGCAATAGAATCCAAGATAAGAATATGCATATCATTAACTTCTTCGACAAACATGGGCCAGTGAGAATCATTCATACTAGCTTTAGCACAAGCCTGGTGGTTCTTTCGATGTTCATGAGCATGTTGGTTATGCTTAGTTGTATTTAAATTTTTTTGAGAAGAAGGAGGATCAACAACCATAGGTTCTTTAACTTTTGATGAAATAAGAGGATGGACAATAGATGACTAAAATGTAGAAGGAGGAACCACGCTAGGAGGATCCATGCTAGGAGAAGGGTCCATACTAGTATAAAGAACCACACTAGGAAGATCCTGAGATGCAATAGGTGGTTGACCATTAGAAATATAAGAATCAAAAGATATAGGTGTAGAAGTTGTAGGAAAAAGACCATGAGTCATACTTAACTCAACAGTCATTTGGAATTTATATTCTTGATACAAATTGAATATATAATCCAAGTGAATAAGAGGAGTACTAGGAAGAGAAGGCCAAAATAAATCAAGAGTGGTACATGTCAAGGTCTATAAGGATAATAAACACTATGATTTATTGGCTTAATCTCACATCATAAAAAAATTTAATGCATTGATGAATAGGATAAGCAATAGATTGCATGACACTCAACCAAGGTAAACCAAGATTCACTTGGAACTAATAGAAGTAGGAATGACAAGAAAGGTACTACTCATTACTTTTTCATAGAGCTCAATAGGAAAGAGATGGAACTTTTGTAGAGGATACAAGAAACCATTAAAAGTCTAAATCCAAGTATCAATTGAGTCATAGAAGTCATGATGTTTCCTCTTATTATAAATATTTTTTTGAGTGATGATATTAACCATAAAATTAGGATCAACAAGACACCCATAAGAAGGATATTTAGCAATTTGAGCATCAATATAAAGAGGACCATGTAGAGTCTTAAACCTATCAACATCAATGAATGAGATAGTAAGGGCTCTAATATGCTTACAATTCATCTTAGATTTAAGTTGAGCATCAAATGTTGAGGGAATAGCTTCTTTAGGTGGAAGTGGAGGTTGAACTACACATTCTATAGCATTACCAATATCATCATTCTCTCATCTTAAGGTAATACAATAAACATTCACTTTAGGAGGAGCAAAAGAAGAAGGATGTTGAATAATAGTATTAGTAGTGTTTAAGGAAAAGGATTAGTATAGATTGAAGGTTTTGATTAAAATATTCCATACATTTGTTCCCATTATCTTGACCCTCAACAAGTAAGGCCTTAGCATTAATCAAATCTTGAATCTTATGTTTCAAAGAATAACATGCCTCAATATTATGTTCAAGTTGGTGATGAAATTGACAAAAAGCTTGAGAATTAAAATGTGAAATTGATGTAGTAGAAGGAAGAAGCAGCTTAAAAGGAGGAAGTGTAATCATATTAGCACTAACCAAACTAGTCATAATAGAATGTAAAGACTCAAAGAGTCAATTAAATTTAAGTTTCATCCAAAAGATAGAGGAATAAGTGTCAGCCAACAAGCACTTGATAATTTATTGTATTTGTGTCTTTGTTAATCTTGATGTAAATTTTAGGAATTGAGAAGTTTGTTAGGATTAGATGTGGCATAACTCTTATCAACAAGTACAAAAGCCATTGAAGTGGTGTTCTTAAACTCACTCACTTATAATTGATAATGATGAAGCGATGCACAAAGTTGTGAAAAAGAGGTAAACTTAGTAAGAAGAATTCTATTTGTAACATCTTTTTGTAAATTTTCAATAAACATATGTTGAATGTCAATATTAGGAATATGATAAGAAATCTGAGCATGCAAATTCTTAAATCTACCAATAAAATCAGCCACTTTCTCTTTAGACCTTATTTACAATGCATGTCAAATCAGTCAGAGAAAGAAAAGGACCAATATTATTCTAAAATTGTTGTATGAAAGCATTGGTAAGTTTATGAAAAATATCAATAGAATAAGATGACAAAGAGAAATAGCACTAGAAAGCTTTGTCATGGAAGGTGGGAGCAAATAACTTAGCTAAAATCCTATGATCATGAGCATAGTCACTACATATAACTTGGAATGTTGTAAGGTGTGTCACAAGATCACCTTTACCATCATAAGTGTCAATGTGAGGCATGTCAACTTGTACAGAAGAAGTAGTATGGATCATGTCAAAAGAAAAATGATTATCTATATCACATGTAGGAATATTAAACTTAGATAAAGTGAAGGAAGAAAATTGTTGTGAAGAAGACATCGTCCTAGAAAAACTAAGGATAGTCGAATCATTTGAAGGAACATATGAAATAGGAATATTCAACACACTGAGTAGAGTGTATGAATTAGATGGAATGGAATAAACTATAGGTGGAACACTTGAAACCATAGTAGGAGTATTAGGATAAATGAAAGGAACACTGTTATATGAAGGTTGTGAAGTAAGAAATGAAGCACATGGACCACTCACAGAAAAAGAAGGAACATGAAAAATACTAAGAGGATTAGATACCTAGATAGAAGTAGTAATAATAGGATAAACATTAGTGGAAATGCTAGGTATATGTACAAAAATAGGTAGAACAGGCTCAAGAGTAGAAATAGGTGGATTCATCCCTGCTTTAGAAGAAACTTGATTCAAAGGCTTAAGATGAGTATGGAAAACATGAGTAAGACTATGTAAAAAATTAATACCATGTTCATCATTATGGATCACTTTTTTAAGAGCACAAAAATAAGAAATAGCCCCAATATTGTAATTTTTTTGTAAAATCCAAACATGTATTTTATCAATCTTAGCAGCAAGCTTATTAGCTTGTTTAGGAGGAACCCTTTAAGCCTCATCCTCATCATGAGATGAGTGGGAAGATTCATGCTCCATAGAAGGATTAGGATCATGAGAAACCATAGGGTCACTAAGGTTTCGAAGAAGAGGAGAAGAGGAATTTGGATTAAAAAGAGCCATGAGTCTATGACTTCTCCTAACGGGAATACTATAAGTAGGACTATAAATTTTATACACCAAACAAGGAAGAATGCACTAATAAATCTAACCTTATGATATGAACTCTAAACTAATATAATGTAAAGAAAGATATAAATAATTCAAAGGTACATCAAAAGATAAAGAGATAACTTTGAATGCAAATCTAACACCAAATCGGAAGTGGAAATGTTTTAAGTCAGGTTCACCAATAAATGTAGTGTAAGAAATGTGAATCAAGGGTGCAAGACCTAAGTTCATCACATAACCTACATACATATATGTGCAAGTATAGAATATAGGAGATAAGATAAGGAAAAGAATCCTTTCAATCCTAATTCTAGAGAACTAAGTCTATAGTAATGAGTGCTAACCGAGTGAACAAGGAGCACTAATGCAAATTAGATCTAGGAAGAATAGAGGAAAGATATCCAATTCCTTAAAATCCCTCAATGTATGAGTATAATAGCACCAAGAGATATGTAGATATGTTGAAAAGATGACAAAAAGGAACATACCTTATAAATTTGTCTTGCTATGCTTTATTTGTTTATATTAGTCATATGTTTAGTCATTTGGGGGATAGTAATTCAATTTTACAGGTTAGTAGATAAAGTTTAAAAATATCTGATGGTATTGATTCATCACCCCCACACATACTTAGTCCCTCAGTACCTATAAATCCCAATAAATGGTATTAGAGAATTGATTCTCTTGATATTAAGCTCAATAGATTAAGGGAAAAATCCACATCATGGAGAGGTATAGGTATGATAAAGAGATTGAGGAGAAAGCTAACATGATTTAAGAGCTACAATAAAAGGTTGAGAAGATCTCTTACAATAAGGAGAGATCTTACTATGAAGCTGAATGAAAGTCATGACTGCATTGAGAAGATCTAGAAACTATTTGAAGATGTCATGTCATAAGATTATAAGAAATCTATTGAGGAATTGATGGAGAAAATTTAAAATTCGAAAGAAAAAGTCAAAAATCTAAAAAGGGAATTGGAAAGCCAATTGGTCAAAATTTGTGAAGACGTAAAAGGAAAAAGAGTTATTGAAGTTGCCAAGAAAGTTTATGAAGATGCTTGGAGGAATGTTGAGGATGCACTACTTGAGAAAGATGAAAAAATCTTCAATATATCATAGGAGAATGTATCATGTATAAAGACCTTTATGTAAGGATTATCAAGAATCAAAAGATTGTAACTAAGAATCTAAGGCTGATGAAAGAAAATGAGAAATTAAAGAGAGATATGGAATCATAGAAGGATGAAAATGGAAAGTTGAAGTGGTATAATAAGATCTTGCAAAGGCTAGATGAGAAATTAAAGAAACAAAGGAAGCCTAGTGATACAATTGGTCTTGGATACAAAGGTAAGATGAGCATTGAATAATAAGATCATTAAGAGCTAATTTTCCATTCCAAGGATTGATGAACTTTAAGATAAATTGCATGGGTCTATCTAGTGTTCCAAGATTTTCTAAGATAAAAATATCATCAAATTTGGATGAGAGAGTTGTCAAAAGAAAGAATGTGGGCAGTTATATTTTGATGTCATGATGGAAATTTAAAAAAATAAACCATATCTATTGGTCTTTCTAATGCACCAAGAAAACTTCAATCATATACAAACCATGCACTTATTAGAAATAACTCTAAGAATTATTTCTTTACATTCATTCATGAAATCTTAATTTATATAAAGTAATGGAGGAGAATTTGGGGCATAAAGATGTTATTTTGGGTGTTTTGGAGAAACAACATTTTTATGATAAGTTAGCCAATATAACTTTGGGTTACCTAATACCTTATGCTTTAGACATGTCACAATATTAATTGGTGTTCAAGTAGATCAATTAAACATACACAAAATTCTAGATTGGCCTTCACCAACAAATATAACATAGTTTATATGATTCCCAGGACTTTTTTTCATTTTTATAGTAGGTTTGTAAGAGGTTTCTTGCATATTTTTGCTTCTTTACCTGATTCATGAAGAAGGTAGCATATTTTTAGTGTGATAAATCATTAAAAATATTTGGCAAATTTTGAAAGGTAATGAGTTAATGCTTCTCATTTATAATTCCTAATTTTCATATTTTTTTTTGGTTGAATGTTATACATAGGGAAGGTATTGTGGTTTTCCTCACACAAAAGGGAATCTAATAAACTTTATGAGTAGTAAATTACACAATTTAGAGAAAGATTATTATATCTATGATAAATAAATGTTGGCAATCATTTGTTCACTAGAAAAATTCAAACAATATCTTATTTGCAAAAAAATAAATGTTAAAATTGGTCATAATAGTTTAAAATTCTTTATGAATCAAAAGAGTTGTATGACCACCAACAATAAAGGGGAAGCAAGATGCAATATTATGGTTTTTAGATGGAGTACATGAAAGATAAGAAAAATATTATTGTTCAATTACATTCTAGGAGATCACTTTGATTCTCATTATCTTCTATTTTAGGATATTGGAAAGATATCATCATTTCTAAGTATGTTAAGAGTTCCTTACATCTAATATTATGGAGGAAAAGTCCAAACATGATATGTACATAGTGATATATGGTGTAATCTTATATAAATATAGAATATTTTTAGTGCCAATATCAAAGATTTAAGAGAATATTGTTATAGGATTATGATGCAGGGTACTCCCCTTAATACCACAAACACATAACATAAACAAACAAATAATAACAACTTCCAAGAAAAAATATGGGCTTCTTATTATCACCACAAATGCAGAATTATAGAATTTTGAAATACAATATGCAAACCCACATGGGTGACTTCCTTACAATGATTTGCAATATATAGTTGTGAAAAATCACCTAGAGCTATCCTAGAAAATGTATAAGCATTCCTTAAATAGGCATTTTTAAATCACCCGAGAAGGTTCTAGACATCAAACCCTAACCCTTAAGACTGAATAACTCTAAGATTACATATAGACTCAACTTGATACCCCTTTGACACTTATTTTGGAGATTTTGGTCGACCCAACTTTAGGAGACCATAACTTTTGAACCATTTCTCCAATTGGCTATTATAACCACTTTTCAGAATCCTTAGCTTTTGATCTACAAGATTTGACTCATACAAGTTATAGTTGACCATGTTTCAGAGCCCATCCGGGGCTCTAACATCTTCAATGGTGAGCCTAAAGTTTTTATGCCAAAATTTCACACCAAAAATCTACAATAAATCCATAAATATTCATTGTATGGCAGTGAGCCTCAACTAGTAGGCTGATATTTCTAAGATGAACATCCACATCTGAAATTAGGACATTCTAAGCTTGTATGACTGACTTATTAAGTGGAAAGCCTTTAGAGACAAAAACTCTACACCGAGACAACCATTATTTAAGAAACAAAAATAAAATATTTTTGGGTGATGCAATATTGCTCTTACACCCAGGATGCTCATGCATCAAACACCTGAAGTAATTTGAGAAATGACCTTGCCATGTTTCAAGTGTTCATAGGAAAACGAAGATGGTCAACCTCCTCCCTTGCTATCCATAATGAATGCTCTATTGGTTTCCCTCTCCATTTGACTAGATACTCTTCATATGTTTTGTTCCTTGTGCTCTTGCAAACACAACTATCCAATATCTCCTCAATATCCTTTCTAGCTAAACTAGTTGATGGAATACTCCACTACACTTCTGCAACTTTATCTCCATTGCCTCCTTCACAATATTCTATCAAATCTAAAATATTAAATATTGGTTTAATTTTTTTTTCAGTAGGAAGCTTCACTTCATAGACATTTCCATAATCATGCCTTTTTATTATTTTACATGATCCAAACTTCTTCATTTTCAGCTTATTATATGTACCCACAAGAAAATGCCCATTTCTCAATCAAACCATGACTTCATCTCCAATTTGAAATTCCTTGTACATCCTTTTCACATCTTCCTTAGCCTTGTACCACATATTCATTTTTTAAATTTTCTTCTTTACCTCCTCATGGATGTTCTTCAAATGTTTAGAAAAATCTTTCGCATCAACACTACTTATTTCTCCTTCATCTAACTGTCTTAATTTAGAAGAATTTTTGTGACTGTTCCCATATACAATCTAGAATGGTGACTTAATAGTACTCCTATTGACAAAATTATTGTATGAATTTTTTTCCTATACTAAAATCACATCCCAACCCTTTGGATTATCTCCAACCAAGCATCTCAACAAATTCCCCAAACTCCTATTCACAACTTTTGTTTTTCCATCAATTTGTGGATGATGTGATGAATTGAACTTCAACTCTGTCTTCAACTTCCACAATGCTCATAAAAAATATTCAATAAACTTTGTATCTCAATTAGAAACTATAGTCTTTGGTAGACCATGTAGTCTCACCACTTCTTTGAAAAACAACTCCGCCACATGAGCAACATCACTGGTCTTCTTGTAGGGAATAAAATGTGTCATTTAAAAAAAATTGTCAACCACCACAAATATTAAATCATTCCCTTTTTGTGTCCTTGGTAAACCAAGATAAAAATCCATGCTTACATCCTCCCACAACTTCTCGGGTATAGGTAATGGTTGATAGAACCAAGTATCCTACCTCACTCCTTTTTTCCCTTTGACATACTCTACAACTCTGCACAAATTTTTTTCACATCTTGTTGCAACTGTGTCCAATAATAATTCTCAACAACCAAAGCAATCATCATATCTCTACCAAAGTATCTAACCAACCCTTCACTATGCTTCTCCTTGATGAGATTCTCCCTCATAGGACTTTTGGGAATGCACAATTGACTAACTTTGAATAGCATACTATCATGGATTATGAAATCCAACCATTTTTTCTTATCAAGTGTAAAAAATTCAATACGAGCCTTCCAAGATTCACCAAAACTAGGTTCAATCTACATCTCTATCAACAAAAGTTGTCTTCTACTAAGAGCATGTACAACTCTATTAGACTTTCCACACCCATGTTTCAAAAAAAGTGTATAACTCTGCAAAAACTAAACCCATTTCAAATGTCTTTTATTAAATTTTCCTTGACTATTCAAAAATTGCAAAGCTTGATGATCAGCATGCAAAAAAAACACCTTAGGAAGAAGACAGTGTCTCCACTTCTTCAATTCTTGAGCTATAGCATAAATTCTTGATCATAAACATAATATTTTCTTTTGGCATCATTCAATGTCTCACTTAAATAAGAAACACATCTTCCTTCTTGTCTCAAAATAACTCCTATTGTAGTACCACTAGTTTCATAGTCTAATTAAAACACCTTGTTAAATTTTGGATGTGCTAAAACTGTATCCTTTGTAACTTTTAGTTTCAACATATTAAAACTCTTATTTTCTCCTATAGTCCACTAAAATTGTTTCCTTCCCCTCCCATTGTTTCAATTAAAATCTTACAAATAGTGTTAAAACTTATAATTAACTTTTTGTAAAACTAGCTAGTCCATGGAAAGATCTTACCTCAGTTGCACTCCTTGGAGTAGGTCATTCAAGGATAGCCTTTAGTTTCTCAAGGTCCATTTTTAGGCCTTTTATTGATGCGATGAATCCCAAGTCAGCCAAATCCTTCACAAAACTACAATTCTTAAGATTTATCAACAAATTTCCTTCCCTCAACTTATCAATCACCTTATGAATATGCATCAAATGCTCTTCTAATGTCTTGCTAAAGATTAAAATATCATCTGGGTAAAAAAATAAAAAACTTGTTATAAGTGTTTAGAATAACTAAGAGTGTGGGGGGGGGGGGTGGGGGGGTGCGGGGCGTGGGGGGTGGTTTGAATCAATTACTCAATATCTATATGTACCACTTGAACTATTAAACATCAAACACATCAATGTTTAATTGATCCTACTTAACTTGTTGTTGCTTGTTCTATACTATAAAACTATCATAAAATTGACTTACATTGCATAATTAAAAAATCATCACATGTAAAACATTCATAAGACATTAATCACAGTTTGAAACTAGGATTTTAAGTGGAAACCCAATTTGGTAAAAAACTCCAGCAACATGTCACTCTTTTGAAGTGAGCTATGTTAGGAGCCAACCCTGTTAAAGGTTTACAATACACATTGTTAAATGTGACTTGGTTAGAGGATTTAATTACCCTATTAGGAGTGTCCTTGTAAAAGGACTTTGATCATTCTATTTAGATTGTCACCTAGTTAAAGGATTTACACATACTATTAAGTCTTCCAATGACTATTAGGTAAACCTATGTTAAAAGGATTTCAATACAAACTTTTTACAATGATAAGAACAAAAATAGAATATTTTGATTTGTCTGATTAAAATTGACTTTTTCTTATTCATCTCTATATTTAGTCCTTATGTTGGTTCATTGATAATCCTTTCATTGTCATCTATGATCTTGATCTACTTGGACATCCTTCAAGAAATTAGTCTAATATTCTCATCAACACTTAAGCCTTCTTCTTAAAATCACTTATCAATAACAACATCACATCTACAAGCTTTCTCCTTTAGCTTCACATTCACACTCTTGCATGCTTGTAATCAACCTTTCTCTATATATGAACTCACTCATACACACTAGCTGGGCTCAACTAGGCTTGACTAGACATGACACCAAAATTTTGTTTCAGTATCCCTTTAAATAGGAAATTTGTGCTTTACTATTTTCTACATCCACCGTAGATCTTAGGGTTTATCATTCAGTTCAACTCGATTCAATTTATCTATACAACTTCTTCATCATCCTCTAGAAACTTCTCTATAATCCTTCTATTAGGTCTTTACCTAATCACCATCTTGAATTTAATGATCCAAATCAGTAATCTAATCTTCAACACATTTTACCTCTCCCAAGAGATCAACTAAGTCAATGTGATTTTATGATTCCTTTGAATTTGATCTTTTACTGTCACTTTATAATCACTAAATTTTGAGACTCAGTTTACACTAAAATACTTGGTCATTGTTTAAGATTTCTAGCTTAGCATCAACTAACTTGCTTAGTCAATGATAATGTTTGGTCAACACTAGATTTTCTCACCACTAACTATGGCTCAGTTGACACTAGCATTACTCGACGCTACTTAGTAATTTACTCTTTTTCTTGGCTTGGCTTAGCTTTCTTGACATAAATAATTACTTTGCTTTATCAAAGTCTATCTAATCAAATATCCATTGTTACTTCCTTTAATTTTCATAACTTCAACCTTTCCTTTAGGTGCTCTATCTATGAGTAACTCTCAAATCCTCTTCATCAATCAAATAGATATGCCATTTATATTATGTAGCAATATGTATCATCCATAGATTTGACATCAATGACAAAACAATAATTGTTCCAACTGTAAATTTCCAACATTCTCCCTATTTGGCATTGACAGAAACATATCAAATATCCAAAGTAATAATAATAACTTAGTTACCATACAATGCAAAATATTTCACTTCCACGAGTGACCACTATCCTTAGTTTGATTCTAATTTCATCCATTCAAATTGTCAAACTCCCTCTATCAGTTTTCTCTCCTTCATGATTCTCTCCCTCTAAGGTTTATCTTTCTGTTCTTAGAAATCTTGATGCTTCTTATTCTTTTCTCCTTTTAGTAATCTCTCCCTCTTTGACTTCAATTCCAAAGACATGTAGATGTCTTAGCTTCAAGTTCTTCATACATCTAAGTTATGTATATTTTGCATGTCTGGTTGATACTTGTCATTTGACTATGACTTATTTTTGTATGTTTTTTTGAATTATTATACCTTAGGCATGTCCCAAAGTAGATTTTTAGTACACCACTATGTAAAATATATTATGTAGCACATGTGATGCAATGCAAATTGGCTTCCAAAGTAGCCTTAGTTAGGGGAATGACCCCTAATTTACCTCTAAGATATTCATCACCATCTTTGGGTAATGGTTTTGTGAATATGCCAGCAATTGGTTCCTTTGTATTTACACATTCTAGCTTCACTTCTTCATCTTGAACTAGTTTTCTCAAGTAGTGATACTTGATAGCAATATGTTTTCTCTTAGTGTGCATCACTGGATTCTTTAAAATGTTAATAGCACTTGTTTTATCATAATAGATAACTAATGGATCTATAATATCTTCTTTCATGCCTTTCAACAATTGCATAATCCATATTATATTTGAATAGTTCACTACAGCTACCATATACTTGGCTTCAGCTATTGATTGAGAAATACAGTTTTATTTCTTGTTTATCCATAACACCATTCTCTTTCCCAGAAAAAATGAACCTCCACTAGTGCTTTTCATATCATCAATATTTCTAGCCTAATCTGAATTAGTGAAAACCATCAGTTCAAATCTATCACTTCTCTTGTGGGATAATCCATAATCTTATGTACCTTTTAGATATCTCATTATCCTTTATACATCCATCATGTGATTCTCTTTACAATTTTTTGAAAATCTAGCAACAATCCAAACTACTAATGCAATATCTAGTCTGTTGTGAACAACATATTGCAATTTTCATATCATGGATTTGTATAGGGTTTGGTTCACATTAGTAGAATCATCAGCCTTAGATAGCTTATTTCTTATAGACATAGGTGTATTCACTGGTCTTGAATCTTCCATACAAAAATTCTTCAATATTTCCTTGATGTATTTAAATTGTGAAATGAAACTACCAAACGTCATTTGGCACACTTGTAAGCCAACAAATAATTTGATCTTACCAAACATAGACATTTCAAATTCCTTTTTTGTTTTCATCAGCAAATTATTTACAAAACATTTCTCTTCCTCCAAATATGATATCATCAAAAAATTATCTCATATAATAGTACTTCATTATTCCTTCCATTTTTCAAGTATATATTGTTGTTATCATTTTTTCTCTCAAAACCAATTTTCACTAAATAGTTATCTAACCTTTCATAGCATACTCTCAGTGCTTTATTTAATCCATAAAGAGCTTTGATAAATTTACATACCATGTTCCTCTTATCTGAATCTACAAATCCTTCAGGTTGTTTAATGTATACTTCTTCCTCTAGTATACCATTTAGAAATATAGACTTCACATCCATATGATATACCTTGAAGTTCTTGTAAGCTAAGTATGCAAGCATAGTTTTGACTCCTTCAAGTATGTCCACAAGAGAAAAAATTTCTCCATAGTTGACTCCTTCTTGTGCATAACCATTGCATTCTAGTCTTTATTTTTTTCTTGTTACTTCACCAATTTCATTAATCTTCTTCCTAAAAACCCACTTTGTACCAATGACATTTTTGTCTTTTGGTATTGGCACTTGTATATGAGCAATGTTAGTATGCTAATAGAAACCAAATTTAAATAAAGCTTCTACAAACTAAACAAAATTCATAAACTTCAAGATAGACTAAGATGAGCTCTCAATTGAGAATATGAGCCATTAATGGACTCTCTCAATAAGAAGCTCTCTTGTTGAGTAGTTTTATCTAAATGGATAGGATGTATGCTCAATATGCTTCCAAAGGCTTCAATGGATGATTGTGTATTTTTGATGTGGATAGATGGCTTTAGTATGGATTTGGCTCTCAAAATAGCATTATAACTTTACTTCATGGATTGTGTTGTTTTACAAAGGGGAAGGATCCAATTTATAGGCAAGGGCTTGAGGGATTGAGGGATAAGATGCAAGGATGGAAAAAAGCTCATGGAGGGCTCAGATTGCATGAGAGGAGAGCACATGGATTGTGCTTCCTTACAGGCAATCAAAGAGTGACACATGTCACATGGTGAGAGGATGGAGGAAAGGGGAAGGATGAGTCAACAAAGGAGGCTCAAGGGATAAAATATTCATAAAGACCCTCATAATGACTTGTAAGAGCAATAAAAGGGCTTGGAAGAGTCATTTATGGTCTAGTGGGCTTCATAAAGTTTTATGGTTTAGATATTTTGAGGGTGATGAGAGCAATTTCGACTTGGACTTGATTAGGAAGGTTTTAAGCTTGCTTAGGCTTGTGCAAATGATTAGAGGATGGATTAGGATGGTTTAGGATTAGCTTAGGGATAGGCAAGTGGATGGCATTTAATGAGGGTGGGTGAAGGAGGAGATATTTGTTAACTTTGGCTTGGGTTAGTAAGTCTTAACCCATTTTTAGGGAATGTGACAAGGTTAGGATGGGATTAGGATTAGGTTTAAAGACATCTTCTAGAAGAGTCTAGACTTTGGATGAGGATAAAGACTTTCTAGAATAGTCTAGAATTTCCTAGGATGAGGATGAAGAGTTTCTAGAAGAGTCTAGAACTTCTTAGGATGAGGATAAATTAGATTTTTAGGAAATAAATAAAGTTTTATTTATTTCAAGGGTTTGGGTTGAGGAGATATTTATTAAAACTTTTTAAATAAACATGAGGATTAATGTTTAATCTTAATTAAATATTTTGAGTTGGGATTAGGGGTAGGAAATGATGGGATTAGCCTTTAATCAAAATTAAAGAAGGATTAGAAGATTTTGGAAGAGGTTAGTGGTCTTAAGGAAATTGGCCAAGTTTTGGGCAAAAAATAAATTTTTTATTTATTTTGGATTTTTTGGTCAATTTATTAATTAAATAATTAATAAATAAAGAAATAATGTTTAAATAAGATTTCAACATTTTTGGGAGGGATTCCTTAATTAAATATTTTTAATTAAGATAAAGGGATTTAATGGCATAAAAATAAATAAATAAATAAAATAATTAATTAATTAATAAATGATGATGTCATCAGGACTTTTTCAGAAAATAAAAATACTTTATTCTCTAAAGGTTTTTAGGTGTCTACATTTTGCCCCTCTTTGATGTGATGCCGCAAGCGGCATGGCATCAACGATAAGAAAATAAGATGCCCAAGGCTAGAGCAGAAGAGGAGAGAATGGACTGCAAGATGCCCCCTCAAGAAGGCGACGGGGAGAGAAAGCGAGGCTCGACGACTTCTTGAAAAGTACAAGAATCCGAGATGAGCAAGAAGACTCAGATTGGCTTAAGAGAAGAGGTTTAGTTAGCTCAATCTCTCACTATGGGAGAATGATAAAGGAGAATCAGATGCACAAGAGGAAGCAAGCTTAAGACTTTAGGGAAGGTGGAGGATGAAGGAGCAGAGCGCTATAAAAAGGAATCCAGGATAGGGTGATGGATGGGGGGATTATAAAGCTAATGCAACATGATTTCAAAGAGTCAGATTGGTGGAAGATGGGTTTTGGAGATCCCTAGGACTAGGATTGTGGATCTCGAAAGATGAGGCTTGGTGGATTGATTTGGATTGGTGGATCCCTAATACTAGGATTGTGGATCCCTAAAGCTAAAGGTGAGGAGTGATTCAAAGAGATACTGATGCATAAGCTGGGGTATGAGAGACAGATGCTGGATATGGATGGGGGACAATGGAGATGAAGGAAAACCATTGAATCTTTTTGAGCGGGGGGATACTTCAAAGAGAAGTACCACCATGTGGTTGAGCACTAGATTTGCTATAGGACTGTTGGTTAATTGCCAAGGTTACCAAGAACATCAAGGCCTTTTCACCAACCGTCCAAAGGACTGACAAACTAACTCAAAACAAACACGCAAGGATTGCCCCAGCATCACACATGAATCCTAGAGGAAGCAGCGTGGAAACGACACTAGAGAACCCACAAGCAGAAAAGAAAACCAAACGAAAGACCTGATGAAGACCTTATGCTCTAATTGCCCCAGTCGCAGCATACCATGAAGGAAAACCATTGAAGCTTTTTGAGCGGCGGGATACTTCAAAGAGAAGTACCACCATGTAGTTGAGCACTAGATTTGCTATAGGACTGTTGGTTAATTGCCAAGGTTACCAAGAACATCAAGGCCTTTTCACCAACTGTCCAGAGGACTGACAGACTGACTCGAAACAAACACACAAGGATTGCCCCAGCATCACACATGAAACTTGGAGGAAACAGTGTGGAATCGACACCGGGTAACCCACAAGCAAAAAAGAAACAAATGAAAGACTTGATCAAAATCGTACGCTCAGATTGCCCCATTCGCAGTATACCATGATATGGAAGATCGTGGCAACCTTGAGGAGGGAACAAGGAGATTGCTTGGAAAAGATACTTCAAGACCCAAAAGGGAAGATTCCAAATCAAAAGAAAGTGAAAATCCAAAAGAGAACTGTTTGCCAATGAGATGGGTAGGACGAGGTACTAACGGACCAAGATCAGACATGAGGAAAGCTATATCCTGCAAGGACCTATCGGAGAGCACCTAAACTGGTGGATTTGGATGAGTGATGCATCTAGCAAGATGAACTAAGAAAGATAACACTTTGGTGATAGGAAATCTAGCTAAAGGATGCATTGGAATAGCTAACCAAGATGTGCGATGGGTGCAAGATGCTGATCAAGGACGAACTGACACGAACGTTAGATAGATGCAATGGTACTAAGCTAAAGAGGATGTACAAGCTGACAGACCAAGATATTTACAAGTGAGCTAATCAAGATATGGTACAAGCTAACGGACCAAGATAGTTACAAGAAGGCAAAAGCTCAGGATGATAGGATAGCGGGATGGTTTGATGTTGTGCAAGATGCGAAAGCTAAGGGTGGGGTGATAGCGAAAGATATGGATTTGGTAGGATGCATCCAATGATGATGAGAGATTTTGTGACCAAGGATAGCTAGAGGAGCAGGATGAGATGGCTGGATAGGATGGTAGATAGCTAGGATTATGATGGATATAAAGAGATGACATTGGGTTTGCATGAGGATAGCCTAGAGATAGATACCAATGACAAGGGAGGATGGACAAGACAAGATCTCCAAGGAATATAGTGCCCCCAATCAGAAGATAACATGCAGAAGGAGGTCTTATGATGGATGTGATAGGATTGAAGCTAGGATGGAAAAAGCTGAAGGGGCTAGGGAGATGGATGATAGCTAAGATGATAGGTCGAAGCTGCATAAGATTAGTGGATGGTGTGAGATGGAAGCTGGAGGATGGAGGATAGGTGGATAGATTGGAAGATGGAGTTGGATGTCAAGAGATGACCAAAAGCATGAGGGTGATAGGCTAAGCTGGGGATGGCAGGATTACGCATGACGCTTGTTTGCCAAGTTTTCATCATGGTACTTGTCCAAGGCACTTGAATTGCCAAGTTTTCACCAGTGGATGCTTTATTTTTCTTTTCTTTTTTGACTTTTTGACTTTGGACTTAGCTGGAATGATTTTGGCTTTCTTCAGCTATTTTGGCTTTTTTGGGATTTTTCACTGGCTGTTGGAATGTTCAATTTTGTTGCTAGCTGTTGGTACACCGGATGTGTGATTTATGCAATAGATCGGATTAGATGGGATTGATGGTAGGAGATGGAGGGATGAAAATGCTGGAAAGGAGCATGAGATGGGGATGCTTGCAAGAGCAACATTGGCACATGTTGGAACGGGTGTGAAAAGAGCATATGGGGGATAGATGGTAGATGCGGGCGTGATGGAGGATTTGTGGAAGTGTGCTTGGGGATATAGGCACCCAAGATGGAGTTAGGAGATGGGGGACATGAGTCACTAGACAGGGGATTAGCAATGGTGGATGCCATTATGCATTGGGTTTCAACTTTTTTCTTGGGGATCCACATGGTTTTGGATTTTCTTTTCATAGGCTTTTGCATTGTTTTGCATTCTTTGATTGGATTTTGCCTTTTTGGAGTATGTCTTTTAGAATAGACATATGATTGCCTAGGATGTGGATTTTTAGCTTTATGTATTTTGAAGTTGGCATTCACATTGCTATGGTAAGCTTTGGGAAGATGGTTAGGAGAAGCTTTGTGAGATGGAGAGGATATGAAAGAGCATGTAGGGGGATGATGATGGATGATGTGCCCTGATATGTGCCTTTGTTGATCTTGCATAGAAATGGATGGAATAGGATTTTTATGATGGCTGATAGGAGGATGGAGGATGGTAGATTTTGGGACATAGGGACCCAAAATGGATTTAGCGGATGAAGGGGGGATATGGTAGGTTGTTTTGGGTTGCAAAGATGGTGGAGGGGGGATGACATAAGATTTCTTGAAGGAGTGATGGGAGGCTGACATGGTGGGCTTGGAGATAGGCTTGGTTTGGGGGTGTGGTGTACCAACACCTTTAGATGGTGAGCCTTTGGATACATATCCAAGACCATGAAATCCTAGATTTTTTTGTGCAATAATAGGCTCTCTGATTCCTTGCTCTTGTGGTCCTAAACCTTGACCTTGATAATGCCATCGATTGAGCATTTGAACAAGCTGAGGAAACTTTTTGCTTGCAAAAAATGGTAGAAGTGATTTATTAGGTGTATTGCAATGGGAAGATATTGTTCTTAATTCTTCTACTAAGAGAGGGCCACTGTGGATGAATGTAAGTGAACCAAGAGGGTAGATTATAGATGGTGGAATAGCTTGGATAGGTGGTAAGATGGAAGCATGGAGCGGGGGAGATGGAAGGATAGGATCTTGATGTAGCTGGTGGGATGACAAGATATCTTGTAGTGGAGGAGATATGGCTCGAGGTTTTGGAGATGGTGACTGCACTATGGATGGAAGACATGGTACGATGATATCTTCATTTATGCTTTGGGGGATGTCAACATGATTTTGGAAAGGGTCTTGATAGGATTGGTTTGGAGTGGATGGTGCGATAGGAGGTGAAGGGATGGATTCTTCAAAGGCAGCGGATGGATAGATGGGAGATTCAGTAGTGGAGATGGGAGAGTAGAAGATGGATGCATAAGGGTCATTATGAGAGATTTGGGAAATGCTTGGAGGCGATGTGGATAGGATTTGGAGGGATTTGACAGGTGGTGGGATTTTGATGCTTGCAGGAAGTGGAAGGATTTTAAGCAATTTGATGGATGGTATGGGGATGATAGCTATGGGAGATGGATGTGATATTATAGATGGGGAAGCTTCATCATTGACTACTTCACATGGTTGGATTAGATGACATGGCTTATCGACTGTTGGAGGAAACTTTTCTTGTATTTCCTCTAGGAGAGGAAATTCCTTGGAGACTCGTGTGTCGAAGGTGGAGGTGGATTGACAGGAATAGCTAGTGTAATGGGGGTGGAAGATTGGAAGCTTGGTTGATGGGGTGATGGAGGGGAAGCTGGAATATCAGATGGCATGACTAGATAGTTTGGAATAACTCTTGGATTTTGGGGGATGCTTGGGGGAATGTTTCTAAGGCTTTCAATATACCCGTCATAGTCAACAAGATTTTCATCATCATTGGAATAGGAGGTGGCGGGAGCAAGGACAATGTGACCAAACTCATCATGATAGGATTGGTACTTCATGCTTTGATGGTGAGTTTGATGGGGATGGGGTCTTGCGTATGGATGAACACGGAAGCTCATGGTTGGATTTGGGTTAAGCACAGATTTTGGATTGGCTAATGAAAGATTTCCTAGGGAGAGTCAAAGTTGCATGACAGACCTAAGGAGGATTGGCTGGAGATTTTTGGCTTTCCTGTGGATGGAAGACTTCAAGGGCATGTTGTCAAAAAGTGAGAGTTTTGCTTTCCTATGCGCTGGATTGGTGGAGATTGTGTCAACCTAAGAATAGACTAATGATCCTATGGGCATGAAACGAGATTGATCACTTGTGGATCCCAACCTTTAGCTCAAGGTGATGAGGGATAACAGGTGACAAAGCTAGATTACCCTAGACAAAGCTCTATCAAAAGGATAACCGTGGTGAGGCTAGTGGATTGGTTGGATTGATTGGATAACAAATTCTAGCAGAATGACAACAACTCTCTAAAGGCTTGGGTGTGATTTTGGATTAGGTTTCTAGCTGGCTAGGGGGGGATGATTTGGAGAGACTTTGGATTTGGGATTGTTCTAAAGCAAGGAACTAGATAGATTTGGTTGCAGCGGGGGAGCTTGGATGATTTTCTGATGAGGCAGTGACTACGCTAAGTATGCCTTGAGCTGGTAGATTTTTGCTTTTTTGGGATTTTGACTAAAGTTGGCAAGCATTCATTCAAAAGCTATGAACAAGCAAGCAGACAAAAGTTTGGAGCAAGCATGTCAAACACACCAACATCCTAGGAAGCTTTCTACAAGGATGAAATTTGTTATAGCTAGGGAGTCCTCGATATACGCAAGGTTCATGAGGCCCAAATCCGTAGATGAAACCAAAAAGATGTCACACAGCCGAGAGGAGCGGTAACCCACTTCTCCTCTTTCACTTCTCAAGGGTATAAAGTTCCTTGAGGCTTAGCCCGAGTGACAAAATTTTGATTCCAAGAGAGGTGTCTTTGGATTCACCTCCTGATCTTTATACTCTGCTGGAACGCTGGAGTTGAGGTCATCCCAAGGGGTGATGAAATCCCCAAGCAGGCCTCCTAAAAAGCTAAGACAAGATTTTGGATCCTAATCTTATGCACCCAAGATGGCCTCGAAAGACGACAAGGGGAGAGAAGACTTGGATGATCTTGGGCTAAAAAACACGCTTGTTCTTTTACCAACTGACGCTTAAGTTTTCTGATCTAGACTTTGCAAGCACTCATGTTTAAGATACAATGTTTATTCCAATTTTGAAGCGTCGACAAAAATAAAATTGATCAAAGAATGCGAACAAGAAGAAGAGTTAGGGTCAACAAGAAGGTAAACCCGTGCGCCCGAAGGCCCTCCACGTCAAGTATCGATTGATTTTTTTTTAAGGCATTCAAGATTGAGTGTGAGTTTATTTTAAGCCCAAAACAAAGGTGTGTGAGATTTGATTTCAAGCGCACACCCGGAGGCCCTCCACGTCAAGATTTGTCCAATTTTTATGCCCAAATGAAGTGTGAGCGAGATTAATGCGCATTCAAGGAATTTTCTAACTTAGAAAAACCACTAAAAACCCAAGTGAGTGGAGTTTGATTTGCGTGGAGCACTTAACACCCTCTTAGGTGGACCCATCCCCATAGATGGCACTGAGATTGCAACCAATGGTTAAATTGATGGGTGATTAAAGAGGGTGAGTCCAACGACAAACTCACTCAAAGCATTTTTATTTGTTTTTATAACTTAAAAGATTACAAAAATGTAGATTCTTTTTATGCTCCAAAAGATGATTATTTGATCTATGGAATTCAAGATTGGATTTGTTATTTTAATCATGCATTCATAAAAAAACAAACTTTTATTTTAATCCATGGCACTCAAGAGTGATTTTAGCAACATGCATTCAAAGACAAGTGATTAAACATTCAAGTTTTTTCCTTTGAGCATTCAAGATTGAGATTTTGTGTGTTGTTTTAAGAACTTTGAAGTGCTTTGTTTTAACCTTAGATCATTCAATATTGTTTTGGACTCAAAAGTGAAAATGACTCTTTGGACTTTGGTTTTCATTCAAGATTTTGTGTTCTAGTTTGCATATTTTAAGCCCAAAAATAATATTCCTAGATTGTTTTGATGCATGAAAAACCTAAGAAACATTCAAGATTTTGCAACAAGACATTTGTTTGGAACAAATAACAAAGCTTTTAGGACAATTTTTGGCAACCATTTAGGACTCTTAGTTTTCATGAGATTTTTAAAAGAACTTTAAAATATTTGCAAATGAGGTTCATTTTATCCTTGATTGATGCTTTGAGTTTGATTTAGATTTTAGTGTGCACTTAGTGTTGATTTTGAACCTTTTGAAATGGAAACTTGAAGTTCTTTTTAAATTCCCAAAAATGAAGTGTTCCTAACTTTGCATGAATGCATCTAAAACCTTGATGTTGCAAGGATGCAAATGATTGGATTGGCTTAGTTTCACTTGGTAAAAGATTTTTTCTTTTTTGCAAATTTCTAATTTTTTAATGGATTTAAGTATGATTTGGGGGTTCATTTTAAGCACTAAAAAGAAGTGTGTATGATTTTTCTTCCTTAAAAAAAAATGGCCAAGATCTCCCACAACAAGAAGAAGAGGAAGTAGATGGAATAAGAAGAATATAGACAAGAAGAGGAAGAAGAATTCCAAGTTCTTTGTCCACCTATAAGCTTGAAAAATCTGCAAACACTATGAGATAGATTATGAGTTCCTTTGTCTTTTTCATGCTCATGTGGACCTACAAAACAAATTTATACAATCCTACCAATCACAAAAAAAAACAAAATTAGCCAAAATTAGCAAATGACATACAAAACTTGACTAAAAAAGCTAATGAAGATGACCCATGCGGGGTCCCACCGGGCGTGCCAAAATGTATATGAGCAATGTTAGTATGCTAATAGAAACCAAATTTAAATAAAGCTTCTACAAACTAAACAAAATTCATAAACTTCAAGATAGACTAAGATGAACTCTCAATTAAGAATATGAGCCATTAATGGACTCTCTCAATAAGAAGCTCTCTTGTTGAGTAGCTTTATCTAAATGGATATGATGTATGATCAATATGCTTCCAAAGGCTTCAATGGATGATTGTGGATTTTTAGTGTGGATAGATGGATTTAGTATGGATTTGGCTCTTAAAATAGCATTATAACTTTACTTCATGGATTGTGTTATTTTGCAAAGAGGAAGGATCCAATTTATAGGCAAGAGGCTTGAGGGATTGAGGGCTAAGATGCAAGGATGGGAAAAAGCTCATGGAGGGCTTAGATTGCATGAGAGGAGAGCACATGGATTGTGCTTCCTTACAACCAATCAAGGAGTGACACATGTCACATGGTGAGAGGATGGAGGAAAGGGGAAGGATGAGTCAACAAAGGAGGCTCAAGGGATAAAATCTTCATAAAGACCCTTCATAAGTGCTTTGTAAGAACATTTATGACTTTGTGGACTTTATAAAGTTTTGTGGTTGAAGATATTTGTGAGAGATACCATGAAATTCGAATTTGAGGGTTTAGGGGGGTTTTAAGCTTGCTTAGGGTTGTAAAAATGATTAGAGGAAGGGTTAGAGATGGCTTAGGACTAGGCAAGTGGATGGCAAGTGGATTGCAATTAATGAGGGTGGGTGAAGGAGGAGATTTTTGTTAACTTTGGCTTGAGTTAGCAAGTCTTAAGCCATGTTTAGGGAATGTGACAAGGTTAGGAGGGGATTAGGATTAGGGTTAAAGACATCTTCTAGAAGAGTCTAGGCTTTGGATGAGGATGAAGACTTTCTAGAAGAGTCTAGAACTTCCTAGGATAAGATTTTATGAAATAAATAAAGTTTTATTTATTTCAAGGGTTTGGGTTGAGTAGATATTTATTAAAATATTTCTAATAAACATGAGGATTAATATTTAATCTTGATTAAATATTTTGAGTTGGGATTAGGGGTAGGAAATGATGAGATTAGCCTTTAATCGAAATTAAAGAAGGATTAGAAGATTTTGGAAGAGGTTATTGGTCTTAAGGAAATTGGCCAACTTTTGGGAAAAAAATAAATAAATTATTTATTTTGGGATTTTTGGTCAATTTATTAATTAAATAATTAATAAATAAGGAAATAATGTTTAAATAATATTTAAACATTTTTGGGAGGGATTTCTTAATTAAATATTTTAAATTAAGATAAAGGGATTTAATGGCATAAAAATAAATAAATAAATTAATAAATGATGATGTCATCAGGAATTTTTTAGAAAATAAAAATACTTTATTTTCTAAAGGTTTTTTAGGTGTCTACAGCACTAAGGTCCAAGTATTTTTCTTCTCAATCTAGTCAATTTATTTGTTCATAGCATGTATCTAATCTTCATTATCTAAAGAGTCTTTTATTGATTTAGGCTTGAACTCACATAATAAGAATGTGTCACATTTGAGTTTTCTCCATTTCATAACACTTGACTTAGCATCTTCAATTATTTAATCAAGTTTATGATGTCTTCTCACATATTTTGCTAATAAAGTAGCTTTCTTCTTAGCTCCTCTTTAGGTTCATGTGGAAAAATAATCTCAAGTTCATTTTCTCTTCTTTTTTCTAATTCTAGTTTAGGTTTTGAATGCTTGGCATTGCCTGTTTATGACTCAACATCTACAATCTGTTGCTCTACACCCACTCTCTACTGCTCGGCAATTTTTATTTCCACTGCATCTTTTCCTATCTAATGGGAAATTGTAGCTTGATTTGTTTGTTCATTTTGAGTGTTGCAAGAATCATCATCCACATAGATGAAGGTACTATTGTAATGCCCCACCCGAATATCCTTCGAACAAGGATTCAATACAAGCTAAGATATTTTTTTTACAACTATGAATGCACATGAAAACATCATATAGGAATCATGAGGATCACAATGGAAGACTTCACCAACAATCCCAAAAAACAATAGATCTCCAAATGCCACAAATTAACTAACATGACCAAAATGAAGAACAAAAAACCAAGATGACAACAAAACACAAAATCTCTGATCTATTGAATCATGGAACCACAAGCAATCCTAAAGGGTACACAAAAGTCCAAATTACTTTCTTCAAAGAACAATAGAGAGGCCCCCTATTTTTTGTGCAAGAGAATAACAACTTATAGTATTGCATGAGAAAGTACCTCTTCCCACAAGAAAGTACACTGAGCCATGTGAGGAAACACCATCTCACGTGATGACATGCTTGGCCCAACAACCAAAATACCCAAACTGGTGTGGGGTTTCATGCAAGGATTCACCATAACCCATGTGAAGAAACCTATCAAACCACACGAACATTTTCATTATGCATGAGAAATTACAATTTCACACAAGGATACAAATTAGTAAACTAGAAAACATAAAGGTAAAAAAAGTAAATAAATTTCCTCCACATCGAGGAGTACGAGATCCACAATCGAGGTGAAGACACTTGAATGAAATAACTAAATGGAGGAAATTACATCTAACCATCTAACATAGTAGTGAAGAGAAATAAATAAAAGCAACATTGTAGTGTACAAAAGAAACATCACAATGTACTAAAATAAAAAACTAAGTGCACGGTTCCTCCCAACTATTAATAGCATCATGAGACCATTGTGGGTCCTAGCCATCCCTCATGCATAAAATCCCAAACCACTGACTAGATCTTTGGAGTTATCTTATGAGGACGTCACTAATAAAATGTGCTACAACATAAGAATAAGGAAATCTAACATGCTAGAAGTAAAGCATAAGATAATCCAATAAATCAACCATATCATCTATCATATGATAAACATCATACGAATAGAAAATCTAATATGATAAACCATAGCAATAGATACTTCAATGAAGCAATTCACATCATCTAATCATATGTTGAACAACATAATACATGAATGCATCAAATAAAATAAAATAATCTAGACATGATATCCAAGCATTCCAATGAAAGCATAAATCACAAGAAAGCATACTTCAGAATCCAAAGTACCAAGTGAAAACATCTAGCAATGGTCATACTAGGACAAAAGATCATCTCTATACATGGGCCACCAACAGTGGTATGGGTAGCTATACTTCCAAACCACATGGAACCTATAGGTTCGATCTTGCTATGCTAATAGAGATAATGATCCAACCATAAACACATAGAAAGAACAATGTCCATGGCTAACACTCATGTCAAATAGTATGATGACTCAAACCAAGAACATAGACAATGTATAAACTAGAGGTTCTAGTTAGAAACTCAATGTGCTACTGAGTAGGGGTTGACATCAAGGAGAGTCACTTGGCATCAAAAAGCCCAAGCTTAGATCGTGTGTCCTCAAACTTAAATAGATACTCACACATTGTTTCCTCAAAATTAATCGGGTGCTCACAAGTTTTATTATCTTAAGTTGTATTACCACTCACACATTTTATTTAGTTATTACTTGATTAAAGCTCTCTCTACCAACCTATGGCACCATGATCACTAGGTTATGAGATAGAAGCCCCCTCCATATGCTACCCTACCCTACCCATGCTCATCCAATGATGAGTGCCCATAGACATGCATATTCCTAACCCAACCCCAATGGTCATAACTCTTAGAAGTACCATGAAATATCAAGCATCACAAGTCACTCGGCAAATATATGTGTATGTACTTGTGTGAGGTGCACCACCATCACAAAGATCATAACACAAGGACTAGATGAGAACACAAGAAAAATATCACTCAACTGAAATAAGCTCAGGAGAATGAGTTCTACATGAATCCCAAGAATAATAAAACCATAATCATGAACTCACTCAATCGGCCTTAATCCAGGAGTATGGGTTGTACATGAATCCCAATGATGCAACAAGACAACACATCATGAATTCACTCAACTAGTCACAATCTAGGAGTACGGATTCTACATGAATCTTAGTGTCCACAAAATAATATGAAGGCTCCAAGAGAAACCATAACACCAGGTATAAAATTACTCAACCAAACACAAAGTTAGGAGTATGAATGCAACACACATCCTAATGCAAACATAAAAGTGCAACAATATTATGATTGACATCCTTATAGATGATCTAGGTCCACAACCAAACTCATGCCAAGAAAACCTTAGAAAATAGGGTGGCACACAAATTAAGGTAAAAACCCCAAAAATTGGAAAATTTCAAAATCAAAACCCATTTGGTCTTATGGAAGAAAAACCCAAAAATTGAATAAAATTTGGGTTTGGACACTACATGCAAAAATGACCAGCATAATGACATGAAGCCCCAAACTACCATCCCAAAAATAGGGAAAATGTTCATCCCTGACCAACTGGGCAAAACTAGCAACTAGAAATAGAGCAGAACACTAGTTCTCATCCTCCTAACAAATGAATACCAAAAAAGGAAGCTGAAATGGACTAGAAATAATAAAATAGGAGAGCCCTACCTCATGGCCAAAAGGGGAAAAATGGGAATTTGAACCATAAAATAAAAATCCTATGGAAGTAGCCAAAAATTGCAACAATCCAAGGTCTCCCCAAGCTGGATCTAATGAGATCAACCTCTCGACAATTCCACATGCATAACTCCCACAATGAACATAGTAGTTATAATACCCCAAAATTGGCTCATTGCCATGATACCAATTCTGGTCTATTTCTGACCAATCCTAAAGACCTATTCCATTAGGCAAATTATTATTCGGCTACTCGCTACTTGACTTAATTGTCAGATGTAGAAAACCCTAATCTATATTCATCATACTTATTATTTAATTCTTATAGTATTTACTCATATTAGTCACATTAAACCTATTGATTAATATTTAATTTAATTACTAAGTATTTATACTTTAATTAAATTAAATTATATCCTAAGGCTAATGTACTATGGAATTAAATTTATTTAATTTAATAAATGTGCCTATTTTAATTAATTAAATAAAATTATTTAATTAAATGGAGTACTTCTAATTAATTAAACAAAGTTATTTAATTAAATGGGAAGCCATTCCTAATTAATTAAATGAAGTTATTTAATTAAATAAGAAAAGTGTCTCTAACTAATTAAATAGAATTATTTAATTAAATAGAAAAGGTAATTATGAGAGCATATCTCATTTTATTAAATTAAATATCTCACCAAAATCTCTCCTTAATTCAAAAAAGGAAATTCCCAGTTCATTGTTGATAAAAAAGGAATTGAATCAGTTAACTCCTTATTCTACTCAAATTGAATCAATTAACTCCTTATTTTACTCAAATTAAATCAGTTAATTCCCTTTAATTTGGAAATCTTCCTTTATGACTGAATTTCACCTTTAATCCTGACCGTTGATTGAAATCGATCTCAACCATTGATGGATTCCAAAAAAGTCTATTTAAGAGAACCTCATCTCTTCATTTTAGAGAGGATGAATTAGAATTTGCATTGAATTGCTGTTGAAATTCATACTCACATTTGCTCACATTTGCTCACATTTTTGCATACATGTTGCATTCTTAGTTTAAATTCATTTAGCTTAATATGTATAGGTTAATCTAGTTTTGTTTCAATTGTTCCTAGATTAAAATGCATTTCTCATTCTAGATTAATCTGCACAATCATATAGATTAATTTCATTTCTTAAATCCTTCATTCTTAGAGGGTCTGGTTGCTTAAACACCTCAAATTTGAGGATATCTAACAAGAAATTCCCTTTAGATAGAAGGCAACAGGTCGCCTTGCCGGTTGATTTTCAGATGAACAATCCAATGTTCATCCTGGGATGAATCTGCAAATAAAGACCGTGTTGAAGTGTGTGTTAGCAGAGGCCACATATTCACGCATACAGTAGTAAATCCTCATGAAGAGGATTTTGGGTTTCACTCTCAAAATTTCTAATTCAAAACTGAGAAGGGAGAAATTAAATTCCTTTTTGGATACTTATTCACTTTTTGAGTGAATAATCAATTAGGGCAAGTAACTAGCCAACCTAGTTAAACCACGAATCGACCCAAATGAAAACAGGCTATTCCTAGTAATAGAAATTCATCTATGGCAAAGCAACTAGATATTAAAAATCAATTAAATAAAGCCTAAAAACCCAAAAATATAAATATTTCCTTAACAACTTTCATAACAATGTGAACCTCTAAGTGTATAGACATGCTCACTAGTCTAATCACATAATGCAAATGAGTTCAGATTTAATAATCATCGAAAGGATTAATTAATCAATTAAAATAAGGATATGTCGACAATACATGGATGACATTAGTAAAATATGAATAGCTGAATCACTAACTCTATGTGCCACTGCCAGGGATATAAATCTTGCACACTAAACAACATGATCAAGTGCAATTGCATATAATAACATAGTCAAAGAAATAAATGCATTAAATCACCTAATTTAACCATTTATTTAATTATACTGAAATAATCCATTTACATCACTCATGTTTGCATAAAGCATAACAATGCAGGAATGAAGTAAATAACCATAGCATTAAATCCATTACATAAAAATAATCAAAGATATGTCCAACTACCAATTAATCAGATATCATCATAAAATACACTGTCATCTTAAAATGGCATCATCATGCAATATGATCAACTGAACAACATAGTAGTCTAACATCTATGATATTGAAATCAAAGTATAACATCTGATCCTCAAGTCATCTTAAATGTAAAACATAACATGAGTAACAAGTATCTCTAGGATCAAAATAGAATAAGGTAAATATCCATAGCACATAACCAATGGATCCAACATGGACAATCCATTTCTAATTATTTAAGCATGTAATAATGGTCATAAAAACAACATGAAAAGGAACTTAAAACACATATACGAATACCATCATAAACATGAGTAATCAATGCTACAATTACCTAGTCTAGTTTAGGAGGGTAATAATACACATTGCAATCTCTACACACATCTCAAGGTAATCACAAAACAACATCATGATACCACATCAATCCTAGTAACCACTAGCACAAACCTTGGTCAATAATATAGCACATCATAATCTCATAATCAACCATAACCATAATCAAAGCAACTGATATAGTAACATAAATCCAATCACCTCAACGGCGTAGACCACTCATGGTCCCAATCAAAATCCCATCTCAAGGAAAGATCAACAAGGTTGCATCCATTTGGATGACTTACAGAAGTCAAATGAGAGAGAGACTACAACTATAGTCTTCAAGTTCTTCATTACATGAAGAATCACCTTTTTTTGCAAACTCATCAATTCTCATGCTTTCACTTTTCACAATTTTTTTAGTGTTAGAATTTAAACATTTAATAGCTTTGTTTTTTGCGGAATAACCTAGTAATATGCCTTCATTACTTTTTACATAAATTTTCCATCTCTCTTATCTTTCAATATATAACATCTGCTTCCAAATTTTTTGAAATATTTAACATTGGGAGCATAACCATACCATAGCTCATAAGGTGTAGCAATTTTATCTTTCTTGATTTGAACTCTATTTAGGGTATAGACAACAATACTAACCACTTCTCTCCAATATTTTTTTGATACACCTTTCTCCATCATTAGTGCCCTAGCACAATCCATAATTGATTTGTTCCTTCTTTCAGCTATCCCATTTTGAGGAGGGGTCCTTAGTGTTGACATATGTCTTTTGATTCTTCTGGCATTGTGGAATATGTTGAACTCATGTGAAGTGAATTCACCACCTCTTTCAGATCTCAAACACTTTAGACTCTTCCCTATTTCTTTTTAAACTCTAGCTAAATACAACTAGAATAACTGAAAGGAATCAAATTTAACTTTAAGAAACATTATATACATCATTCTAGAGTAGTCATCCACAAATAGAATGAAATATTGATCTCCATGTTAACTGTTAACATCAATGAGTTCACATAGGTCACTATGAACCAATTCCAAAATATCACTAGTAGTGTATGGTTTACTCTTAAAACTAGACATGGTCATCTTTCCTAATTGACATTGTTTACAGATAACATTATCATGATTCTTTAGTTTAGGAAAATCTCTTACTTTCTTCATCTTACTAATATTCACCAAATTGTGAAAATTCACATGACATAATCTTTTATTCCATAACCAAACATCTTCTTCTTGTTCAGACATACATGTCTCTTCTGATAGGTCTAGATAGAATAAGTTACCTCTTGTCTGCTCACCAGTTCCAATTAGCTTACCATCACCATCATGTATCTTCGCCTTCCTATTGTGAAATTCAACTCTATAATCTAATTTTTTTAGTTGTGAAACACTCAAAAAATTGTAGTTAAGTTATTCAACCCAGTAAACATTTTCACATGTTATCTTGTTAGTCAATTGAATAGTGCCTTTACCTTTTATGACACATGGGATATCAACACCCAATTTAACACATCTACCATTGTATGGACCAATATCTCCAAATTTTTGTTTATCATTAGTCATATGATTGGAACATCCACTATTAATTATCCATCTATCACTTTTGTTTACATAAGAAATTAACGCAACTTTCTCATCTTCATCAGACTCTTCTTTCATAGCAATGTAGATAACTTCATCATAATTACTCTCAGATTCATTATCAATTTTTTCTTTAGCAATATAACAATATTTTTTTACCCTTGTCATCCTTTCTTTTTCTGTAGTCTTTCTCATGTCCTCTTCCTTTGTACTTGCTTTCCTTTGCTTCATCCTTATCTTCTTTGTCTGGACATGTAGTAGTAATATGACCAACTTTGTTGCATAAAAAACAAATGATAGGAAATTTACCATGGTATTTATTGTTCACAAATTATTCCCCTCCTTCCAAAATCCAATTTCCAAGGTGGTAGCCATGTTCATGTTCATTGAATTATTCATTCTACCATGTAGGCCAATGGGAATACAACATAAGTCTTTGACTTTTCTTTTATTCTTGAGCCTTAGAAATTAATATATCAAATGAGCATTTCTGATCTATGATGATGTGATCATTCCTCTTTGTATGGGCATAAGCAATTAAGGAGTAACTATCAATCAATTCATGAAGGCATGAAATAGTTAGCGCAAATTGTTAGTGTAGATTCATAGGTTAGATGGCTAACTTTCATTTTTAGGGTGCAATGTCGTGATCTCTAATTCTAGAAGTTCACGATGGAAGTCATCACATGGTTGCAAGTGGTTAAGCCTAACCCATAGTTAGGACTGTGATGTAATGATTCCTTTTATCACTCATTCACATGGTTGACATCTAGGCTAAGAATTCAAGTCGTGATGTTATGATTTCCTTGATCACATGTTTACAGAGTTATGAGATGGGTTGATAGTTTAGGCCGTGATGTTGTGAATGGTTATGGGTAACAAACATTTGATGCAAACCAAGAAATAGACTACGAATGAGCAACTAAAGGATAACTTGCTAGTTTTACACCATCACATGGTTAGAAGACTGTTAAGTCTAAACCAAAAAGATGACACAAAGAGCTAATTATACATTGCTTGTAGGGTCACAACAGTTAAGGAAACATGGTGAAGCTAAGCTATGAAGTAGTTATAAACATAAAATGAAGTAATTTACAATTTTGTAAGGTCAGATAGCTAATGAAGGAGATAAGTCATGAAGTTATGAAACAAGGTGATGAGCACGAGTCAATAGATAGTTGAATATCTAAACAAGGTGGAAAAATAATTTAGTATTATTCACCCATGTGGTAGGTTTGAAAGTACAATTGATGAAATATCTAATCTAGTGCATCAAAAACATTCTCAAAAGTAACTCTTTAATGGAGAACTAATTCATTGATCATATGCAACTACTTTTGATGATCTCCATGCCTATTTGATATCAAGGACACCCCATTACATCACTAAATTAGCTTTCTTAACTAGCTATGTAGTTATGGTCATTGGTTCTATCTCTTTAAGGTAAAAATTAGTATGAAGGCATAATTTTCTACATATGGGCTCACACTTAGTCAAATATTCTTTTGATTAAAACTATGTTGGCACCCAATATAAACCCAGTGATTAAAATTTTCACTGTGTGGAAATTTTGAACCTCTTCGAACTAAGGTTCAATGCAGTTTGAAGTGGTTTGATGGTTTGAAGTAGTCCATCTTGCTCAGTTCAATAATTTAGGTTCAAACTCTGTCAGTTCAACAGTTTTAAGAAAGTGTAGAAGTGCAGATCAAGATTGTGAAGATCTAGTCCGATGGATTCAGTTGCAAGACATAGGTTCAAATTCAAAGAATAGTTTGATGATTTAAATTATAAGTCCTCATGCTCCCAATATTCTATTTGTTTTATGATTATCCAATTTAGAAGTTCCTAATGTATCATGTGAAAATTCAAAGTGAGCCAAGTATATCAAAATAAAAATCCTCAATGAGCTTGAAAAGCTTCTATATGGATGAGGAGGTCATGGGTTCAAATTTTTAAAACTGTATGAGCTAGGTATAATGAGATTTGTGTGATATATTTAAAGTCACCATACACACTAATAGAGAATTCATGAAGGCTGGTTGAAGCCAGGGATTATGTTATATATGTCAAGTTGATGATGAACATCATGCCCTCAAGCCCCATCTTATGTCAAGAAGGAGGTAAAAAGAATAGGGAGGGCCCACAGTTATGTTTAAGAACATGAGATGTTGTAGTAAGGCATGATGCACAATGCCTTGTCATTGGATATGATGGCTGCCAATGGTAGGAAGATATTTGTAGTCCCTCTTGGCCTCACCATTATATAGTAGAATGTTTGAGCTCCACAAATATATAAAGAGGAGAGAAACTTGATAAATGTCCAAGAATGAGCAATGGAGATAGCCAACATCATGTACAATGGAAACTTTCTCTGCACCTCATTGATATTTTTCACAACCTAACACAGAAGATGGTGCCTATGAATTACATCCCATGACTGTCATATGTTAACATCAAAAGGAACTATGATAACTATAAGTTATAATGTCTATGAGTACCCACGGTCCTAGAAATGAAGTTGTGTGTCAACTATAGGGAGATCATTTTCAAATGGTTTATGCTAGCTAAAAATTCACACCACCACATGTCAGTATTTCCATAAGTTGATAGTGACATAGTGGTAAGGTGTTGGTGGTTGAGTTTGATCCGCACAACTTCAAGTGGGCAAGGGAAGGTGATACATGTTACTGCACCAATTCAAACTCGATGTTCTTATTCTACACTTGAATTGGCTTTGGAAAATTTATCAAATAGATTCCATGCACCTCTCATGTGTATGGAAGACATAAAAACTATAGATGGGTATTGGCACTGTGGGCCATGTGATAATAATTACTTATGATCATCAATTGGAAACATGACTGAGAAAGTTCAACAAAGCCAAAACATTCTCCTCATACCAGAGAAAAAATTGATAGTAATATGAAGGCATCCAATCATGCTTGAAGTTTGAAGTTGATGCTTGGGGAACAAGAAAGAAAAATGTTTTTAATGGAAGCACCAACTCGATGCATGAATGCATAAACATTGCATGTGGAAGCTCGACAGATGTGGTAAAGAAAAGATGCAGTACAAATAAACAACAACATATGTGTATAAATATGTAAAATCCAAATTTTCATTTAATAGGTGTCATCATTTACTTCATAACCAAGATATAAATCTAAACATTCTATTCATCCTATATGAAAAGGAAATGTAATGCAATAAGGAATCAGAATAAAGTTTACACATGTCAAGGATGGAAATATCAGAAGATAAGGGAAGAGTGTATGTTTTAAGAATCAATTATTATAAATAAATAATCTCAACAAAAAGATGGGACCTTATATAAGTTACAAAAAGTTGAAGACAAGGGGTTCTGGTTTTATTTGATTTTTCACCAAGGGAGGAGAGACTGCCTTTTTTTGCAGACTTTGGGCTTCTGAGAGGGGGTTTTTTCTTTTCATTTCTATTCTGTTTTAATGTAGGGGAAGGGAATTTTTATTTCTAGATAGTGATTATTGTATAGATACAACATAATCTTTTTCATTTTGTTGTGTTCAGAGAGAGGATAATAGCAATATATTAAAACTTTAAATTTAATGTATGTTTTCTGACCATTATTCAACTTGGAGTGGTATTGATTTTCTCTAAATGTGTATTTGTTGCATTTAATTGTGAACACAATTATCCTTTGGACTTGGTGCTATGCTTTTCATGTATTTGGGATAAATAGTTTGTCTTTTCTCTGTGTTATTTTTGTTACGTCAAATTTGGATAAATGGACTTCATGTCATTTATTTTCTTTTAGCTGCTTAGTTTTTTTGCATCTATTTTGTGTTTACGAATGAATGTTTGTAAACCTTTTGTGCTTTTTGGTTAAAAGCATCCATATTTGTATCTTTGTGAATTCATTGTAAATCATACATGAGGAGCTATACCCAAATAAATTTAGAGGGTGCTTAAAATTTTCAATAGGAAAGTGCCTAACTATTAGTACATATTCAGTCTTCCTACTTGAGCTTTTGGGGTTAATTTGTATTTATTTCTTTGCAGGACAATCTGTTCACTAACAAATTTTTGGCGATTCTACTGGGGAATCAAAAACAAAGATTAGTACTAATATTTTTTTCCTTAGTTTTCTAGTTATCTGCATGTGTAGGAGATTGACAACTCTATATGAAGACTATGCCAAATATAAAAGCCATGAGAAGATCAAGGTCAAACCCTTCTCTCCCATAACTTTATCAAATGGATGATAAAGTATTGCATGAATTTGTGGATAGCTACAAAGAAAGCATTTCTTGAGTTGTCTAGAATAATATAAGTTTGGAAGATGATGCCACATCTTGGTTGTTTTAGAGAAGCCTTTGTACTAGATTCCACAAGTTGAAAGAGTTAGAAGAAAAGAGAAAATTGTTGCAAGTATATTAGAAAAGGGTATCATAGTTAAATAAAGAGTTGAAGGTTGATGAATGACAGCAATGGAGAAATGGTAAGAACTAATAATGAAATCTTACTTCAAGTTCCTTTTTCACCTCTTGCAGAAAGTTTCACAGTTGAGGATTGCAATGATCGGTTGTTCTTAAAGATTCTACTGAAATGTTTTATAATAATGACTTATCAAAAGATGGATCTTTAAAAGTCACAAAAGATTATGAGAATACTATCTCTTTGTATGTGAATGTTGAAAAAGGCCCCATTCTAGAATCTTTTCACTTTGGAAATAATGTAGTAGTAGATTTTATTGTTAATGCTGATTTTTAAAATGATGGTGAAATTTATCTTCAAAGGGATTCTGTTGTGACTAAATATTTGGACAAAGGGATAAATCTGGAATCAAGATTGAAGTGAGAGGCCTTCTTACTTCAAGATATGTTATACCCTCATGAAGATCAGACAAGGGTAAATAAAGACTCTCAAGCTGAAAGTGAAAACCATGGCAGTGGTAACAATGAAGCTAAAGACGAGTTAACATCTTACTTCACTCCTCACAACCATTCTATTCTTGCTGATCATGATGACACTCAAGGAAACATTGATGAAGGCGATTTTGAATTCTTTTCCTCTCTAGTTTTAGAAAGATTTGTATTTGAAATTAATGATGATCATCTTGTTGTGAAAGTTCCTATTTGTGCAAAAACTAAAAATGACATGTTACCAGAGTTTGAATCTTTTTTTTAATGAGAAGGCTGAAAGTGATATGTCCTATTGTGAAAATGGTGGTTAGCCCATTGAAGAGCCTTGTCAATCTGAAAATGAAACTTGATGACTCAACTAGAGTGTTAAAATACACTCTTCCTAATGAAGAAGAAGTCATATATGGATTCCTATCATCACTTAAACTAGATCAACTCTTTAACAATGACTCAGGTATTCTTTCAAATCAGATTGAGAATGAAGCATTTATTGATAAATTTTCTTTTCATTCATCTATGTGTGGCTTTGCTAATTTGAATTGTGGAAGTGATAACACTTTAGAAAGGAAAGAAGATAACATACATGGCTTGTTTGACGATAGTTTGATTCTTGAAAGGGATGAAGGGAGCATGTACTCTAGAATCAACCCTATGTTGGATGAGGTATCTTTTTTCTTGAAAATTGATCATGATATCAAATGTCATATACAAATGGTGAGTTTTTGTGACAACATTTCTAGATATTGTGCATCTTTTCTTGAGAAAGTTTCTTCTTTTCAAAATTTTTAGGTTGAAATGAAACCTGGCCAGATGTATGTTGAGGAAAAATCCTTGTGTGAAAAAGAGTACTATGATGAGTTATGGTTGATTGAGAAGAAGTGCTTGGTCAACATATTCATATGTACTTTAAGTTTGAGGTATGACATTGAAGTCATTAGTAAGCAATGGTTTAGAGCTTCTTTATTGAGCCATGGTTTGTTGATGTGAAAAGGCTCATACTTCTCCTAGTAGGTAAATGGATTCATGTGATTCTATTTCTTCTATTTCTTATGGTAGGCTTTCTTCCTACCCTTGTATATACTGTAAATATTATTTTGGTGTGTGTAGTGGTAGTTTGAATAATGTCAAAGTTTTGTGCTTGCTAGTAGTTTAGGTGTTTTTTTGGTTAGTAGTAGCCCTACTCCCCTCCTCCCTCTTTGCAAGAAACTTCCACTTTTCTCTTCTTGGTAACTCTATTCCCCCAATGGATAAGGCACTTGTCTTTTGCCAAAGATTACTAGAGTTCTCTATTTTTGCATTAAAAATAGTCCTGCAATTAGAGCCCCTATTGGCACCCAATATAAATCCAATGATTAAAATTTTCACTATGTGGAAATTTTGAACCTCTTTGAACTAAGGTTCAAAGTAGTTCAAAGTGGTTTGATGGTTAAAAGTAGTCCATCTTGCTTAGTTCAATAATTTAGGTTAAAAATTTGTTAGTTCAACAATTTCAAGAAAGTGCAGAAGTGCAAATCAAGATTGTGAAGATCTAGTCCAATGGATTCAATTGCAAGACATAGGTTCAAATTCAAAGAATAGTTTGATGATTTAAATTATAAGTCCTCATGCTCCCAAGATTCCATTTATTTCATGATTAACCAATTTATAAGTTCATAATGCATCATGTGAAAATTTAAAGCAAGACAAGTATATCAAAATATAAATCATCAATGAGCTTGAAAAACTTCTATATGGATGAGAAGGTCATGAGTTCAAATTTTTAAAAGTGTATGAGATAGGTATAATGGGATTTGTGCAAGATATTTAAATTCACCATACACACTAACAGAGAACTCAAGAAGGCCAATTGAAGCCAAGGATCATGTGAAATGTAATGCGAGAATGAATCGCAATAAAGTGTTTAATTATGAATTAAACATTACACATGTCAAGGATGGAAATATCAAAAGATAAGGGGAGACAATATTTTTTTAAGAATTAGTTATTATGACTAAATAATCTCAACAGAAAGATGGGAGCTTATATAAGTTACAAAAAGTTGAAGACAAGGGGTTCCAGTTTTATTTCAGTTTTCGCTAGGGTAGGAGAGACTGCCTTTTTTTTGCAAACTTTGGGCTTCTAAGAGGGGGTTTTCCTTTTCTTTTCTATTCTACTGTAATGCAGGGAAGGGAACTTTTATTTCCAGATTGTGATTATTGTATAGATATAGTAGAATCTTTGTAGTTTTGTTGTGTTCAGAGAGGGGATAACAACAATATATTAAAACTTTGAATTTAATGTATGTTTTCTGATCATTATTCAACTTTGAGTGGTATTGAGTTTATGTGAACATGTATCTGCTACATTTAATCATGAACATGATTATCCTTTGGACTTGATGCTATGCTTTTCATCTATTTGGGATGAATAGTTTGTATTTTCTCTAAGTTATTTTTGTTATGTAAAATTTGGATAAATGGACTTGGTGTCATTTATTTCCTTTTAGCTGTTAGTTTTTCCACATCTATTTCATGTTTACGGATGGATGTTTGTAAACCTTTTGTGCTTTCTAGTTAAAATAATTCATAGTTATATCTTTGTGAATTCATTATAAATCATACACATGAACTTGTACCTGGATAAATTCAGAGGGTGCTTATGCTTTTCAATAGTAAAGTGACCCAACTATTAGTGCATATTCAATCTTCCTACTTGGGCTTTTCGAGTTAATTTGTATTCATTTCTTCAGAGGAAAATATGTTCACTAACATAATGTTTGTTCTCTAGGAATTTAACAGCAGTAGTTGAGCTTTGGCTTAAGGAAAAAGTTTCTCAATTTTTCTTGAGCTATAAAAGAAAGTTTTGTAAACCCTCCAAGGGTCAGTCTTTTCTTTGATTCTATAGCAAGAGTATTCTATGCTCTATTATTGTAATTCCCCTTTTGCCTATGAATGAATATACTTCTCAATTGTGTCTCCATCTTCCATTAATATATCGTGCAATATATTTTTCCTTATATTGATGTATTGCCTTCATTCTTCAGTTATATCCTTTGTCTATTTGTCTTTGAATGATATAGAGTGAAGTCCCTTCCTTATACCATTTCATTAATTTTTTATTTTTGCATGATTTTTGAGCCAAAGCTAAGATAGAATCTATGTATTTGACATTTATATTGATGAATTAGCTTCCTTGAACAAGGATAAGATTGAACAATACTATTCAGTGTATCACCCCTCTTATATTAGAATAGGTAGTTTGCTTCCATGAATTCCTTCTCCCTTTTCCTCTCAAGAAATATTTAGGTGCACCTTGATAGTAAGGAAGTTAGCTTTCTCTAGAGATTCAATCTCTAATTGCAAAGTCTCACACTTTTGAGATCATTTCAATGTTACACAATATTACCTTTAGGGTAAAAGCTTTAGGCAAGGGTGCAAACTTTTATGTCAACATTTTTTGGCACACCAGGTGGGACTCTCATATTGAAGCATTCTAAATTCTACCAATTCACTGGTGTGAAAGAGAAGAACTTCAAATTACACTAAGGAGATAATGTTGTTCTTAACATTCCAGGCCTTCAAGAGGCTTGCTTTCAAGCACATGTGACTCTACTCTACTTCTACATCTTGGTTTCAGAATAGAATTGTTGTGATTCATGCCCAAAGCTCATATAAGGGCATCTTCTAGAGGTATTTTTCAATATACTAAGCTTTCAGTTTCAAATCCTAGAAGAAAGAGAAATAGATTATCTCTATCACTAGCTAGGAGTGCAGAAGTAATACATACACCTACAAGATCTCTCTCTACTCCTCCTATTGATAGGTCACAGCCTAGGATACCATATATCCATTTAAATAGATTATTATTTCACATGGCACAACCTAGAGCCCACAGTTTTTCCACCTTTAGTGATGAAAGTCCCCTATGTCTAGCCTAGATATATGATATTCCAGTTAGTACAATTAAAAGTCTACCTGGCTTTACTGATGAAACTTCCATCTTCCATATAGAGCATATCCAAGAAGTCTCAAATATTTGTAATATACATGGTATTATAGAAGATGATATTTTTGTTAGGCTTCTAGCTTCATCTTTAAAAATAAAATCCTTGCAATGTTATAGAGGGCTGCCTCATAACTCTATTAAAAACTAGGATGAGCTAGGAAAAAAATTGTGTAAACACTTTGAAGATAATAGTGACCACCTATCACTCTTAGAGCAACTAACTACCATCAAAAGAGCACCCCATAAATACATGACAAACTTCAATTATAGATTTTAGACAACATGGGATAGAATACTTATTGTAGTAAAGCCTACTCTTGGTAATGCCTTTTTGCATTATCTTAGAGCTCTTAATAGTGATATTGTTACCATAGTGCAAACTATGGGAGGAGACACCTTGCCAGTTGCCTATGAAATTGCCATAAGGGAAGACAATATCATAATTCAAGGAGGGGAATTAGCTCCAAGACCTCCAATTCCTTTCTTTCCTAACATGCATAATCATCAACCTATGGTAGCCCCTATCCCTACCACCTCTGCAAGCAAATCCCTTCCTTTTTGCAACTCCAATATCTTCCATATCTTCTAATGGATTAGATAATATCAAAGCCATGATGCAAATGATGATGCAAAATATAGACAAGAAGTTGCAAGATCAAGAAAGGAAGATGGAGGACAACTTATTGGTGGTGCAAAAGATGAGCAATGATTTGGTGAATCTCAAGAGACAACAAGCTCAAATTAATATGCCTTCCCAACCTGATTTCCAAAACCCCACATTTACTAGACAACCAAATCAAGGACAATCTTATGCTCCACACAATCATAATAGATCCCTTGGTAATGCCCCTACTGAAAATACAAACACAAATCCAAACAAGGCATTAGTTCCTCAAAACATGCTTGCTCAAGAGCAAGACTTTTGTCCTTCTTGCAACTATTCCTATGGGTATTGTATGTGTTAAAGAGCAAAAGCATATTAGGCATCTATCACACATGATCAAGCAGTAGAAAAAAAATGTAGTGCTCATCAATCTATTGATGCTTCTCATATACAATAGTAGGGTGATTATTCTCCTATGAACCATCAACTAGAGTAGTATTGTCATACCAATCATGATGCCATAGCTCACAATACCAAAAGCAAAAGAAGAGTCATTAAGGATGCCACACCTCCTTCTCCAAATCAAGCTTCAACTTCATATACTGCTTCTTACATACCTATGATGAATGCACAACCAAATTTTTCTCTCCAATAGAGGCAAGATATGGGCAACAAGAAGTCTATTGAACCTCAAACTACTCACTTTTAGTCATCAGTCCCTATAGCTCCCAAGGCTCCAACCAAAGTAGTAAGTACTACTCTCAACATTGTAGATCAAATGAAGAGGGATACTATTAATATCTCCATATGTGATATTATTGCCACTATACCATCATAGGAGAAACTACTACAATAAGGTTTAGAAGGAATAAGAGTGGAAGATCAGTCAGCCAGAGAGGAAAATGCAACAAGCCTAGTGCAAACAACAAAAGAAGGAGAAACAAGTAAGAAAAATAGACCTCTTCCTTTTTATGTCTCTTTGATCATAGGGGACAAGCTAGTCCATAATTGCATGATTGATTCAGGGGCTAGTAGTTCTATAATGCCTAAGTGTATAGTTGATCTCCTTGGTATTAAATATGAGCCAATGGTTAGGGATGTACTCTAGTTAGATGGTAGCTCTATCAAGATAGTAGGAATCTTAAAGAATGTGGAAATGGCATTGCATGCATACCTTAGTTGTACTATCACACAAGACATATCAATAGCTAAGGTCAAGCCACACTTTTCAATCTACCTTTCTAGGGATTTCTCTACACAAATAGGTGGCTATATTGCATCTGATTGGTCCTACATGTTTTTTAGAACAAGGTATGAAAAAAAAACTTCCATAAGGGAAGAGCCTGTAGCCCTCAATCATATAGAGATCTACACTCCTAGTCCCATAAACATGAATTGAACAATTCATGAAATAAATGATAAAGACATAGCACATGAGCCTACTACTTCTCTAGAAAAAGTGCTTGATTATCTTTTGGATGAGTGGGCCACTACTTATCAATTTGACCCATTACAAGAAGCTAGGGAGATAGGTTTTGGAACCTACTGTATATTTGAGGAGAATGTCCCTAATCCCAATCTTATGAAAAAGGAAAATACAAGGGGATTGTGGAATATGTTTTTTGATGGCTCAAGGAAAAAAAATGGTTCAGGTGGTTGTGTCATGTTCATTTCCTATAAATTGGAGAAATACTATTTTTCATATAGACTCCAATTTAGCTACACCAATAATGTGGCCAAGTATGAAGCTCTGATCCAAGGTCTCCAACTTGAACAAAGAAGAGACATCAAGCTCTTGAAGGTACTTGGGGATAGTGAGTTGGTTGTTAATCAAATAAAAAATCAAAATTTTAATAATAATAACCTTCTCAAACCATACAAGCATAGAGTGTAGGATCTACTTGAAGACTTTTAGGCTTTTAATATTCAAAGTGCCCCAAGAAATTAAAATAAACATGCTAACAAGCTTGTAGCCATTGGTGCTCATTATGATATACCAAAGCATGTTGCTAATGAAAATAAGTAACTAATAGAAATTGTTGTAAGGCTTGTTATCCCATAAAATTGCACAAATTGGCAAGTTTTTGATTTTGATATGAAAATTGTCAATTTCTTGCAAAATGAAGTAGAATTCTTCGCTAGAAACTAGTCCAAGCTACAAAGCTAGTATGGGGACCAAATCATGAACCTTAGCTCCAAAAAACTACCTAAACTCTAATAAACTTGGAAGACATTTTCAACTTTGATGACCAAGCAAGAGGCAAAGGTTCAAACCTAACTGCAAGGAAGGATGACTACACACCTGTCACTATTGTTGATGGAAGGACTCTCAACTTTGGAAAGGTATGCACTAATAGTGAACAACAGGTCTTCATTAAATTATGTCAACAATTCAATGTTATTATTTCTTGGACATATGAATACTTAAAGGATTTTAACCCAATTTTATTTCAGCATACCATAGGTTTAAACCATGGTGCTAAGCTTGTTAGGCATAAACAAATCCCAGTTTACCCAAAGGTTGAACCATTAATGAGAAAGGAAATGTCAAAGCTCATAAAGGCTAACATTATTTTCCTTACAAAGCACTCCTGATGGGTGGCTAATCTTGTTTTTTTTAGGAATAAAAGTCGAGAAATTAGACTATGTGTAGATTTTAGGGACCTTAATAAGGCTTCTCTTAAAGATCACCGTCCCCTTCCATCTATGGAAGTTTTTAAATCTAAGGTGATTGATTCATAATTAGGTATTATTCTAGGAGTTAGATAGATATAAGAAAACATTCACTACCAAGTGGGGTACCTATGCTTATTGTAAAATGCCATTTGGAATAACCAATGTAGATGCCAATTTCAGAAGGCAATGGAGATGGCCTTCAAAGGTGTGCTAGAAATTTGTGTGTTAGTTTACCTTAATGATATAAATGTCTTCTCAAAACATGCAGTAGATCATTTTGATCATTTGAGATAGATATTCATTATATGCAGAGAGTATGGTGTGTCCCTAAATTCCAAGAAGTGTATGTTTGCCACTAACCAAGGAAAGCTCGTAGAACACATTGTGTCAAGAAATGGGCTAATAATAGATCTAGAGAGGGTAGGAACAATTTTCTCTCTCCCACTTCCCAGTCATAAGAAGGGATTATAGAGCTTCCTTGGTGGGATCAACCTTCTAAGAAGGTTCATCCCTGATTTCGCCTCCATGGTAAAACCTCTCACAGCTATGTTAAAGAAGAATATGATTTTCACTTGGACTATGGAAGGGAAGGCTAGCTTTAAAGAGATCAAGCAATCAATTGCATTAGCTCCCACTCTTTTCAACCCCAACTTTGATAGGGATTTCATCCTCTACTCTCTTGGAGGAGAATCAAACATTTCAATTTTCCTCACATAGCTAAATGATGAGAATTTGCAACAACCCATTGCTTTATTTAGTGAAGGGATTAAATATTATGAGGGTAGATATAACTATGTAGAGAAATAGGTCCTTGATATTGTAAGAGCTCTAAAAAAATTTCAAACATCTTCTATCTCATAACAACATCCAAATTTTTGTCCCACATGCTAGTGTGAAAGAGTTCTCGCTGAACAAACATATTAATGAAAAGAGAGTTGGATGGATTACTAAAGTCATGGAATACGACATTGATATTAAGATCACAAAGATTGTCAGGGGCAAGGAACTATGTGAGTAGATGACTTCATCTTTTGAGACACATGAAGAGGTTTCCCTCTTAATTCAAGGTGAGCAACCAATAGACAATGAAGATCATAATGATTGGTTGCATGACATGACTACCTTCTTAATAGAAGGAAGATAACCCCAAGGGTTAGATACAACCAAGAGAAGACAATTCAGGTTGTAGGCTATCCCCTATGTCATGGTGGATGGAATATTGTTCAAGAGGGATTCTGATGGAGTCCTACTAACTTGTATATAAACTTATCATATCAGTAGGTTGCTGAAAGAGTTCCATGATGGCCCTGCTGGTGGTCATTTCTCGGCAAAAATTATTGCAATGAAGATAATGAGGGTTGGTTATTATTGGCTAATCCTATTCAATGGATACCATAGGTGGGTAAGAAAATGTGAGAAGTGTGCATTCTTCTTAGGAAATCAAATATTGGCTTCCCTTCCTCTCCATCTCATTCAGGTTGACCGCCCTTTTCTCAATGCGGTTTGGATTTTCTTGGTCCAATTAATCCACTCTCTAGTACTGGTCACAAATGGATCTTGGCCACCAAAGATTATTTCAAAAAATAAATAGAGGTAATGGCTCTGAATGATGCAATAGAGGCTTTAGTGGTTGAATTTCTTGATGGGATTGTGACCAGGTTTGGTGTTCCATCAACTATCATGTCTGATAATGCTAAATCTTTCATTAGAGCTCATATATGCTCTTAGGATTTAGAACATGGTATATATTTGAGCACTTCCTCAAACTAATATTCCCAAGGGAATGGCTTGGCCAAATCCTCTAATAATAATCTCATCAGAATCATGAAAAGGATAATTGAAGATAACCAAAGGAGTTGGCATGCCAAGTTGAAGACTGCCCTTTGGGCCAACAGAATTACACCCAAGAGAGAAACACCTTTAATGCTGGTATATGAAATGGAAGCTAGGCTTCCTATTTCACTTGAGTTCCCATCTCTTGAGTTGTCTCATCAATTGGAGCTAGGGAAGAATGATCACATGACAATCAAGTTAGCAAAACTGATTGAATTAGAAGAAAAGAGACACCAAGCTATGCATACACTTGAGGCTCATTAGCAATAGGTCAAAATAAGTTTTAACAAAAGGGCCATAGCCATATTTTTTAGAGAAGGATACCTTGTTCTAAAATGGGATGCAGATAGGGCTAAACCTAGTAGGCACTCCAAGTTTGATGCTATGTGGAGTGGTCCTTATGGTATCACCTGTTGTAAATAAGCTAATTCTTTCCAACTATCCAGGCCTAATGGTGATATTTTGCCAATTCTAGTCAACATAATTTACCTTAGGCCTTACTTCTAGAGAAGGTTAAGGTTTTCTATATATAGTATATTAGTGTCATGCCCCTGACAGTTCTACATCTATTACCTTAGACTCTGAGATTAGTTTAATTTACTGGATGGTTTGGTACTTGTTTTGAAACATTGAATTTGTAGAAAACTATTTAGTTTTTGGCATCATTATGTTGTTTTTTTTAAAACACTATGAGAATTCAGATGTTTCTAAGATCTAATTCTCATAATAAATGTTTTAATACTTTTAGTATTGTGTTATTATTAGGATCTCATTATCTGAATCAATTCAGATTCAAGAATCCTGTAGTAAGGCAATGGTTTATAGATAAGACAATCGAATTTTAAAAATTCAATTTGGAAAGATTTCGATTTCATAACATTTTTCTTTTTCATTTTTTCAGATTTATGATTAAGGTGGCTTTAAAATATTAATAGTACCTAGAATCTTTTATTTGCCAGTTTTTAAGTATATATATATATATATATATATATATATATATATATATATATATATATATATATATATATATATATATATATATATATATATATATATATATATATATATATATATATATATGTAATTGTTTGTATATATGTGTGCTTGTATTTATACTTATATAGATTATAATTATATGTATATACATATTGATAAGTTATAAAAAGGATAAATGATTTTCAAATATTCTTAAATATAAATTGGGATTAATATGAATATTAATATAAATATAAATATTAATATTGATATCTATTGCTATGTTAGTTCCTAAGCTAACCTAATGCATGCGACTAAGACTAAACTTGAACTAAGACCTAACCTAAGCTTTACCATGTGTGACCGCTAGCCTAACTAAAACTTAGCTTTGTTTTGGATTTGGAAAATGGTGGCAAAGCTTTTATTAATAAATGCAAGTAGGTTCTTCAAACGTCGAGCTAGTACTGTTGTTGCGATGTGTCGACTAATGCTTAGAAAGTATGGTTAAGGGTTTAGCTCGCTATAATGAGCATTGATTTTCATGTTAGTCTGTCATTTTGGGGCTGGGAGTTTATTGTGACTTGAGCTCAGTCCACCATTGGTGAAATCTAGTTTTGAAAGCATGAAACTTCTGTTAAACAGGTTTCTCTATGCTTATAAGGGGAAACTGATAACTATGAAGGGGATTTTTGACTCTCACCATGCCTATAAGTATTCATGATTTCTTACTCTTTATCATTTCTGTCATTTCATGGTTGCATTTTCTCAGTTCTCACTATTGAGAGGGTTTCATTGGAATCTCTGTGACAAGGCTTAGAGAGTTTGGAGGCTTGGGCTATGAGTTTGAGGTAGAGGGCTCTCCGTGCAGCTTTTCTTTGAGTATCATCCCACACTTACACAGGTAGGGGCAATTTCTAACCTTTCATTTCCTCTCTGGTTTAATTTCATTTCTATAAATTGATATATGGTTGTTTCTCAAACATGAATGGAAGTTTATTATGTGTAAAGGGCTTTTCAAAAAAAAAAAAAAAACTTAACCTCTCTCTCTGTTATTAGATTCATTGAATTAATGACTTGCAATGTAGAATTTTTCTTGTGGCTTAGCCGCAACACCCAAGTATGAGTGTGTGCAGGGTTCAGCTACATGATTGCTGAACAATGCACATACCCAAACTTGAGAGTGGGTGCTTGTGAATATGATGTTTTTGCTTTTTTATTTATGCATATCTTGGTTAAATTGAAACTGTGAGATGTAGTGTATATCAGATTCATTAAAGGCCAAATTCTGTGATAGTAATGTTTATGTTGCTTATTAAAAATAGAGTGCAAGAAATAGATAGTTATGTTATGCGATTTGTGGTTTTTAGTGTCTTGACAATAAGTAGCAAGGGATATTTGCTTAAATATAATAAGAAGTATACTATTTGGTAATATCTCCCTGTCATAATGTGAATGTATCAGAATTATTGGTCAATTCTGTAGGTTGAATAACATGGTGTATTGTTGAATACTATTGATGACTACATCACTCATATAGGAAAAATTTAGTTTGGTAATCTGTGATTAATAATTAGATTTAAACAGTGAAAAGACTAATTATCTATTTTAATTCTGACTTTGAATTTATTAGGTTTTATGTATATGTTTGTATATATACATGAACAAGTACATATATATATATATATATATATATATATATATATATATATATATATATATATATATATGTAATTGTTTTGTGTATTTATATGTATTAAAAAATATGTATAAGTGTATACGTACTTCCTTATGAATTAAATTATTAGAATTAAAGTAGATATGTAATCATGTGGTTAATGTGGTTACTGGTTTTCTGAAATGGGAATTGTTTGATTCTTATATTCTGACTTTAGTAAGTAATGATATGTGTGGAAAGTTGTAGTATTGGCATTTTTAATTGAAATGTATAAAAAATTCTTAAAGTTGTTTGCCATTTAACTGACTTATCTTAAAATGCACCAATTCTCTCAATATATATAAGCTGTTCTTTTTATAGAGAGAAGATTGACTGAAATGGGAAAATCCTTTCTTTGTTAACAGTTTAAATGTTAAGATTTTGAAATGTGGATTGCTTTTGGAAAATTTCAATTATGGTTTTTTTTGATAATCTAATAAGAGATTACATTGGAAAGATTGGAAGTTTGGTTTCATATGATAATTTTTGTTTGCTGAATCAATTGTTATATTGAAGCAAAGGATATAGTTTATTAGTTGGAATTGAATAATTAAACTTTAATTTTCTTTCGATTAATAAAACTAGAATTATGTGTGTTTTAGATTATGCAAGTGTGATCCTTTAGATTGGGTGGCTATCATAAAGCGAGTAACTTGTGGTGATAGAATTATTTTGCCGGATGCCCTCCGACACTAGTCTAGATCCTTATGGGAAAGTTTATGATAGTTATTTAATCAAGTGGTAACATTTAAAATTCATGGGTTGGGTTACATATAACAAGATAAGAATATTATGGTTTCACCTGACATATTGAATCCTACAAATAATGAACGTAGATTCTTATGTTGACACCCATGAACTACTAGATCATTACCTTGTCATATTCTGTGCGAGTTTATTATTGCATATCTACTTGTAAGAAATTATGTACTTGCTTTAAATCTGGTTGTGAAAAGAAAGAAAAATTGTACTTTCAAATAATCTGTTATTTGGATACATGTAAAGCATGTTGTTATTAAATCTAACATGCAGGTTTACTGAAGAACTCATCAGCTTATTTAGTGTGACTAAGCCCTGTTTGTTTGTTCTTCGGTTGTGTTTGTTTTGATTTCAAGATTGATATAAGTTTGGTTATGGACTTGGAAGAATACACTGCTGTGTATGCATTGAGGACTGATTTTAGTTTGATTCTTGGTTATTGAGTAATTTTGGATTTGATTAGGATCAGTTGTCAATCTGCATGTACTTGCATATTATTGTTTTAAAATTAGAGTATTTTTTATATACTTAGATGTATTGATCAAAAATGTTTAATGCGGTTAAGAGTACATTACATTACCTGATTGTAAAAGTTATTGTGTAATAGAAATATGTTTTAAAAAAAAATGGTTTGGTTTTTATGCTTGTATATATATATGGATTTATCATTTATTGTTTGTTTTTACTTTTTGGTTATAGTTGGGTGTTACAATTAGTTTCTTGTTTTGAAAAAGTGCACGGGTACATGCTTATCTCTAGGAGAGAGCAAAGTTTTGAAGCTTTTGCAATTGCAAAGAAGAGGTAGTTTTTTGTGAGAATGTAGACATAATGTAAGTTTCATTTTTTGGTGACTCTAGAACAATAGATTAATTAAGGCCACTAATCCCATTCTTAGTAGGAAAAAATCCCCTCTAAGTCACTATAAATGTTCACCATTTTTACCCCTCCTTCCAAAATCTAGTTTTCAAGGTGGCAGCCATGTTCACATTTGTTGAACTATTCATTCTGCAATGCAGGCCAATGGAAATACAATAAAAGTCTTTGACTTTTCTTTTATTCCCGGGCCTTAGAAATTTTACATCCAATGAGAATTTTTGAGATGAGATGATGAGATCATTTCTCTTCACATGATCATACGTACTTGAGTAACTATTAATCAAGTCATGAAGGCATGAAACAGTAATCTTAAACCATCAGTGCAGCTTTGCAGGTCAGATAGCTAACTTTCTTTTTCAGGGTGTGATGTAAGGATTGCTAACTCTAGCAATTCATGATGGTAGTCATTGCATGGTCACAAGTGGTTAAGCCTAACCCATGGTCAGGACTATGATGCAGTAATTCCCTTTATCACTCATTTTCATGGTTGACATCTGGGTTAACAATTCAAGCCACAATACTACGATTGCCTTGATCGCATGTTTGTAGAGTTAAGAGATGGGAGGTCAGTTTAGGTTGCAATGTTTTAAATGGTTATGGGTCACAAGAATTTGATGCCAACCAAGAAATGAACTTTGAAGGAGTAATTAAGGGAAAACTAACTATTTTCATGCCATTACATAGTTAGAAGAGTGTTAAGTCTAAACGGAGATGATGACATGAAGAGCTAATTACACATTTCTTGCAAGGTCATAACATTTAAGGGAGTATAGTGAAGGAAAGCTATTAAGCAATGATAAACATAAAATGAAGCAATTCATGGTTTCACAAGGTTAGACAACTAATGAAGAAAATAAGTTACAATGCCATCAAACAAGGTGATGAGCATGGGTCAAAAAATAATTAAATGTCTAAACAAGGTGGAAAAATGCTTTAGTATTATTGGGCCATGTGTTAGGTTTGACGGTCAAATTGATGACATATCTGATCTGGCACATCAAAAACACTCTCAAAGGACACTCTTTAATGGTGAATAGATTCCTTGATCATCTGCAACTACTTTTGATGATCTCCATGCCTATTTGATACAAAGGACACCCCATCATTGCTCTAAGTTAGCTTCCTTAGCTAGTTATGCAATTATAACCACCATTTATGTCTCTTCAAGGTTAGAATTAGTATGAAAACATGATTTTTTGCATATGGGCACACACTCAATCAAATCTTCTTTGGATCATTAGTGATTGTTCTTTGGGAATTTAATAGCAGTAGTTGAGCTTTGGCTTAAGGAAGAAGTTTCTCAATTATGCTTGAGCTATTAAAGCAAGTTTTGTAAACCCACCAAGGGCCAGTCTTTTATTTAATTCTATAGTAGTAGTATTCTATGCTCTATTATTGTAATTCCCCTTTTTCTTGTGAATGAATATAATTCTCAATTGTATCTCCTTCTTCTATTAATATATTATGCAAACATATTTTGCCTTATCTTGTTGTATTGCCTTCATTCTTCAGTTATATGTTGTGTCTATTTGTCTTTGAATGATATAGAGTGAAGTCCCTTCCTTATACCATTTCATTGATTTTTGATCCATGCATGATTCTTGAGTCAAAGCTAAGATAGAATTTGTGTATCTGATGATTATATTTATAAATTGTGCTTCCTTGGGTAGGGATAAGATTGAACAATACTATTTGATGTATCAACCCTCTTAGTTTAGAAAAGGTACTTTACTTTCATTCATTCCTTCTCCCATTTCCTCTCAAGAAATAGTTAGGTGCACCCTAGTAGTAAGGAAGTTGGCCTGCTCCAAAGAATCAATCTCTAATTGCAAAGTCCCACACTTTTGAGATTATTTCCATGTTACACAAGGTTTCCTTTAGATAAAAACTTTAGGAAAGGTTGAAATTTTTTGTGTCAACATTTATTGCTTCCTCTTCCAAAATTTTTTGAAATGAGGGCTACAATTTTATCAATCTCATCATCAAAACTATCACTTTCACTCTTTACATGTTTTCCTTTCTTCCAAGTAAGAATGTGACTTGAAAGGAGATTCAATTGTAGTAGGTGTGCAGTTATCAAAATTAGAAATCTCAAAAGTAGTAAGTCTACCAACTACACCTTCTAAGGTCAAATTTTTACCTTGTGTGCATCTCACTTCTTGAATTGTAGAGAATCTAATGGAATAGATAGGAAGTAGAGTCCTTAGTACCTTGATTATCACTATTTCATCTTTAATTGTTTCATTTTCTCCTTGAATAGCATTAATAAACTCTTTGACTCTTGTGTAATATTGTATTATGTTCTCAACTTCCATCATTATCATATCATCAACATTACCTCCCAAACTTTTCACTTTGGCTCTTACTGCATTGTCATCACCTTCATATATGATCTTTTATATGTCCCACATCTTCTTTGTAGTATTGCAATCTTTTAGGTTATAAAACTCGGCATAGCTTAGGACTAAGGAAATCTCCAACATTGCTTGGTTGTGATCTAACTTATGTTTTAATTCTTCAGTAGTCCGAGGAGTAGTTGTTACCTATACATATTAATTTCTCAAAACATTGATAGAAACATCACTAATAATAGATATGTGTAGCTTCATCAGGGTCTACCATGCAAGAAAGTTCTCTTATTTAGCTTGGGTACATCTCTCTTGTTCATCATGATCGTTAGCTTTAAGTACCTTCAAACTTTTCTCTGTAAGCACTTAGCTATGATACCAATTTTTAGAAATGTTTAGAATAACTAAGAGGGTGGGGGGGAGTGAATTAGTTACTCAAGGTCTATATGTACCACTTGAACTATCAATTATTAAACACATCAATGTTCAGTTGATCCTGCTTAACTTTTTGTTGCCCGGTTTTTACTGTAAAATTGTCATAAACTTAACTTACATTGCATAATGAAAAAAATCATCACATGTAAAAAAATCATAAGAAATTCATCATAGTTTGATACTAGGATTTTACATGGAAACCTAATTTGGGAAAAACCACCAACATTGTGTCAGTCTTTCACTCTTTCACAGTGAGCTCTATTAGGAGCCAACCCTGTTAAAGGTTAACAATACACATTGTTAAATGTGAGCCTATTAGAGGATTTAATCACCCTATTAGGAGTGGCCTTGTAAGAATACTTTGATCATTCCATTTAGAATGTCACCTAGTTAAAGGATTTACAAAAATTGTTAAGTCTTCCAATGACTATTACGTCAACCTCTATTAAAAGGATTTCAATACAAACTATTTGCAATGATAAGAAAGAAAACAATAGGTTTTGATCTACGTGATTACAACTCACTTTTTCTTGTTTAGATCTATGTTCAATCCTTATGCTAGTTCATTGATAAGCCTTTAATTGTCATCTCTGATCTTGATCTTCTTTGACACTTTGCAAGCAATCATTCTACTCTTCTCATCAACACTTAAGCCTTCTGCTCAAAATAACTTATCAATAATAGTATCACATCTAGAAAATTTCTCCATTAGCTTCATATTCACACTATTGTGTCCTTTTGATCAACCTTACTTTGCATATGAAGTTGCTCATACACATTGATTGGGCTCAACTAGGATTGACTAGATATAGTACCAAAAGTTTGGGTTAGTATCCCTTTAAATAGTAAATTTGTGTTTTTCCATTTTCTACATCCACTATATATCTTAGGGTTTTCAATCAGCTTCAAATAGATTTAATATATCTGTATAACTTCTTGATCCTCCTCTAGAAACTTCTCTAGAATCCTTCTGTTGGGTCTTTACCTAATCACCATCTTTAATTTAATAATCCAACTCATTGATCTAATCTTTAACATGTTTTAAATCTCCCAAGAAATCAACTAAGTTGGCTTGATCTTATGATTTCTTTGAATTTGATCTTTTATTGTCACTTGACAATCACTAAATTCTAACACTCAATCAACACTAAAATACTTAGTCATTGTTTAAGCATTTTGTCTTAGCATCAACTAACTCACTCGGTTGATGCTAATGCTCGGTCAATACTAGATTTTCTTGGTACTAACTATGGCTTAGCTGACACTAGTGTTACTCGACACTCCTTAAAAATTTACTCTTTTTCTTGGCTTGGTTTAGCTTTCTTGACATAAATAATTACTTTTCTTTATCAAAGTCTATCTAATCAAAATTGATTTAACTTCCTTTTCATAACTTCAACCATTCCTCTAGTTGCTATAGTTATGAGTAACTCTCAAGTCATCCTCATCAATCAAATAGATTTGATATTTAGATTAGGTAGAAATATGCCTCATCCATAGATTTGACATCAATGACAAAACAACAATTGTTCTGATTGTAAGTTTCCAACAAAACTTACCTAAAAAATCCTTCAGTAGCCCATTCATGAGCCTCGTGAAAGTGCTTGGTGCATTGGTTATCCCAAAAGGCATGACTAACCACTCATACAATCCTTTCCTTGTTTCGAAGGTAGTCTTCCACTTGTATCCTTCTTTGATGTGAATCTAATGGTACCTACTCTTCATATATATATATATATATATATATATATATCTTTGTGAAATATACAACTCCACTCAAACAGTCCATAATATCATCCATCCTTGGAAATGAAAATTTATACTTGATTGTGATCTAATTGATAGTTTGAGAATCTATACACATCCTCCATTCTCCTTCTTCTCTAGTACTAATATTTCTAGTACAACACATGGATATAGACTCTCTCAAATTAACCCCTTTTGCAATAACTCATGCACTTGTCCATTCAACTCTTCACTTTTTGTTGGTATCATTCTATGTACTACCATGTTTGGAAAATTGGCTTCTAGAATTAAATATACTTAGTGACTGATTTTCCTCACTAGGGGTAATCCATCAAGTACATTATTTGACACAATATTAGGAAACCCTCCCAACAAATTTGTAAAGTCTATGGGCACCTCCTCTACTTCTTCTTTACCATCTTTTGTGATTACAACAAAATACATATGCTTACACTTCATACCTTTGAAAAAATCCTATCCATCAACAAAACATATTCTCACAACACTATGTACCTTTTCTTCTTTCTCTTTCAAAGACTTCAACTTATGTTTCACTCCATCCTTAGCCAGAGTGTAGTTATTTTCTCACCCATCATGTACAGTATACTTATCAAACTACCATAGCTTACCCAACAAGATATGACATATGTTCATAGGTACGATATCACAAAGATCCTCATCTTGCTAGCTTCAAATCTTGAACTTCACTAGGCACTGCTCATTGACCATGACCTTGTTGTCATCTTGCACCCAAAAAATATAGTATAGATGCGAGTGTTTTTTTCTCTTGAGATTTAACTTTGTGACCATATTTTCTGACACCATATTGTTAGTACTATTGGTGTTTTGAAAAAACATAGTTCCAAATTACCCCGATGAGAAAAAGATACATCTAGGGGCAGCTACTTCCCATCTTCAACATACCCTTTCAAACACCGGGCCAACTATAAGGCTAGACCCTTCTTCTACTTCAGGCTCTACAAAACCTAGGCAGGTGGACCTTAGATTCAATTATAAGGTACCAATGCTAAACATATTCTTGAATCTATTAACAATAGATTTAACAGTTATTTCTCCTAATGACTAATGCAATAACATAGATCTTCAATAGTTAAATGCAAGACAATGCAATTCATAAGCTAAGTGAGGGCATTCTATTTTAGCTTGTCAAACATAAAACATAAAGATTATTTGAATTTGATTTGGTTTTATGTGGGTGGGGAAAGTGGATGAAAACCAAGTATGGACAACAAAATAATGATCCTATAGCTGATCAATGCCTCATCTATTGGGTAATTCACAAATCTCTCTCATGTATTTTGGATATCTAAGACACATATCCTATGCCAAGACTCCAGATCTATCCATTTCCCTTTTAAATTGGATATCAATGTTCAATCTAAATCTCATTATCTGACATCCTCCTTAATAAACCTGCAACCCTATTAATTTCCCTGAAGCATTTACATAACTCCTTGAATTATAAGCAACAACAAAACAACATATAGCCTTAAGGAATTACAACTATGATCTAGGCCCTTTGTTCAAAAATCATAAAACATTACAAATCATTGATAAAGGAGACACAATTTAGAGTGAAACTCAACACCTATTGTTCTTTGTATTGATTTCCTTGAAATAATACATGAAAACACATGAAATTGACTCACAAAATACCAAATAAACTAGGCTGTACAATATACATATGTTATCATACAAGATAGAAAATGGTGGAAATGAGAAACTAATGAGGTGGGAAGGGGGTATCATAGCCAAAGCATAGCTTCATGGTCTAGTACTAACACATCCCAAATACTTTCCATTCAGATTTCATCCTTTCCATAAACCATTTTTGCTTCAATTTCCAACTCAAAACCTTTTCAATTTTTTTTTAACCCAAATGAAAGAGAGAAAGGTACATAGCTACGATGAAAGAATTCAATCCTAACCTAGAGATATTTTCATTTCCTCTTCCATTCCAAAAAAGATCTGATTCTTCAATTATGACTCCAACTTTAATCCTGAAATTCATCATAGTTGTAAAACATAATATTCATCATAACTAAAAATTGGAGCCAAATTATACCAAAATGGCATAATATTCTCAAAATTAACCCAACAGACCTTTTACCATGTGTTTTTACCAAGCTTGTAACATTATTTTTAATTTTCACCAGTTCACTGAGAAGGCCCAAATTTCACATTTCTTCCTATAACTTGAACCAGTGACTTCCTGTGCAAAAAAAAACTCCAAAATTTGAAAGTTCATCTTCTCCTAGTTCTAGCGATATATAATATGCCTATATTTGCTTATTGGAAACTCCCAGGATCTTACTTTGAAAACTAGGCTCCACTCAAGGCTCTTTAGATAGCACTTGGGCATATATTTACAAATTTCTAAAGTTTAACTTTAGAATACATCAAATTTTATTTAAAACTCTAACTGCACATGATTTTCTGAGGGAAATATAATCAAATATTAAAATTTACACTTTTAAAAATTTTCTACCATTTTCCCTCTAGGTCAAACTTGGTTGACTGACCCTCATCACGTGTCATGTTCTAATTGGCTAGATCCTACATAGCTATCTGACACTTGCCATGTGGCCGCCACATGTCTACCATCTCAGCTGGTCACCATGTTGCATGGTTAACTGTTGAGCAACTTTGCTTTAGCGATGTAGAGACTATCATCAGATCTACCACATGGCATGATCTAGTGCCCTCTGATATCAGATTATCACATCACTTCTTGTTGGAATATATGCTAGATGTTAGTCACTAGTTGATTCTCTTTACCACTGGTGAGTCCTGTAACCTATCATAACTTGTCGCCAAATTTTTGGATATTCTGGGAGGTCACCATGTTGCTACTAGCAAGATCCTCCAATTTTGTGATGGTGACATGGTGACTACTAGAATCCTTTAATTTTTCTGGCAACTTCTCTGCTTTTTTGGTCAAAATTTTGTATTCCACGCCATCTAGCTAGCCATGGCAGACCCCACTATGCAAGCAGTCGCCTTCTAAAAGACACTACCATATTGAGTAGGATTGTATTTAAAAACATAAAAATTGCCAACACATGCGATGTGGGATAAAGACCTTGCATTCTTCATTGGTGGCAAAGGTGTTGGCTATGGGGTTGTCTTTAGGTTTCATGTTGTGGCTCTGTTCCCTTTATAAATCTCCACTTAATTAAAAAAAAACAAAAACCCCTTGGGTTGCATCCGAGGGAACTTCCACCGAAGCACTTGTCTTTGTTCCTAGTTTTGGTTTAGTACCTGTTGCTTATGCCATTGATGATAGCCTAGGATTGAATCAATGGGAGCCATAGGCTTAAGAAGTTATTGAATAGATGTCAGCCAACTTCAACCTCACATTGAATTTGGAATTCTCACTGTCACACTTGGTCTTCCCTTTCTATGAGTAACCTCTGCTCATCTCATGCCCTGTTGTCTTTATGTGAATGTTCCTCCTCTACCCATGTCATGGGCTTCTCACTCCATCTATGCCTACTCCAAATGGTTTCCTTTCTTCCATGGAATTTTTTGTTTCCTCTTTTGACCTACATTTTTAACGTCCAAGACCTGGTCTTTAATTCTGAGAGGCGATCAACCTCTATCTCTGTATTTTTATGTAATTAAGGGGGATGCCATAATGGTGTTTGGAGCTTCATCTACTTCTCCAGGGAATGTGATCCTTTGATCACTTTGCATTCCTTTTCCACATCAAATTCAACATATACATTGGATAACTAAGGTAAGATAAAGCTCCATACAGTATGCCTAAACCAAGATAAAACATAAGAGTATAGCCCGAATAGAATCTTGTTTTCAAAAGTCCAAACATCTTTGTTTTCATGAAATTGCATATTCAACACATGACTCCAATTAGTTCATCTAAAATGAATTCATGGTCACTTACAAAAAAAATCCTATATACATCATTTTCTGCTTCTACTGAGTCACAAGCCACTTCTCTATCTAATGGATGCATATTTTCTAAATTATGTCTCTATGCCTTGTGGCCATAATCTTCCCTTTTTCTAATCAATCCAATCCTCTCAAACATGGACTGGCCATAACATTTAAGGCTCCAATGGCTATGGAATCATTGTAAAATGGTATTTCTGATCCACCAATGGACATAGAAATAATGCCCAAGCCATCTGCAACAACCATTTCTATAATAGAAAGAATGTAAGAATCATTAGTTTTGTCATTCCATAGGATCATGCAAATGGAAAGTCAAGCATGTGAAGCCATCCCAATAGCTTTTCCATTGGAAAATCCATTCAAACTTGCTCCATGCACAACTGACCCTGCAACAGTCAAAGCATAATGTGTTCCATGACCATTGGTGTCTCTTGTTGATTTTATCTCTCTTTGGGGAAGTTTACCATGTGTAGATTGATAGCCATTGATTTTTTAAGATTTTATAATTCATCTGGAAAATTAGAGTCCCAATAATTCTACAATGATGTACATGAAATTGCATCATATAGAGTTTCCATTTGTGTGCTATCCTCAAGACTGAGGAAACCAAGTTTGCACAGGTTTTCTACTTTCATTTACCATTTCCCATTAGATCCAATACACTTTTCTATTTTCACATTCTTCCTATATCTTGAAGACAACATAAAATTCCTAAGGAGATCACTCTTAGTTTCTTAGCATTTGATTTATTTGAAACAATCCCTCTATGGTTTATTCAAAACCTAGTCAAACATATTTGAAACAACTCAAAATCTAAAACATAGACTCTTTGGTATGGACACTAAACACTCCCAAAGTAGCAAGTCATGAAACATTATTGGGTGCAAGATATTCAAATGCAAACATAGCCTCTTATCACTATTCAACACAAGCAAAAATGCAGATTTAGAAATTGTTCAAAATGGGACTTCACGGAATGGCTCAAAATGGCAATTTATCATCATGGAAAACATAGACACACTGAATGCAAGGTGTTAGAAACATTAAACACCTCTTAGGCCTCACAAGTACAGTCGAGTACATATGCATTAAAAAGCACTTAAAGGGCTTGATTTTTCAATGGTACACAAAATCGAGGCTTCAATTTTGAGTCCCAACAGTGGCTCTATCTGGGGATGCATGTCCCTTGTGGGCATGGAAAGGATTCAAATCTTTGTAAGAAGTAGACCACACACCTGACAGCAAAAACTTCTCTTGTATAACTTTTTTGAAAGCAAGGAAATCTACTCCTACTATATACAAATGATGGCTCGGGCCACCGAACTTCAACAAAGACTTTTACCTCTGTCAAATATCTGATTTTCATTTGCATTTTTCTGAGGTAAGCTGAAAATTTCACTTTCACTTGTTTCCATTTTCAACAACACCTTCACTTGTATCATGAGGAAAAACAAAATAAATGTCATTATTCTCATAGTGCATATAAAACTCAAAGATTGTTTCATCATCATGCTCACTATGAGAAAAAACATTAGCATGCTCATGATTATACAAACTGAACTAAGAATCAAAATCCAACAGTGATTCATGCATGATGTCAATCAAAAACACAAAAACTTCATATTCTCCACCACTCACCAAATTGCATGTACCAAAAACTTGCAACTCACCTTGTGCCTCTGGTTGCAAAGAGTATAACAGACCTAAATCAATTCCACATATCATGTCATTACATACCAAATCAGATCTGAAACTCACTAAAAAATTATTAGCATAGTCTTCAAGAAAAGGTTTAGCAAAGATATGAAAATAATCCTAATTAAAATTCCCATCAGTAGGAAGTTTACTACCATTAATATTCTCATCAAAGAAATTGTTAGAGACACTTGTGAATGCATTAAACTCATTAGCATAAGACTCACAAACCTATAGAGAATATTTAATTTTAGATTCATGTGCACTTTTGTCAATACTTACTTCACTACTTGAATCATCAAACCTCATCTCATGAAACTGAAAATTACTATCATATACTCCATACAGATCAAATAAAAAATCAACTAATCTCTCAACACTATTAGTAACATCAAGAATAAGAGTTTTTTCATTAAATGTTAAATTAGAATCAAGAGATATCAACAACCTCTCATTATCATCAATGTAACATAAATCTGATTTAACATCACTTATGACAGCAATAAATATGTCTCTACTAGTTTTCACTTCTTCAAATAAATCCTCATGCTTATGCTAAAAGTCCTCAAAAGAATAAAAATGTTGATATGTAGGAGAACCAACACAGGGGTATACATCATACCTTACATCATCCTTAAGAGATGCACACATTAATAAAGGTGAAGTTGAATCAGACATTGATGCATACCTTTCAAAATTGTGTTGTAACAAGGCTGAAACCTCATCAGTGTTCAATAGATCCCTTTCACAAATTTCTTCACCTTTATTGCAATCATATCCTAAATAATCTAAAGAACTTATAACAGTAGCACCATTAGTCATACAATCTGAAAAATCAATATTACTCTCACAATATGTATCCTCTTCCCTACACCACATCTCAACATTAGATGCATCATTATATTCAATTTTATTGCAGGAAGATATTTCAAAACTACTGTCATAACCTTTTTCATTCTCAAACATACTATCATAGGACTCATCACTTTCACTATGACTATCAAAAATTTCAATTTCAACAATATTGTAACCATTCCTTTCTAAATAACATTCACATTCTCTAAATACTCTTCCAAAGTACTAGATCTTTTCAAATTTTGCTTTCATTTTCCAATGTACTAAATTAGGCATGACAACTAATAAAAACACAAAAGTCCATGATGATTCATTAGGTCTTTCTAAAATGGGAAGTTCTAAGATTTCCAACTTGAATCACATGTAAACCTAGATTGCATCTAAATTAGCTACACTTCCCACATTCCTTTGGATAGAAGAAATGACTTGACTATGAAGCTTTCCATATAATATGAACAAATTTTCATTTACCCCTTGATAGCTTGACAAAACATTATTAGATCTAGAATCTAAATCCATTTTGAAAATATTCTACCTCTTTATCCTGGTGCTAAAATCACAAAGTAGAGGCACTGATTTCTAACTTTTTACTTTCATGAAAAGAAAACATGAAAACCAAAATACCTCAAGTGCTAATGCAAGACTTTAATCTGTTGCCTACACACCATTGATAAGACTTCATAGAGCTTCCACCTCCTTGCTAGAGGTTAAAGAAATCATTGCTATGATTTTCTTTTTACACTTCATTTTTTATAACAACAGATTGCAAACAACACTTTAAAACTTCCATTTCAAGAGACTACCAAAGCTTTAGATCTACCCATACAATTGAGCATCCTTCAATATATTGCAATGAAATCAACTATGAAAAAATTGGTGTAGAGATTGAGAGTTGCCACTCACACTTTGTGAGAAATAAAACATAATTTGTCACTTGACAAATTTGAACCAGACCTTCATATGTAGGAGAAATGTAGACCATCAAACCACTCTTGTAGATTTACAAACTCAAAAAGGGAACACAAACTTATGTTTATTCTTGACTGTGATTTTACAACAACACTTTCAAGGAAAAAATCTATCTGAATTAATTAAAGATGAACACTCTTAACAATACAATTTACACTCAACCTCAAAGCTACTCCTGCAAATGGATAAAAATTCACTAGGGTGCATGATTTGGAGTAAGAAATTGAAAAGAACATCAAAGAACTTACTGCTACAATTTTTTAATGCACTTCTTCTGCTGTATTGAATCTTATTTTTTCAAATTCTCAAGGTTTGTCTACCATTTAGATTCAATAGACTCCCCAGAAGAGTTGCCATTTTGTTTGTGTTATCAAACAACATGGTTCCAAATTTCTTCAAAGAGAACAAGATACATCTAGGGGCAGCTACTTTGCATCTTCAACATACCCTTTCAAACACCGAGCCAACCATAAGGCTAGACCCTTCTTTTACTTTATGCTCTGCAAAACCTAGGTGGGTGGACCTCAGATTCCATTAAATGGTGCTAGTGCTAAACATATTCTTGAATCTATTAATAGCAGATTTAACCCTTATTTCTCCTACTGACTCATGCAATAACATAGATCTACAATAGCTAAATGCAAGACAATACAATTCATAAGTTGAGTGAGGGCATTCTATTTTACCTCTTCAAACATAAAACATAAAGATGATTTGAATTTGATTTGGTTTTATGTGGGTGGAGAAAGTGGAAGAAAACCAAGTATGGACAAAAAACTAATGATCTTGTAGCTAATCTGTGCCTCATCCATTAGGTAATTTACAAATCTCCCTCATGCAATTTGGATATCTAAGACACATATCCTATGACAAGACTCTAGATCTATCCATTTCCCTTGTAAATTGGATATCAATATTCAATCTAAATCTCATTCTTATCTTACATCCTCCTCAATAAACCTACAACCTTGTTGATTTCCCTGAAGCATTTACATAACTCCTTGAATTATAAGCAACAATGAAACAACATAAAGCCTTAAGGAACTGCAACTATGATCTAGGTCATTTGTTAAAAGATCATAAAACATTACAAATCACTAATAAAGGAGACAAGATTTAGAGTGAAACTCAACAACTATTTTTCTTTTTATTCATTTCCTTAAAATAATACATGAAAATGCATGAAATTGACTCACAAAATACCAAATAAACCAAACTATACAATATACAGATGTTGTCATACAAGAGAGAAAATAGTGGGAATGAGAAACTAATGGGATGGAAAGGGGGTATCACAGCCAAAGCATAACTTCATGGTCTAGAACTAGCACATCCTAAATACTTTCCATTCAGACTTCATCCTTTCCATAAACCATTTCTACTTCAATTTCCAACTCAAAACCTTTCCCATTTTTTTTCACCCCAAATGAAAGAGAGAAAGATACATAGATAGGATGAAAGAATTCAATCTTAACCTAGAGATATTTTCATTTCCTCTTCCATTCCAAAAAAGATCCGATTCTTCAATTATGACTCCAACTTCAATCCCAAAATTCATCATAGCTAGAAAATATAATATTCATCATAACTAAAAATTGGAGCCAAATTATACCAAAATGGCATAATATTCTCAAAATTAATCCAACAGACCTTTTACCATGTGTTTTTACCAAGCCTGTAACTATATTTTCAATTTTCACCAATTTCACTAAGAAGGCCCAAATTTCACATTTCTACCTATAACTTGAACCAATGACTTCCTGTGCAAAAACAAACTCCAGAATTGGAAAGTTCATCTTCTTCTAGTTTTGACAATATATAATATGCCTATATTCATTTATCAGGAACTCCCAGGATCTTACATTGAAAACTAGGCTCCACTCAAGGCTCTTCAAATAGCACTTGGGCATATATTTACAATTTCTAAAGTTTAACTTTAAAATACATCAAATTTTACTTAAAACTCTAACTGCATGTGATTTTCTGAGGGAAAATATAATAAAATATTAAAATATGCACTTAAAAAAAATTCCACCATTTTCCCTCTAGGTCAAATCTAGTTGACTACTCCTTGCCATGTGTCATGTTTTGATTGGTTGAATCCTACATAGCTGCATGACATTCACCATGTGGCTGCCACATGTTTGCCACCTCAACTAGTCGCCATGTCACATGGTTAACTATCGAGCAACTTCACTTTAGCAACGTAGTGACTACTGTCAGATCTACCATGTGGCACGATCTGGTGCCCTTTGATCTCAAATTTCCATGTCACTACTCATTGGAATCTATGCCACGTATTGGTCACTAGTTGTTTCTCTTCACCACTGGAAAGTCCTTCAACTTGTCACAACCTCTCGCCGGATTTCTAGATTTTTCAAGAGGTCGTCGTGTTGCTACCGGTGAGATCCTCCCATTTTCTAGTGGTCACATGGTGACCACTAGAATCCTTTAACTTTTTTGGCACCTTCTTTTCTTTGTTGGTCAAAATTTCATTTTCCACACCATTTGGCTAGCCATGGCAGACCCCACTATGCAAGCAATTACCTTCTAAAAAGTGGTATCTTTGAGACACTACCATATTGAGTAGGATTGTATTTAAAAACATAAAAATTGCCAATACAGGTGATTTGGGATAAAAACCTTTGCATTTTCTATTAGTGAAAAAGGTGCTGGCTGTGGGGTTGTCTTCACATTTCATCCTGCAACTTTGTTCCCTTTATAAATCTCCACTTAATTTGAAAAAAACAAAAAAAAAACCCCTTGGGTTGCATCCAAGGGTACTTCCACCAAAGCATTTGTTTTTGTTCCTGGCTTTGGTTCAGTACCTACTGTTTATGCCACTAATGCTTGCCTAGGAATAAATCAATGGGAGCCATGGACTTAAGAAGTTATTGAACAGATGGCAGCCAACTTCAACCTCACATTGAATCTAGAACTCTCACTATCGCACTTGGTCTTCCCTTGCCGTGAGTTACTTCTGCTCATTCCGTGCCCTATTGTCTTCACGTGAATGTTCCTCCCATACCCATGTCATGGGCTTTTTGCTCCATCTATGCCTACTCCAAATGGTTTCCTTTCTTCCATGACATTTTCTAATTTCCCCTTTGACTTGCATTTTTACTTGCAAAGACGTGGTCTTTAATTTTGAGAGGTGATCAACATCTGTCTCTGCATTTTTATGTAAGAAAGGGGGCTTTCATAATGGTGTTTGACACTTCATCTACTTCTCTAGGAAATTTGATCCTTTGATCACTTTGCATTCATTTTTCCACATCAAATTCAGCATATGGACTAGATAACTAAGGTAAGATAAAGCTCCACAATGTATGCCCAAAGGAAGACAAAACATAAGAGTATAGCCCAAATAGAATCTTGTTTGGAAAAGCCCAAACATCTTTGTTTTCATGAAATTTCATATTGGACACATTACTCCAATTGGTTAATTTAAAATGAATTCATGGTCACTTACTAAAAAAATCCTATATACATAATTTTCTGCTTCTGTTGAATCACAAGTCGCTTCTTTGTCTAATGGATGCATTTTTTTTGAATTATGCCTTTGCACCTTGTGACTGCAATCTTACCTTTTTTAATCAATCCAATCCTCTCAAACATGGACTAGCCATCACTTTGAAGGCTCCAATGGCTATGCAATCATTGTAAAATGGTATTTCTGATCCACCAATGGACATAGAAATAGTATCCATGTGATTTGCAATAGCCATTTCTATAGAAGCAAGAAAGTCAGAGTCATCAATTTTGTCATTCCATAGGATCTTGTAAATGGCCAATCAAGCATGTGAAGCCATCCCAATGGTTGTTCCATTTGCAAATCCATTGAAACTTGCTCCATCCACAACCGACCCTACAATAGTCACAACATAATGTGTTCCATGACCGTCAGTGTCTCTTGTTGATTTTATCTCAATTTGGGGAAGTTTACCATGTGTAGCTTGATAGATATTGATTTTTTAAGATTCTCTAATTCATCTTGAAAATTAGAGTCCTAATAATTGTCCAATGATGTATATGAAATTGCATCATAGAGAGTTTTCATTTGTGCCCTATCCTCAAGATTGAGGAAACCAAGTTTGAACAAGTTTTCTACTTTCATTTACCATTTCCTATTAGATCCAACACACTTGGCTATTTTCACATTCTGGCTATATCTTGAAGACAACATAAAACTCCTAAGGAGATCACTCCTTCCTAGTTTCTTAGCATTTGATTTATTCAAAACAGTCTTTCTGTGACTCATCTATCAAGTCAGATTGTTTACAATACACATTTTCTTTTCATTCCAAAAACAAAAACGTAACTAAATTATGATCATTACAAAAATTGCAACTCTGAATGCAACTTTCAATGCCCAAACATCTTAACAATCTAATAGGAGTCAGTTGGGCCACAGAGTGGGTTTGACTAGAAAATAATTTGTTTTCAAACAACTGAACTTGTCAAATTGATCAGTTAATCATCTGATGCAAATCCAAATCAAATTTGACCATTGAATCAACATTTGAAACTTAATTTACCTCTTACTGCAGGTAGTCAACTTTGTGCCATGAGGTCCTTTGATCAACTTTAAAACCTGGCAAAAACACTTGATCAGGCCCTGAAATCAAACATATTCATTCTCTATTCTGCATACTCTTACCCATTCAAATCTCCTCTCATCAAAAATTCTCAGTCAAAAGATATTGACTTTCAAAGTTGCCCTATCAAAACTACTTGCAAGAAAACATGTCAAAAAACAATAAATTGTGCTCAGATTTGGCTTTGAAAAGAGGTTAAACTGAAACTTGGGGAAACAAAAACTAGGCAACTTGTTCATTGTCACAAGGAGAATATATTCTTGTGATTTAGGCTCATGATGAATAACAAGGAAAAAATGGTGAGTGGTCAATGTGGGCTACTCAAATTCACAGATTGGAGACAATGTTAGAAAAGCATTTTTTGGCAAATGGAATGGACTTGGGAAAGTGTGCGGACAGATTTGTCAAAACTTGAAAATTGGCACACTTAAAGTATTTTTAGAGGAGAACATAGTGGTATAATCCATTCAATCTCACCTATCATATATTTGGATATATAACATCATGAATAGGTGTATTGACGAATCTGCATTTACTAATACCAGTAAAAAATTACAAATTGCATTTAGAATCACATTCAAAAATAGATCAAACGGATTCATCATAAGCTCAAAATTGAAACATAGAAATTCTCTGACCTCTAAAATGAAATGCAAAAGGAATTTTACCATTTTGGTCAACTGGGTCAAAATTATAACAAGTCAAATAGGGCCTCCTAGAATTCAAAACAAATTGCATCAGCATGACATTAATAAGAGACCAACTTTAAGGGATTCAAAACCTAGTCAAACATATTTGAAACAACTCAAAATTTGAAACATAGGCTCTTTGGTATGGACACTAAATGCTCCCAGAGAAGAAAGTCATGAAACATTACTAGGTGCAAGATATTCAAATGCAAACACAACCTCTTGTTACTGTTTCACACTTGCAAAAATGCAGATTTGGAAATTGCTCAAAACGAGACTTCATAGAGTGGCTCAGAATGGAAATCTATCATCATGAAAAATATAGATGCACTGAATGCAAGGTGTTAGAAACATTAAACACCTCTTAGGCCTCACAAGTATAGTCGGGTACGTATACATTAAAAAGAGCTTAAAGGGCTTGATTTTTCAATGGTACTCAAAATCGAGGCTTCAATTTTGAGTCCCAACAAGTACTTCCTCCATCAATAATGACATCATAGAACTTATCTTCACATTTTCACCTTGTGTGAAACAAAATCCTCCTTTGATTAGATTCATTCTCACCACTTAGAAAGACTCTTGAATTAACTAGGACTTCTCCTCTTTTAACATCTTTGGAATGGGATGATTTTTCATCTTCATCAACATGTGCAACTTTGGCTTGGTCTTCTATTCTTTGATATATCCTTCCTTGGAACTGGCAACATTCAAATACTTTATGCCCTTCTTCTCAATAGTGAAATATTTTTCCATGGAAACCTCCTCTTTCAGATCCTTGCCCTCTACCTCTTCCTCTTTGATCACTATAATTTTTATCATGGAAATGATTGGAATTATTTCACCTCTAGCTCTAACTACTATTCACCTCATCCTTGTTCTTATGATCATCATTCCAATCCATAAGACTGTTCACCCATTCTTCCATCATGACCTCTACCACTATTTTTATTGTCAAACATTTTGCTTAGCCTCTCCTCAACTATTAGGACAAACTAATACGTGTCCTCAATACTGGTCATTCAAACTAGACTCAGCTCCTCCTAAATGCTTGGCCTTAGCCCCTTAAGATAATGGGAAACTTTCTCCTTATCATATTTTCCATGGTCAATTCTAATGACAACTCAGTAGAACCGTTTAGTCTACCTTTGAACATATCCTCCCGCTTGCTTCAAACCTTTCATTTTATTTAGAATATCAAGCTCATAAACCATGGTAATGAATTTTTTCTTCAATTTACCTATCATATGATCCCATCTAGTGATTTTAATCTTTTCTCTTCTATTTCAGTCCCATTGAATCTGTTGCCACCAGATCTTTGCATGTCCCTTCAGTTTTTCCTTTGCAAACTTGGCCCTATAGGATCCTCAATATCATCATACTAAAATTGTTCCTCTAGTTCATTTATCCAATCAATCAACTACTCTGGATTAATATTTCTCAAAAATGTGGGAACCTCAAACTTAGGTATTTTTCCAATCTTGGAGATGGCCTTAAAAAGCCTCTCTTCGTTTGGGTTGAGAACCACCTCTACTTCAACATTATGTTCATATTCATCCTCATTATTGCTTTCATCTCTTACTACAAGTTTATTCCTTTGTGTATTTTTTATTCCAATTCTTGTATCTATCTCTAGAGGAATCTAAAATCCTCAAGTATAACACCTACAACTCTTCTACCACACTCTCTTTGTGGAGACATTTTTGTGACTCCACTAAAACCCCAGTGCAAACTACCTCACAATTAGTGATCTATTTACACACTTAGCCCAAACCACAGTCCTCATGAAAAAACCTCATTTTCGATGATCTATTTACACACTCAAGAACTCCTTCTCTGATACCACTTGATGAAGGATGCTACCCTTAATACCAAAAACACATAACATAAAAAAATACAACACAATAATTTGTGAGAACAATATATGGGCTTCTTATTATTGCCACAAATGTAAAATTATAGAATTTTATAATACAATATACAAACCCACATGGGTTCCTTCATTACAATAATTTACAATATAGAGATCTGGACAATCATGCAAAGGTGTCCTAGACAATGTATGGGCATTCCTTATATAGGCATTTTTACACCAGCTAGGAAGTTCCTAGACATCAAACCCTAACACTTGAGGCTGACTAACTCTAAAATTACATATAAACTCAGCTTGATACACCTTTGACACTTATTTTGGAAATTTTAGTTGGCCCAACTTTGAAAGTTTGTAACTTTTGAACTGTTGATCTAATTGGCTATTATAACCACTTATCAGAATCCTTAGCTTCTAATCTATAGGACCTGACTCAAGTAAGCCCTAGTTGACCCCATTTTAGAGCCCATATGGGGCCTCTAAGGTATTAAATAGTTAGAGTGAAGTTTTTATATCAAAAATGAATACCCAAAACCCATAATAAATCCATAAATACCTATGATATGAAACTAAGATTCAACTGGTAGGATGATATATCCAAGATGAACATTCACCATTGAAATTAGGACATTTGAAGCTCATATGACCAACTTACTAAGAGAAAGCCTTCACAAAAAAAAAATATGCACTAAGAAAACCCTTGTTCAAGAAACATAAACAAAATATTTTTGGGTGATGCAATATTGCTCTTACACCCAAGATGCTCCTGCATCAAATTCCATGATACACCCTTAGGTGGGAATTAAGGGTCTTACAAGACCTATAAAAAAATCAAGAGATTTTTTATCTAAAGAGGTTGAAAGAGAATGTTCATAAACATGTTAAGGAGTTAATAATTTGCTAACAAAATAAGGGAGAACAAACTTTTCTTATAGGTCTACTATAACCATGCCCTATAATGGAAAATGATAAGAAATCATATCTATGGTTTTCTTCATGGAAATTTCTTAGTCCAAGATAAAGACTTTATTTATGTAGTGGTATATATATTGACAAAGTATACACATTGTTAGGATTAAAGAGATAGATATAGCAATTGCATGCAAATAGAAAAAATCTTAGAAAATAATAAAGCACATGGAAGAGGATATAGGACACAAAGATTTAACATGGTTCACCCAATCCCTGGGATACATCTACCAACAAGGAATCCAATATTCTTATTATCCAGTGATTACAATCTGAAATCCCTTGTAACTCAACTATGCCACAAGAAGCTACTAAATCATCATAATAAATAATAAAATCTCTAACTCTAAGCCATTTTATACGATCCTTTTGTTGCTTAAAAAAATTATGGATAGAATCTGACCAATAGAAGAAAATAGCTCCTGATGCCTCTTACAATAATAAAGTCATTTGAGCTTTTAGGGGCACTTCCCCTGAAACCCTCATGGGGGTGTTACCCCTCGACCCTACCCTATATTATGACATGGAGTGTGATTAGTGTTATACCCTAGGATCCCATAAAGTCTGATTAGGATCCACATAAAAACACACATTTTATTTTGATCCCATCGGATATAAGGTTACCCAAGTATAAAAATTATTCTTTAAGGGGATTTCTATATTACATAGATTTCCCAAGAATATTGTTACAAATAGAGATGTCACATTCATCAGTTCCTTTAGGAAGTATATTCACATCAAGCACAAGCTAACATCCAAAAATAGATTATCAATAAATGAAAACAAAGAAACCTAATAAACTATGTTTCAAATTAAAAATATTCATGAATAAAATAGCTTCATTTAGGATAACATTATTATAATATAGTACTCAGTTTACCATTCTTGGATGATCAAGTGAATTTACTTTCAATTCCTAAATAAGTTTTGGAAAAATATTGAGGGCTAGGAGCATAAAGTAATACTTGATCCAACAGAAGAATTCTCCCAAGAAGATGCAACTTTGAGTGGACTCAAAGTTATTGATTATCCATATTTCAATTTCTTTTGGGCAAGCAATTTATAAGAGGGGGAACTTGTCATAACCCTTTTTTTCTAAAATTAAAATTTGGCATACATTGGCCTAATTCTACTTTTATAGTATAATCTAATAATTAAGGGTGATTTATTTAAGGTTTTCCATTGTCCATTCAAATAAATCAATAAAAGTAAAATTTTTAATTATATTTTTTATAATTCCAAATGGGACATTGGAAAAAGTGTCCCTTTTGTTGGAATGTTCAAATGGGAAGAGTACTTCTAAGAGGGGGAGGTGAATCAGAAGTAACTAATTTTTATTCTTTTAAACCTGCATTAATCTCATAGCTGAAAGTAAAGCACATGCATGTAAATATATAAAACAAACATAAAATGAAAACATACATCAACACATGACACAAGAGATTTGGTAACCCAGAAACCCTCCAAGAATAAGAGGGTAAAACTAGGGTGGGGATGACAGCCACAAAAATTACTGCAGCAATATGTTCAACCACTTCTAATGGTTTGTCCTGCGAAAGGCCTACCCTATTAAAGACTTTACACTATGTCAATAGTGACCTAGTTAGAGGATTTACAAACACTTTACATGAAGCGTCACCCTATTAAAGGATTTAAAATAGATTGTTAAACCCATCTAATACATAGGATTTTCAATCAACTTCCCCAAAGGTTCTCCTACCTAACTGTTAAGCTAGCCTATCAATATAGGATTTCAGCATCCAATACAATTGTAAGAAAGTATTAGAATATTTGACCTGATAGTATGCAATCTCCAATTGCTAGATTTAGGCACTTGATCTGCTCTCCCTGATCTTAATCCTCTGAGATCTGATGTCTGATCATGTTCCTTATTCCTTATGTTGTTCTAATCAACTAGATATAAACTTTGCTTCTATGTTCCTCTAAGTCTTTCCTTCTTCACACTAATTTTTTTTGCTATATTCTTCCCACACACTATTCTTATTCTCATGTGCAATGGGTTTTTGATCTCCTTTTAAAGAATGTGAACACTTATGGTTAGGTATAGATCTACCATCCATATTGAATCTCAAATTCCCACTCATACTTTGCATTTTTCTCATTGGCTGCATGCCTCCTCCATTTTTCTAATTGGTTGCATGCAAATGATTCATCCTTATCCTTTTTCTTTTTCAAAATCTCTATATGTCGGCTCCAAAAATGGTTTACATTTGAGTTTGTGAGGGCACAAACTCATATGATGATTCTATGTTACTCAACACATATTGGACTACTGGTGCTCGACACATACTATCTTGGATTGCTCAGCACCAACTACACTCTATCTTTCTTGGTGCATATATGATTCTGGCTCACTCGACATATACTACATTCTGGCTTTCTCAGCACATACTATGACTCGACACCTGTAAATCACTGAGCACTTTAATATTGCTCAGCACCTAAAGTCACTCGACACACATTGTGGCTAGGCATACATGGTGTTATCGGCTTCAATAGAAAAAGTGATTAATTGTGTTGACACTAAAATGTCAAAACTTTCTAAGGGCTAGCAATCTCCCCCTTTTATATGAGTGTCAAAAATAGTTAACTTATCATTGTTATTCTATCCTTATGAGTGCCTTATCAACAAAATTTCAAAAATGTTCAAAATGCGTTAACTCCCCTTCAGTTGATTTGTGTTTGATACTCTTTGTCTTCTACCCTGTATCTGTATTTTGTATCTGTGTCTCTGTATCTATTTTATTAGAGCCTATGGAATTTTTGTATATGCATCAAAGCTTCTTTCCATATGAGTGCTAAAATTTCAAAATTTTGTGTCTCCCACTCTTGGCTATCAAAATTTATAGGTATTATTTATAGGTATTCTCCCCCTTTTTTGACACTTATGCGAAAGGGATCTAAGGAGTAATACCATATTTAGCCAAAAAATTATTGTTTACCTCCATTATTGTTTTTAGAGCTGCATCCCAATTCTCCAAAGCAATGCCTAATGACTTGTGTTGGATGGCAATCTTTGCAGCAAGGTGTACAAGTTCATCAAGGGTATAAAGATTTGGATGTTTCTTTAATACTGTCTTAGCATAGACTTGTTCCTTGTGGAGGACTTTAAATGAGGGGTTATAGAGGACTAGATCTACATTAATTTAGCCTTAATATTTGCCTCCCCTATTGTTAATACAACTAATTCCCTTTGTGTGTGAAGTAATTGTGCAAAATGCTTCTCACTCTAAGCTGGATCTCTAGGTAATTGTATGCTAGATATTTTCAAGTTCCTCTCCAAGCTCATTATTTTTTGATTTGTTTCTTGTGGGAAATTGGAAAAGTCACACAACTTCCTATACAATGAAAAAATATTTTCAAGAACAATTTTGGCCTTATCTATTGTCTTGGCCAACTCTACCTGTTCAAGTGCAATGCCACTTGATATCTTTTCATTAACCTTTCCTTGAAACTTTCTTTCTGACTATTCCATGAGTTTGACATTGGTGTTCTAGTTCTCATTTTTCACCTAGTCAACTATGTCTGATAGTTGTTCAATTATTGGCCTTCCTTCATCTGGTGACTGCAAGCTAAAAGCATCCATGAAGATGTCCTTGATGTCATGAAGTGTTTGCTTGTGCTTAAACTCTTTCCTCAATATCTCTTGCCTCATCCTTTTATCCAATGCATTTTGAATTTCAGTCATTTGTGCTATTGTGATAGTTTTGGAATCATAGGAGGGTATCACAATCTCTTCATCTAATTCAGGGTCTCCATCATGAAGTACCATGGCCACTCTTGTTGAACTTGAGACTGGTGTTGAAAATTGCAAGGGGATAGCATCAGTGCTTGGCTTCTAAATGGTCTTAGTAGGAGTGCCAGTCTTTGGTAGTTCTACTAATGTCTGAATGGTGGCTTGCTCCTTCTCTTTTGTTGCATATTTTTTTTCACCTGATTTCCTCTCCTCCACACTCGGTATCTGAATATTATCACTTGTTGCACTTGGTGGAGGTGGTGGTGGCAACATCAAAACTTTAGTTCTAGTAGTAGTGTATGTGAAAGGTTGCTCCTTTGGCTTTACCTTTTCTTTTTGTGGTGCTACTACTGGTTTTTTTAGTTCATCTACACTCACCAATATAGGGCTTGCACACAATTCTACCTCTAAAGTAGATTGGTGAAGGATCTTTGAGAGATCCTCTATAGTAAGTGGATTGATTTTCTAAGGTGTCTTGTTACTAACATCCTTTATGATTACTATTTTTGCAGGTGTAGTGTTTACATGAGGTGGACTGGGAGGTGGGAATTATGTGCCTTATACACTCTGTTCATCTTCTTGCTGCTAGTTAGCTGTTGCCATAGTTTCCTCTCCCCTTGTTGAATCCTCCTCTTCTTTCTCCTTATTCTCCTCTTCTCCTTTCTCTTCCTCACCTTTCTTTCTTCTTCCTTCTTTTCCTCTTCCTTTTCTTTATCTTCTCCTTTTTGCTCTTTTTCCCTGTTGTTGGCACTAGTTTCTACCTTATTAGTTTCCTCAACTTTATCATCAATAATCTTGTATATTGTTTTCTAGATTTGTGTGGATTTAGTTACTACATCTTCAATTTTGTTTTCAAGAATGCAAAAAGCTCTGTATTTGGGTGCAAATTTCCTACTATGTTTCTTATTAGCCTTGGTTATTTGAGCATTTGAAAGATCAAGCTTTACCTGTGCTAAGGTAGATTCTCTAATTTCCCTTTCCATCTTTAAACAATAATGCCACTTATCCTCTATTATTTCATATAGTTCCTTTGGCATTGTGTTATCAAGCTCTAGAGGTGTGCTTTTGAATTCTGCCATCATGGCATACATCGATTCCTCTATCTTATTCTGCTCTTCCTTATTGAGCTTATTGAAATTTAAAGATTTTAAATTATTTAGATTTGCATTTCTAATCTTATTACAAAGTTTGTTAATTGAAAATTTTGGAGGATGACTTACCACTTTGAATTGGCTTATATCCTCAGATTTTGTTTTCTCATCATCTATATATGGTTGAGCCACATATCTTCTTCTTTTCTTGGGCTCTTCAGCTAGCTGGGTAGTGCCTTTCTTCTTCTCCTTTACTACCTCTTTGGATTTTTGAGTTGATGCTCTTGCTGTGGCCCTTGTTGCTGCTAGCTTAGCTAGAGCTAGCTTCATTTGAGCTTGCCTTGTGACCTTTTTGGGCTTTGGTTGAACTATAGGCTATACTTTTGCTTTTCTTTTCTTCTGCTTAGTAGGTGTAGGTGCTTCCTCAACTTCTTCTTCCTTAGTACCTTATTTTTTGTCTTCTCCAAGGCCTTGTGTTAGCTCAACTGGCCCTTTCACTTGCTCTTATTCACCTTCTTCTTCACTACCACCTTCTACTTCTTCCACTTCTTCCTCTTCGCCTTCAATGTCTAATCCAAATTTCTTCTTTATTTTTCTTATCATTTTATCTTTCTTTTTGATGAGTAAAGAAGTTTTCAAGTTTGTTTCAATTTTGGACTTAACCACATCATAAGTCCCAAAGTGAGGAGCCTCTTTATCAATTTCTTCTGCTAGCAACACTATGATTGTTGTTGAGGCTTCATCAACATCTAGTTCATATCCTAATGGCCTTAGCCATCTTACCCTTGGTATTGCTACTTGAATGTAAGTGAAATCAATATCAACCAAGAAACATATGTCATTGACATGTTTCTCTACTAATGAGACTAGTATCCTCATCCTTTTCTTCATACACTTTTTAAAGTCTTCAAAATAGTTGGTCATTTGTGTCTCAAAATTATCTCCCATTTGATCAATGAATTCATTAATTCGGGTGATTTTTGACTTGTTAGAATTCTAGTTCACCTTCCCAATCGAAGGGAATTCTTCCATTACATAGAAGAATATGCACATGAGAACTAAGCCAAATTTGCATTGTGTACCCTTTGATCTCCTTATAGCTCCTAAGTTCTCATTGATTTGCTGCAACATAAGTTCAGCTAGATCATAGGTATGATCCTTCTTCACCAATTTATATGCTACATCAATAGCTATGCAGGGTACGCTATTTAGTTTGCTAGATTGATAGAATTTATGCGAAATTATCCTCACAACAAAGTCAAGTAGGGGTTCAATCACAGTGTCAATAGTCATTCCCCTATTGTTCCATTTTGCACCTGTGTTCTTCTTAATTACTTCCTTCCTATCACTTCTCAAAGTCTTTGGCTGATCTAGGGTTGGGAGACCAGTAACCCTATGCACAATCCTCTTAGTAATTTTGATAGGTCCTGTCTCTAGCCATAAACATCCATCATGAATTTGGCTCAAAACAATGCGAATCCATTCTATTTTGAACACCATAGGAAAAACTAGGGTTTTGGTCAGACCCTTCTTCTCAACAATTTGAAACTTGTCCTTCATTATTCCATTGTTACACAACTTATAATAGGCATGAAAGATTTCTAGGTCTCCTATGGCACCAATTTTGCAATTGTAGCACTTCCTAACATCTTGAACCATAATAACCTTGGGTGGAATGACAGATAACACACTAGCTAGGTCATTTATATAGGCAACTTTGGGTATTGTTCTAAATTTAGGTGGATTAACTTCATTGCTGACCAATTGAATCTCATGGTCTTCCTTAGCCTTAGGGTTTCTGGAGCTAGAGGCCATTTTACCAAACTAGGGCTTTAAAATGTATTAAAAACTTAAACTCTGCATAGCTCAGCACTTGATAAATACTTTTGAATTGATGTGTTAGTGCTAAATCTCTGTTGAAATTGATGCAATCAACTGTAAGATAGCTACTTTATTGCTTATTTTCTCTTCTTGTCTTTGCTCTATGTTCAAATGATGTGAACATGAAAAAAATTCAACCTTATACCTTTCAATGACCTAGCATTAAATGCTTCATGCTTACAGTTGTATACTCGGCACTTAAAGGATTTACCATCACTCAGCTTCCATTGTATTTTATTTACTTAGCCTCCACTAGGCTTCTTTGTCACTTGGCTTCAACTATCAACTGGGTAGCTATTGTGAACTCAACATCCATTGGAACTTCACTCAACATCTAAGAGTAACTCGACAACTTCTTCAAAAAATTTCTTGGCATCTCTTCTAATGCAGATTTCTTCTTTGTAGTACTTTGTTTGTTCTTTGGAACTGATGTATGATATAGCTTTGTATATCAGTTCCATATTCCTGCCTTGTGCTTAATTAGATGAAGTGTGATCACTTGACCTCTTGGGTGAAGTGATCTCTCCATTAGATGTGTTGCACTCACCTTTCTTCTTCTATGTCTTGTTCATTTTTCCTCTTATTTGTTCAACATCAAACTTCTCTTTTCTTTTATTAACTTCTGTCTTGGGTGCTCTTGACTTTGTTGGGAAATTCTTGCTAATATGACTAGTTTTCAAGCAATTGAAACATGTGATTTGAGTCAGCCATCTACTGTAACTTCCTTTAAAATGTGTTCTTATGCAATTCTCGGGGATGTGTCCATACTCCTAACAATAATGATAGCTATACCTAGTATTGTAATCCCAATTGTAGTCATGTGCATGATTGGTTCCTCTTGCAGGCTGATTAGGTGTCCACATAGGCTTTGGTTTGCACTCAAATTCTCTATGTCCATACTTTTTGCAATTATAGTAGTGATCTTCAAATCTTGGTGTCCTCATGGTCTTGGTTCTACAGTCATGTTTTGAGTGTCCTTGCATGTTACACTTGTGAAAAAAACCTTTGGTTTTGGATGTGTCCTATTGATTGGTCTTTCTACTCCTGCAAACATTAGCATTGTGCCCCTTTTTATTACAGAAATGACAAGTGGGTTTGTTGTTCTTTCCTTTTTTGTTCCTTTCTGTTGTAGTCTTGGATGATTCTCCTTGTTCAGTGCTGGTGTAACCAAGTCCTGAAGTATCATTACTAGCCCTTGGTGATTTTAGTAATTGTTCAAAGTACCTAATAGCCTCATTTGGTTTGTTGTAGCTTTCTGCTATCTCTTTAATTCATTCTAAAATTTTTCATTCTGCAACTTCAAGGTGGAGATCTCATTATCCTTCATGTTTAGCTCATGATGAGCATTCATCATTTGGCTTAAGGTTTCTAGCTGCATGTTTGAGATCTTTTCAAACTCTATTGTCTTCTCTTCTAATCTATTGGTGAGATTTCTCTTATCATCTTCAAGCATGGCTCTATCCTCAATTACTCTCTTCTTTTGTTCACTTGTTTCACATAACATTATGGCTTGTGATTCTTGTTCCATTTTAAGAGATCTTATCTCTTATGCTTGAGCTCTATTTTTCTCCATCAATTATGCTATTGCTGCATCAAATTCCTTGGAATCTCCATTGGCAAATACTTGTGTGGTGTCAATCCCCTTGTAGCGTATGTCATTTTCAGCTATGGCTATCTCCTTTCTTCTCTTTAAGGATTTTCTTAGTTCCTCTCTGGCTTCTTCTACTTTATGTAGAGCTAATTACACATTAATCACCTGATTGTTAATAATCTTCCCAAGTTTGAAGACTTCCATCTTTTGATCTTTTTCTCTGAGCTGTTAGGCTTCTCCTAGTGAGAACCAAAGTTCTAATACCAATTGTTGGAATGTTCAAATGAGAAGAGTACTTCTGAGAGTGGGGGGGGGGGGGGGGGGGGGGTTGAAAAAGAAGGTAAAACTGGGGTGGAGATGACACCCAAAAAAATTATTGCAGCAATACGTTCAACCACTTATGATGTCTACCCTATGAAAGGCCTACCCTGTTAAAGACCTTACACTGTGTCAATAGTGACCTAGTTAGAGGATTTACAAACACTTTACATGAATTTTCACCCTCTTAAAAGATTCAAAATGGGTTGTTAAACCCACCTAATATAGAGGATTTTCAATCACCTTCCCCAAAGGTTCTCCTACCTAGCTATTAAGCTAACCTATCAATATAGAATTTTAGCATCCAATACAATTGTAAGAAAGTATTAGAACATTTGACTTGATAGTATGCAATCTCCAATTGTTGGATTCAAGCACTTAATCTACTCTCCCTAATCTTAATCCTCTAAGATCTGATGTCTGATCATGTTCGTTGTTTCTTATGCTGTTCTAATCAACTAGATATAAACTTTGTTGCTATGTTCCTCTAAGTCTTTCCTTCTTCACACTAATTTTTTTTGCTATATTCTTCCCACACACTGTTCTTATTCTCATATGCAATGGGTTTTCAATATCCTTTTAAAGAATGTGAAGACTTATGGTCAGGTATGGATCTACCATCCATATTGAATCTCAAATTCCCGCTCATACCTTGCATTTTTCTCATTGGTACATGCCTCCTCCATTTTTTTGATTGGTTGCATGCAAATGATTCGTCCTTATCCTTTTTCTTTTTTGAGATCTCTCTATGTCGGGTCAAAAAATGGTTTACATTTGAGTTTGTGAGGGCACAAACTCATATGTTGATTCTGTGGTACTCAGCACATATTGGACTACTGGTGCTCGACACATACTAGCCTAGATTGCTTGGCACCAACTACACTCTATCTTGCTTGGCACATATATGATTCTATCTCACTCGACATATAATACATTTTGGCTTTCTTGACACATGTTGTGACTTGGCACCTGTATATCACTCGACACTTATATGTTGTGCGACACCTGAAGTCACTCGACACACATTGTGGCTCGGTATACATGGTGTACTTGGCTTCAATACAAAAAGTGATTAAGTGTGGTGACACTCAAATGTCAAAAATTTCTAAGGTCTAACACCTTTGACTATATAATTAGGAATAAAAACACATTCTCATCTGGAAATTTGGAGGAGGAAAACATGGCCATTAGGTGAAAAATTATAGAAAGGGAAATGGAAGGGATTTTTAAGCCATTTAAGGGTTGTGAACCTCAATAGTTATTTTAGGTTCCCAGAGTATGAATCTATAAGTGCTAATGTTTTGGTAATTGAAAATGATCTTGATTGTTAACATCTCTTTCGTAGATGCAAACTTGTAGATATATTCTCCATTGGGCAAAAAAATAGTTAGAAGAGGAGGTTAGTGGAAAAACTACCTTAATATTTGGGTAATAGGAGGATGAAATCCCCTTGATTTTAGAGTAAATAATCATTCAATGACTTCCTTTGGGTTGAAGGAAATTAGTAATATTGTTTTTTATTTCTTTTTAGCATGTAATTACTCTTTGTATGTTGTTTTTCAATGATCTTCAAGCAAATTTGTGTGATTTTTTTTGTGTGTGTTAAGTGTTATAGATATGGTATAGAACTATGCTATTATTACTATGGTTTCAATAAGATTCATACATTGATTTTGTTAGAAATAGGGATTACTAAGAGGAGGGGGGTGAATCAGTAATCTACAAACTTTAGTCGCCAACTATATATTATTACTTACTCTAAACCATGAATAATAAAGCAATAAATTAATGCTGAATAGTAAAAGTAACAATGCACAAAGATAACTCATTACACCATATCTTGTTAACTAGGGAAACACTAGCCAAGGGAAAACCCCAGTGGCGATGATACCCACTAGATAATATACTAATATATAAGTTCCTTGGTAGAGGATGGACCCTATTAGGATTCAATGAGAAAATTCAATATAAGGAGTCCCTATTAGGAGACTTTGAATCCCTATTAGGAGATTCCAACCCTATTAGGAGTTGTGATACAATGTATGCAAGAAGAGCCCACTACCCAAACATGCAATTTCAACTACAAGAAGAGCTCACTGCTCAAACAAGTAATTTACTATTATCTTTCTTCCTTGACTAATCTCTAATCTTTAGCTCAATCTCAGATCACCAAATAGCTCATATAAAACTTTTCATATATCGCTTTCCCAAGAGTTTTCTCATTACAATTTGCAATTCACATTTACACAATAGCTTTGCATCTTATCACAAAATGTCCTTTGCATAAATACCATGCCTTTACACAATTTTTTTTCGGGTTGGCTAAGACCAAAAACCACTTTTTCAAGTTAGAGTAAACATCTAGGATGTCGTCCCTAATTGGATAAGTATTTGTTTTGTAAATAAAACAATTATTTGCTTCAATTCCACTATCTTGCTTCATCAAAACATGATTATCTTTGCTTTGTATAGTCTGTACTAACTTTTGAGGTTATACACATCATCGCAAACATGTATATTATCTCCATGTAACTTCTGTGGACATAATATGATGTCAGCAACATGTTATAAACAAAATAATACACTATTGTAAACCAAATTCTATACTTAGATGATTACCAAACACTAAGTATCTTTATTTCTGAGGTTTCCTATGAACATGTACATCATGTGTTGCCATAAATGACAAAAATTACATATAATTATTAGCCAATTGTCAATAGATTTTTCATTTTTCTTTCAAATAGTATCAATTCAAGATGTTTTGATCAAATCATATCTTATATTTTTGTTGTAATTTTGTGAATTTGATGAAGATTTTAGAATAAGAAACTATATCATTTCTATTTCATGCAAAGAATATTTTAGATACAATTTTTTTTTGAAGGTCTATTGGGAAATTAAGATATTGAGATGGGGGGTGAATCAAGATTTATAAAACTTTTAACTCTTTGAAACAAATTAGATTCATTCACCATTAACCCTTCTTATATCTAGATAATGAACCATACTACCATAATTCTAAAATATATCTAACTAATCATCACATTCATAAACATGAAATTAAATGCAAACACATAACACAATGATTTTTTTACCCAAAAACCCTCCAAAGTGAAGATAAAACTAGGGTGAGGGTTACACCCACAAATCTTCACTACTACAACAATAAAGTGTGTTTTTTAAGGTTACAATGTTTGATCACTTTTGTTGATCTACCTTATGAGAGCTCTACCCTACTAAGAGCTTACAAGACTTATTTAGTCTGCCTGGATTAAAGCATTTAAGCTTGCAACTAAGTAAGCACTCTATTAGGAGATTTAGATAGGCTTGTTAGGACCACTTTGTTAAGATATTTACCCTAATTCACTTGATAGAATGTATCAGTACCTAATCCTTCGATTAGTACTCTATTTCTAGATTATAGATCTTCTCTTTCAAATTTTGATTTGATCTCCATATCTAATATACTATATTATGTTCTTCACTACTAGGTTTCTTTTTCTGATCTCTACTTCTAATCATCAAACATAGCCTTCCTTTGTTCATACACTTAACTCTTCAGTCTCTCATTCATCTTTTATGCACATATTAATTTAATGTTATGAACCCTCCTTAAATAACCATGTAGAAAAGGTTCTAGATCATGATCAACAATCCAAATTTCTCTCTTTTTTCACTTAGTCCTTCCAATATTTTGATTGTCTGATCACCTTGCATAGGGATCAATGGTCTTAGTTGTCTCTTCAATCCTCAAAATGCATATAGAATTCAATTGCAATGGTTTACATAAGTGATTTTTCAAGAACAAACACATATTAATAAAAACTAGTACTCAACACTTTAATACCTTGACACTCAGTCATAACTAATATTCATGTTGTCCCTCAAGTTCTATATGCTCAGCACTATTTGTGAACTCGACATGAACTAACTCTATTTTCTCAGCATCTGCTAATTTTAAACTAGCACTTGGTCTATACTGGGGTGCTTGAAAACCTAAAACTTGCTTGACTCACATTAAGAAATAAACATGTCCAAATATATTTAGCCTTCATTGGGTGGCTTGATCATAGTGATGACCAACCAACACTACCTAGGAAATGACTAATTGTTTGGTACTAATAGGAAACATTACTTGGAGATCAAAAATCTCCCCTTTTGACATTAGTGGCAGAAATACTTTGTCATGAATTATCATTATATTCAAATTTCAAAATAGCACTCCCCCTTAGACTATGACTCAGTCTTCATAAAGACTTCACTATATACACCATATGTGCATGTCTCCAAAAGTGAGTAATATTACATTTTCATACATTTTATCTTTTAGCTTCATTAGTTCCTATTTCCTTCTTTCTTGTGGTTTCTCCCTTGAATATATGACATGATTACTATTTCTCCCTTATTTTTGTCACTCATGGCTTTGGCGTTGTTGGGGTCAAATTATACTTATCCAAAAAAAATAATTTATGAATCTGTATAATCATAGCTTATGTGTGATCCCAATTGGATCTAGCATATTCCAAAACTTGTATCTTTATCTCTAGTTGAGTAGCTAGATCCACTAAAGTGTTTTCTATTGAGGGATCTGGATCTCTTTGAACTTAATTTTTTGTAGCAAATAATTCTTTCTACATCACTTCCAAATGAGGTATCAACATAGATTAGATAGAGATTAATATTTCTCTAATGTTTTAGTCTTTATCAATTAATCAACTAATCTCCCTTATTTTGTACATATAACATGAGTGAACTTCATGCACCATGATAACTCTGAGAGGAATTGATGACAAAGTGCCATATGCATCCCCAGTCATCGTAACTTTTGTGTATGTCCTACATTTTGGTGGGGGGCATTGATCATTCCTTACCATCTATGCATTATTGTCTTTTAGGACTTCCTTTCCACTACTAGATGTAGATGGTGTCATTTTGAACTAGGGTTTGAAGAATAATTCAACAACTTCACAATATAACTGAACTTAGTTCTCAAGCTTTACTTACTTCTCTTTGGAATTTTCCAATGGTGGGTTGTATAATCGCACAAAATTTCACATAAATAACTTTCTCAGTTGCTTTGAATCACTTTGTAGGTCCTTTGATGCTTGGTGAGTAAAAATGATCTTTGAAATTTACTATATAGCTTTGAAGTTTTGAATTAGGTCTTCAATTAATGCTTTGTATTGTGGTGGGTGCAATACAACTATCTATTCCTCTTGGTTAACACAATATCATCCTTCCATTACTTCCTTAAAACCACCACTCTGTCTATTTTGGATCTTGGTTCACATAATGATACTTGGTCACTATAGTCATCCATATTGGTACTCAACACCAATTGTGCCTATGATCTCTTTGCTCAGTTCTTGCCTCAAATATGTCCTAGTGCATCTTGATTCATGTAGATATGGACTTTTAACATATCTTATGTTAGGAACTAATGTGAAATATAGCATTCACATGTATAGCTCCTTACATACAATCTTGCTTAGTTAGAAGTAGTGTTATCACCTAATCCATTGGATTGGGTGACCTTAGCTTCATTGGTTCCAATACTACCAACTTTTACCTTCTTTCTCCAAGTTTGTTTCATCTCATTCCTTATTTTTTTTGCTTCAACTTTTCCTTTTCCTTTGCTATGTTCATTTCTAGGTGTCGGTGCTCAAGTCATGCAGTCCTTGCTTACGTGTCCAATCTTATGACAACTATAACAAACTAAAATTTCATTCATCCAAATCTTGGATTTGCCTCTAAAATGTGTCCTAGTAAAATTTTCTACAATATGTCTATATTTCTCAAAATTATAGCAATAACCTTCAAATCTAAGTGTTATTGGTGTATTTCTAGTCTTTGATCTACATTCATGTTCTTGGTGCCCTTATTTCTTGCAATTAAAATAGTGTTTGTTTAACTTTGGTTTAGGATTCTTCTTACCATCCTTGCTCATTTTCTGTATGTCCTAGTTTCCCACAGTGATGACATATAGGTTTGATGTGTTTTGGCTTTGCATTCCTCTACTCTCCACTCTTTGATGATTCTCCTTCATCAATGGATGATAGCTTCTTTGTTTATCCTAGTCCAGAGTTGTCACTAGTTGTTCTTGGTGATATCATTAGTTCTTCAAAGTATCTTATAGCTTAATTGGATTTGTTAATCCTTTCAATGAGTTCCTTTTTTTTATCTTAACTCATTCATTAGTTGTTCTTTTTATGATTTTAGATTTGCAATCTCTATGTCCTTTCTATTTAGTTCTTGATTTGTATGTAGTAGTTTATTAACCATGTCAAACTAATTATTTATGAGCTTCTGCACATTGGATGTCCTTTCATCAAGTCTAGTAGCCATTTGTCTTTTATATTCTGTTGGCATAATTTTTCCTTCTTCAACTTTATTTTTTCTATTCTATCATTTCACATGGTCTTACTAATTGGATTTCATGTTCTCTTTTCAATACTCTAACTTCTTCATTCAATATCTTGTTCTTCTCCAATAACTCTTCTAGGGGTACATCACTTTCAATGGAACTATCATTGTCAAGTAGTCCTTCAGAGTCTTCTCCTTGATATATTGCATCATTTTTCTAAATAGAAAAATCTTTTATATTCTTTAAGGATCTCCTCAACTCCTTTCTTGTTGCTTCAAGCTACTTCATTATGATCTAGATGTCAAGTTTTTTATTCTCAATGATTTTTCCTTATTTCTAAGCCTCCATCTCCAAGATCTCAACTCTCAAGCTATTAGACTTCTTCTAAGATAACAAATATTTGATACCAATTGTTGTAATTCTATTGGGAAAGTAGGATACTGATAGGGGGGTTAATCAGGATCTATAAAACTTTTAACTCTTTGAAATAAATTAAATGCATTCACCACTAACCCTTCTCATATCTAGATCATTAACCATAAAACCATAAACTATAATGCTGAAATAGATCTAACTAGTCATCACATCCATAAACACAAAAGTAATAATAAACACATAACACAATGATTTGGTTACCCAAAAACCCTCCAAAATGAAAGTAAAATTGGGGTAGGGATGACACCCACAAATCTTCACTACTGCAACAATAAAGTGTGTCTGTTAAGGCTACAATGTTTGATCACTTCTCGTGATCTACCCTGTGAGGGTTCTACCCTACTGAGAGCTTACAAGACTTATTTAGTATACCTTTATTAAGGGATTTAAAATTAAAACTAAGTAAGCACTCTATTAGGATATTTAGATAGGCCTGATAAGACCACTATGTCAAGAGATTTACCCTAATTCACTGCTATAATGTATCAGTACTTTATCCTTTCCTTAGCACTTTGTTGCTAGATGATAAATCTTCTCTTTCCAATTCTCATTTGATCTCCTTATCTAATATACTCTATTATTTCCTTCGCTACTAGGTTTCTCTATCTGATATTTGCTTCTATTTATCAAACATAGCCTTCCTTTGTTCATAGACATAACTCTCCAATCTCTCCATCTTATTTCATGCACACACTAATTTATGGTTATGAGCCCTCCTTAAATAACTATCTAGAGATGGTTCTAGATCATGACCAAAAATCCAAATTTCTCCCTTTGGTCACTTATTCCTTCTAATATTTTGATTGGATGATCACCTTGCATAATGATCAATGACATCTGACAGAATGTGCAAACAACTTCTTAGCTGTCTCTTCAATCCACAAAATGTGTATAGAAGTCAGCCAAAATAGTTTACATAAGTATTTGTGCCATCACAAAAACCTATAAAAAAATGGGTTAACTTGGCAGTTGCATACCATGACGCTCGATGAAAACTAATATTATTGTTGTCCCTTGGCTTTTGTATTCTTGGCACTATCTGTCAAACTCAGAATGAACTAACACTACTTTGTTCAGCGTCTATTAACTTTGCTCAACATAAATTAGCACTCGATCTGTATTGGGGTGCTCAAAAACCTAAGCCTTGCTCGCCTCGCACTGTGAAATAAACAAGTCCAAATACATTCGGCCTTGATTGGGTGGCTTGATCACCGTGATGACCAACCAACTCTACCTACAAAATGACTAAGTGTTTGACACTAATAGGAAACATGACTTGGAGATCAACAATTTTACTATTGAATATCATAAAAATATAATCTTATGGTGTTCCATAATATTTCATTCAATTTGGTGCTCCTTTGTGCAAGAGTAGCTAACTAGGTTGATGTTTTTAGTGGATTTGACAAGTTAATTTTGTCATAAATCATTAATATTTAATGATATCATCAAATCAACATATTCAAAACTATATTCTTATTGGAGAATATTAAAAAATTACCCCTTAAAGTTACTTATTATCCTAAATTATTAAATATAAAGGTACAACATTCTTAATTATATTGTTCTTTTATAAATTAATTTCATTATGAGTGGTATTACTACATAGTCTTGGAACCCCAAATGAAATAGATATTTTATTTTCTATACTGGTCAAGGAAACATTGAAACCATTACATTCTAAATTTTAGGCTCTTTGGGAAAAAATAAAGTAATTATGAAATTAGGGTTTCCACCATTTTTGCAACTCAAAAAAATAATTTACCTTATAATGGAATGATCAAGAAGATATTTAAGATGCTACAATCCAAATTCAAGGTCATTTGAAGTATATTTGAGTGATTTATTGTAAATTGTAGTTTCTACAAAATTCACTTCTTGGACTACAATTAAATAAGCTTAGTCTCAAGTAGAGGTGAATTAGATAATAAGTTCACATCTTATGATTAAATCATTACCAAAACAACCAATATACCTTTAGCTAGAACATCAAGTGTTGTCATAGAATTGATTGCAAAATAAGGTAATTTGATATCTAGGGAGGGTCATTTGATATCTATGAATTGTTCAACAACAATTGGACAAGTAGGAAATGTTAAGTTAAAAAATAAAATTTAAGTTGGGTCAATATTTGGATTGGGTAAACGTTATGAGTAAGAGGAATAATTATGAATGTTTTAGATCATCCATGGGGTTGGTGAAGGAATAGCTTCAATTGGTAGAAGAAAGAAAGCCAATACAAAAAAATTATTTACTCCATTTTCAAAATTTTTATATTGGACTTTTCAATATCTACAACTAAATTTGTTGATGTAATATATTTTGATATTATTGTTATATGGCCACAAGCTAGAGGTCTAAGAAATTATTCTCACATGCTAAAAAATATTCCAATAAAAGAACTAGATTGAAATTTAAAATATTCATGAATATTTAAATCTAACACAGAATATAATAACTAAAAGGTGAAAATTTTAGTAGAAAGTATGAAATCTCAAATATCATAAGTTCTTACTATGCAATGAGAAGTGTCTTGGATTAAAAAACCATATCTTACATCAAGGGTATACTATAAAAACACTAAAAACATATCTTAATAAGATCTCTCTAACATGTTGTAATCTAATTTCTTTGATGTAAATTGTTCATTTTATTCAATAAAAAAGTGTTGACATTACAGTCATGTTTGTTATTAGTGACATATACTTATTCAAATTGTAAGTATCTATCAAGAAAATTGTACAGTTAATATTGTTAACCAAGCATTTTTGTATCTATCAAGTTCTACAGTTGCTACCAAGCCTAAGGGATAGCATTCAATTTGTGATGAGTAGTTACTACCAAGGTTTTGATCAATAGTATAAACTGAGCATCTTAGTGTATGTTGATTTTATCAGTGCAAACCAAGTTGTGCAGTGGTTACCAAGTTCATAGTTGATGTGATGTGAGTCTTGTGTTAATTGAGCTACTCAGTGTTAACCAAGTGAGTTAGCATATACCAAGCTCTTAGTGATATCATTGATTGAGCTATTTAGTATGAATTGAGTGATTTAGTTTATATGTCAGGTTTCATAGTATTTACCGAGTCACTAGTGCAAACTGAGTTCAAGACTACTTGGAAGTGATCAGTATGGACCGAGCTTCTACATCTACCAAGTGCATGATGATGTCAAGCAATGATAGTGGATGTCAAGTATCAGAACCTCTTCGAGCTAGTCTTCAGGATCTAAGTTCTTCCAGTTGGGTTGACTTTGTGGTTTTTGTGTAAACTTGTATTGTTGCCAACTTTATAATTTGTAATTTAGATTGCTATATATGTAATGTATTGTATCACATCCAATGTATGATATGGAAGTAATGTAATAAGTAGAAAAGAGTAGACGAGAAAATTACAAAGGCTACAATAATATAAGGAGCAGTAAAGATTTATCTACCACAACAAGGTGATTACTATACTCAAAGGAATCTCATTCAAAAAACCAAGTTGTAGATTAGAGATCAGCTATTATTTCATCCTAATAGGTGGATCAGTCAAATCCTTTCACAAGGTAGACTTAATAGTCTTATGTAAATCTCTTTATCGAGTGCATACTTCATTGTATGTTTGTAAATCCTTTTGCAAGGTGGACCTAGTAGTCCTTATTGCTCCTAACAAGGAAAATCATCAGAAGTGATCATTATAAGCCTTAATAGGCTAACTTTATACTGTAGTACTCAACCTTGTGGGTATCATCCCCACCCTAGTTTTACTTTCTATTTGAAAGGTTTCTAGGTCACCAAATTGTGTGTCAAAGTGTTATGAATGCTTTAATTTTTTCAATTTCTCATGCATGCAATTAGATCAAAATATTCATAAAGGATTAATTGCTAATTAAGGATTAAGTTTTATTGGCTACTAATTCACCCCTCCCCTCTCAATAACTTAGCTTATCATAATATTTCCAACAAAAAAGACCTCTCTATACAATATAGAGACACCGTGATGTTTCTATTGGAGCTACAATTTTTGAGAGCTTAATTGGAACAATTGTTATATTATCATTGATGTCAAACTTATTGGTAAGACAAGTGCCAAACTTACTAGAGAGAAATTTATTAATAGTGTAGAGTGTCATATCATTTGATTAATTAAGAGGATTTGAAAAGAAGAGATCATAAGATGACCTAGTGAAAGGTTGAGTTGAGATGTGTAAGTGAGATGGAATTACAATGGGCACTTGATAAGTTACTACATGAGAAGATAATTAATTGTTTAAGAAATACATGATTTGAATATGATAGTTGAATGAAGTTTAGAGTTGAAAAATGTCATAATGATAAGCTTGATCAAGTATTAGTGTTGTACAATCAATGAAGGAACTGAAGTAAAAGATTAAGGAAAATAAGCATTACTAGGTATAACAATGTTGTCCAAGTATATGTATTGGTCAACTGATAGAGATTTTTGAATGAAAATATCCATTGAATTTAATAGTGATGACTAAGTGAGACAATTTAGTGATGATTGAGTGATCCAATGAACACTGAGCAAAAGAACATAGTAAAGATCGAGTGACAACAAGAGAACAATTTATGAGAGAATCAAGATTTGTATCTAACATAGTTGAAATCTTGGAATAAGAAAAAAGTGTTGATGATAAGAATTGATGAGATGTATTATTTAATGTAACGAAAGGATTAGTTGAGAAATCAACTTCTAAGATTTGAGAAGATGTTTCTATAAGTGTAGAGAAGAGAAGAAGAATAAGAAGGTGGAATTTTCATTGAATGTTTTAGATATGATCATAAACCCTAAGATATACAATTATGATTAAGCAAAAAAAGATCAAAGATACCTATTTAATGAGGTATCTATTGTGTTTTTTGGTTGTTGGACTCCAACTGATAGACAAACTTCCAAGGAGACTTACAAAGTTTGTGAGGTGAAGAATTTCTAGAAGAGTTACCAAATATATTTGAGATTTTGAGACTAATATTGGAGTACATTCAATGAACCAGAGTTGAGCTGAATAGAGATCTAAATTTGAAAAGTGGGTTGTATGTTATCAAATCAAAACTTTATCGTTACTTTCTAACCATTGTGGCAGTAGTAAAATCTAATTGATAAGGTTGACCTAATAGTCATTTGTAAATCCTTTAATCATGGACATTCTAATGGAATGCTCTTAAGTACTCTAATAAGGACACTCGTAATAAGGTGATTAAATCCTTTAAGAGGGTCACACCTAATAGTGTTTTTTGTAATCTTAAATAGGGTTGGCTCCTAACTGAGCTCACTTCAAAATAGTTAAAAAGTGGTAGCATGTTACTGGTGGTTTTCCCAATTTGGGTTTCCAAGTTAAATTATGGTGTCAAACATTTTGTGGATTTTTTTGTGTGTTTATGTTACTTATTGTTTTTAAGTTTAATTTTATTGTTAACTATGATAAGTTTCTATAAGTCGACACATATAGAACAAAGAGCTATAATGGAATGAATACGTTGGATTATAGTGAACAATTTTAATCAGTGAATTATTGGGTTAGTATTTTTGAAGTTTAAAGTATTTGATTTTTATATGTAGACTTGGGGATAACTAATGTAACTCTTAGTAATTCCAAATGTTCTAACAGTTTAAACAATAAATAAATATGGGTCATTTAAGACAACTAATTCAAATCCAAATGTTTGCACTCATAAAAGATCTTAAAATCCACCAAAGATGGATATGGGCAAGTTTAAGAGTTAAGATTCATTGACCTATAAAAGGTCAAATGGAGAATTTTGTTTTTGTACCTAAATTTTCAAGTAGGAAAAATGCTATCTATAAGGAAGGTGCAAAACTTTGAGTCCTTAAAAAGTTAAAAAAATAGGTTTTATCTAGTTTCTCTTTCACAATTGGACTAAATATATTTAGTCAAACAATATGCACTATCTTTCTACTTGTCTAGTTTTCAAATACGTATTTTATTCTGATATCTAGATGATACAAGTTTATCTTTTAACAAGTATATACAAAAGAAACTTTCTTAAACGTCAAACTTTTAGGTGGATACCATGGACATGTACAACCATTATATTTTGACTTAAATAAATTTATTTTTCTAAATCCTTTTGGAAAAAGATGTGTGAAATATTGAAGATTGATGGAGACATATTTTAATAAAAAAACTTTAAAAAAATTATTAGCCTAATAGTTTCCTACAAAACCTCTTATGTGTGATCATTATAGCTTGACCAAAACTAATCAATTTTAATTATTTTCATTTGGTTCAAATTCATATTATATATATTTTTATAGGATATATAAAAAGTTAAAAGTATAAAATTTTGATATTCAAAGTTTATGGACAAGGGACAAGTCTCATTAAAAAATTAATAGAAAAATAGAAAAAATAATTCAAACCTTATTTTTTTACATATTTGGAAATTAGATATTGTCATTTATTATGGGTGTTAGCTTCATAAAAATAAAATAAAAAGAAGTCATCAAACATATGTTTGAAGCCAAACTTTTCTATTGACATTAACATGGCCTCATCTTGTTGGTCCAAGGCTAAGGGTTGAGCTATCACCTTTCTTGTGCCTAAATCCAAAGCATTATGTGTATTGGTTTTTCAAACCCATCAAATCGGTATCCATTTATAATAATAATAAAGAAATTGAAAAATAGATACTTGTTTTAGGAAAACTAAAAAGTTCAAAAAAATAGACACCCATTAGTTAAGAAATAAGTACTCATTTTTTTAAAACTATATTATTTACCTAAAACATGTGCCCATTCTTAGTCATTGTTTCGAACAAAAATTGCTAACTATTTTTTTTTTGTCCCAAGATTCTAGAATAGTTGCCCGTTATTTACAAAATGGGTACCCATTTTGTAGATATTTTGTTGTCATATTTTCTAATGTAGACTCTTCCCCTTAATAGGGACTTAAATTCTTGTACTTTCCCTACAATAGCTTTCTTATATATAAACTCAAATATATTAATTTACTACTAAATTTTGTGTGTTTAGACAAAGAAAATTCATCTTAATTGCATCTTGTTAGTTTCCAAATTGGTTATAACTACACAATAGTAAGTGGGGTTACCCTTGTATTTTGTTACTAAAAATATTCTCTCATGTCATTCAAAACTACCTAAAAATTCACACAACAACTGTTTGGTCAAATGATTGGTCTAGAAAATAGAGCTTGCATTCATAACCTATTAAATGGAAATCCTTAAGTAGCATCCAAATAACCCATTGAACTCATTTAATTTATCAACTTGGGACATACACTTAAAATGGTGTATGCAATGTATATGTTCTAAACCCTCCTAGTTGCCATTACTAATCTATGGGAATGGAAATGGAAACACTGAAGTCTAGTACAAAATTAAGAAACTAATATAGAGTGTAGGAATTGAAATAAAAATAGGAGACTACACTATTCAAATTTCTTGCATGAACAACCAATAGTTATAGGAGTAACATAATTCTACCTATTCTAAGTGAAATGAAAAAATACTCCTGCTAACTAGATTTTCTCACCAAGTGGGCCCCCTTGGATGACTGAATGATTATGAACTCAAGATAAAGTTCCAGGAAGAAATAATGTCATTTTTATTGATATCTAACCATCAACAATACAAACTGAAAATAATAGACTATATATTGGGTGTTATTCTGAATTACAATCACTTTTCAACTAACTCTAGAGGTTCAAATCAATATCTTATTTATAACATCAAAGGAAAACTAACTTCCCTAAATCTAGAATCCTTCAACAAAAATGATATAGCAACAACATTAATGAAATACATCAACATAGAACACATTCTTCCTGATTGAACAAGTTTTCATCAAATGTAGCATTCCATAACTTTGGATTTGCACATCGTTTGTTGACAACTACATTGACTTGATCTTCTATTCAAAATTTGATATGGGGTTGCCACATAAATCTATCATTACTTCCCTTGACCATACTCCTAGTTCTCTTTGACTTACTCTTGTAAGAGATACATATACATGCCAAATAAAAAAACATACATTCATCTCAATAACTCATAGAAAGAATTAAATGCATAGATAGACTAATCCTTGCTCACTTCATGCATATGGATATAGTAACCTACCCCATTAAAGTTTGAAGAAAGAACGTAATATCTACCAATATACACACATATAATCTCATTTATCACACATAAGGTCTAACTATAGTATTATATTTATAAAACCATACTATGTCTTTAGAACCATAGAAAAGCACAAGAGATATAGGTCATTTACAAGGCAAAGCTAGATGGTCATCACTGGGACTGAGCTACTCTATATAGGTTGAGTCATGTATATAAGAAAGTATGTATCGAGCTCTATAGTATCAAAGAAAGTGTATGGTCAGTAAATATTTTCTATACGAGTTGAGCTCATTAGTGATTGTGCGAATTCTAAGTATACATGTGTCAACTTATATAGTGTGTGTTGAGCACAGAACATGTCAAGCATCAGAAGGGTAACACAAGTCGAGCAAAAGTAATTATAAGTATCAGGAAATAATAAAGACCTTGAAATGTAGAGTTTACATAAAATTCAAGAATTGAACTGAGTTTTAGGAAAAATTATTATCAGGCTGACTTGGAAGGAATATTTAAGTTTTGAAGAGGTTGTTACAAAAAATTTAATACTTACAGAGGTTGTTACAAAACTACATGACATGGATCATAGATCCCTATGTTGTGTGTTCAACGATCTAGATAAAGAGGAAAAGCATGGAACCATCTAAAAACTCTTTACAAAATTCTTTAAATAACAATGATCTTATCCAGATCCCAAGAGAGGAGAAGGAAAAAGAAAAGAAGTTAATTTGAAGGAAGAGAGAATGCATGTGCAATAAGAGAAAAGCTAGAGAGGTATATGCATGTGAACAAGAAGTAAAGAATAAAGAACATTTCATAAATTAGTAAAGGGTTTTTTTATAATCTAATAGAGCAAGTGACCTATTCATGGGAATGAAATGAAAGGGAAAGACAAGTGATATCATATCAGAGGAGAGGATTAGTTAGCAAGGAGAAGACTCAAAATAAGCTTACAAAGTAGACCGAGAGTTAGGTACTAAATTAATTTTAATAGACTTCAATTAGGGTAAATATCTTAACAGAGTGGTTTTACTAGATCTTTGTAAATTCCTAACAGTTTCCTTACTTTTTTATAATTGTTAAATCCTCTAACAAGGTGAGACCTAAGAGTTTCTTAATCCTTTAACAAGGAAAACTCCTCATAGGGTAGACCATATTTTATGATCAAACATTATAATCTTAACTAGTTAGCTTTAATACTACAATAGTGAAGATTTGTGGGTGTCATCCCCCCCTAGTTTTACCTTCACCTTGCAGGGTTTCTAGGTAAAAAATATTATGTTATGTCTTTTATTCTCATGAATGTGATTGATCAATTTTATATGTTACAACAATCTTACATTACAAGTTTTACATGTACAAGTTACTCATAGATGTGAATGAATTGGTGAATAGTTTAAAGTATCAAAGATTCTAATTCACACCCCTCTCCCACCCCCACCCTCCCTCTCAGTATCTTTTTTATCCTATTTAAACCTCCATAAATCAATAATTGGTACCAAAGAATTAGTTCTCTAAGAGAAGCTTAATAGCTTGGAGATTAGATCTTGGAGATGGAGACATTAAAAATAGATAAGGTTATTGACAATCGGGTGATTGACATCCAACTTATACTATAGAAACTTGAGAAGGCAAGAAAATATATGAAGGATTCCCTAAAAAGGAGAAAGGAAATTTCCATCTAGATAAAACAATTTTCCTATGAAGAAGTTAAGACTGAAGGATTGTTTGAATCAATAAATCCAAATGATAAAGCGTTTGTTGATCTACTTAACAAGAACAAACTCTTGAATGAAGAAATAAGATGATTGAAAAGAGAATATGAAATCAAATCAATAAGACTATGTGAAGTGGCTAAACAAACAAAGAAAGCTAAAGAAGACAAGACTATGGTTGAAGAATACAAAATGGTAGCAACTACCAAACTTGAAGAAAGGATATCACATGTGCAGAAGCTCACTAATACTCAACTAGGTATGATGAATTAAGTAAAGCTTGCAAATTAGGAATTGAATCACAAGGATGTAGAAATTTCAAATCTCAAATCATAGAATGACACACTAAAGAATGAACTAAAAAATGAGAAAGAATCTATGGAGAGATTAAAAAAACCTAAAGAGCCCATAAACTACTTTGAAGAACTTATGAAGTCATCAAGCTATTCTTATGGGTTAGGACATTCCTGCACTAAGAAAGGAGAATCGTCTAGGAATGAAGAACTGAGAAATGCAAATTAAAAAGACAAACCAACATGCTATCACTATGAAAAAATTGGTTATACTAAAAATATTTGTCAAAGAAAACATGGTATAAAAAATTCTAAACCTAAGTTTACTAGTTACTATTTTTACTACAAGAAACAAGGACCTCAAATACATGAGTATAAATTAAGACTGAGGAATGCACCTACTACACCTAGATTTGAAGGATATTTCTATAACTATAAAAAATATGGGCATAGAGAATATGAATGCAAATCACAGACAAAACCTTTCTAGAAAAATTAGAAAAAGAATTATGCACCTAACAATGCACGTTGTAAATGTCACAAGTTTGGACATCAAAGAAAGAATTACATGACTCAAGTAAAAGTAGAAAATTAGAAAAAGGACAAAGGAAAAGGCAAAGCAGACATTGAGAAAATTAGGAATGAAATGAACCAGAAACGGATAGAAGATGGAAATAGTGGAGTTAATGTAGCTAAGGTCATCCAATCCAATGGAGAAGGTGATCATGTCATCTCTAACGAAGAGAGGTATGTATGGAACTATACACTTAATTCATATATCATACACCAGTACCTTGAATATAAATGTGCCAAAAGTTCATATTTGCATATATAAGATGCATAAAAACAAATTTGTGAAATATTTTTGAGTGTTAGTGAAATTGTCTATGTTGACCGAGCATAGCAACATAGACCAAGCACTTCAAAAATGATATGGAAGAGATTGAGTTGTAATACAAAGACCGAGTTGAAAGGCATCAACATCAACTAAGACAGCTGGCCTCCACTCATCTAAGTACACAAAATTAATGGAGATCCTAAATCGATCAAAAAAAGGTATATAAATAATTTCAAAGACATTACTTCATACCTTCCATTCATATTTTCAAGAGCATGGAGCGATTTGGCAATTTTAGCAATCAACAAAGATTTCAAGAGTGATTTGATCAAGAAGCTTGAACTAGTAAAGATCTAAACTATGATGAGTATCCAAACAAGGAAGCTTCATCATAGAAGCTTCACCAACTATTGGAATGATCTAAAATCATGGAAGCTTCATCAACCATTGGAATGAGCCAAGAGGTTAGTAGAATCCAACTGGTGAAGAGTGACACTTGTCCTCCACCTAAGTTTAGTGTTATTCTAGATATTTCTATGAAAGGAGACTCAATGGGTGTGTTATCCTTGATACCACCTAAATTCATTATGATCCGTGATGTCAAAAGTTGTTATATGTGTAAAATTGGAGAAGTGGCAGATTATGAAATCATGGAATCTTATGAGAATTTGTGCAATGAAGGAATCTTGAAGGAAGAATTTCAAAATGTTGCGAAGAAAGGGTTCACTTGTACCTTATAATTCTCGAGAAATTTCAAAATTGAGTGGATTGAAGTTATTTTGAGAAGAATTCATGACATGAAGTATTGGTTATAGAATAGCCTAGTGGAGATCACATGGAAAAAGATTCATAGGGTTATGAGCTATCCAACCCTAGACAACAAGAAAACCATGCAATGTTTTAGCTATGAAGAAATGGAAGTGAATATAGGAGCCAAGTGGAATGGATATGGTATGTCCATCTAAAAAAATTATGATCCACTAATTGAATTTTTAGTGAGAGTCATTGATCTATCAATCAAGTATATTGAATAGTGTGTCTTGTATGGTTATGGATCAATCATGGAAGATTATGATGAAAGATCATGAGTATGATCTTGTCGAGCTACAGAGGTTACAACTTGCAAATAATCCATCATCAATAAGAAAAGAAAAGAATTCAACATGTAAGTTTGAATCCCTCATATTTTGTATTTTCTTTTATATCTAGAAGTATTTTCGTAGTATTGGTAATATTGTATGGGAGCAAGACAAATTAGTGAAAAAACATATAAATGAATATATTACTCAATTGGGAGACAATTTTGAGAGTGTAATAAATACTTATTTTGACGAGTTTAAGAAAAGGGTGAAAAGAAGAATAAGGATACATAAAGAATTGGTCACAAAATATTACAGTGACATTTTTTCTTGTTGATACAGAAAACACTTTTGTGCAAGTAGTGGAGTTGAGGAAGGCTTGGTTACAAAGTTTTGCATATGCGACAAATAGTGATATTATAAGTGCAAACATTGATGCACTAATAAAGAAGATATAGATGTCAAGGTTGAACTTTTTGGTATATATGAGGAAGCTAAAGAAAGAATAACTATAGAAATCAAGATATCTTCCATGGAGAAGAAAAGGAAGAAAATGATTGAAGACCTAGGCACCCTAGGAAAGGGTAAGGAACCATTACAATTGAAACAAGGTCTTGGTGAAGATGAAGAACAAGACAATGATGAAAAGGAAGATGATGAAGAAGAAGAAGAATATAACAAGGGAAATGCCCTAGTTGTTTTCATGTCATTAAGAAAGAAGGGTCAAGAAATAAAGAAGAAGCTAATAGTGACACCTCCACCACCAAACAAGCCAAGAACTAGGGCAACTGCTAGTGCTAAGAAGTCTGTAAAGTAGAAAGTAGAAGAGTCTACTAATCCTAGTGCCTCCAAAACCACAAGAAGGAGATTGGTCAAAGGACCGCCTATTACAAAATCAAGAACTATTGAAGAGGTATGTGAAATCTTGATAAGATCTATAGGTTTATCTACTTTTAGATTTTCAAAAGTATGATGCATTAGATAATGATGATAGAAATAAAATTGAGGAGGTTATGGTTGAAATGATTGTAAATAAAAAACTAGCTCCTAGTTAAATAGAGAAGAAGATACCTAAGGATTTATATGATAGACTAGAGAGAAGATGGCAGCAGGCTAAAGTAGTAGAGAAACAAATAAGAATAGACACATTAGTCAATGTCAGACCTGATCTATCCCAAGAACAACACGACAGGTTTTTGCAGTAGTATAGGAGAACGTTTGTTTCAAAGTATAGAATATTTTTTATATTAAAAAATAAAGAGGGATTTGTACAACAACAAAGTGAGTTATTGTGGAAGAGCATTTTTAGGTTATCTACAAAAAAAAATATGGACACTATAAATATCAAAGATAATTAATGTTGGAGAAATCTTAGGTGTGCCAAGTCCACAAGGTAGCATGTCACCTATACAAGTTGAGACCCTTGATTCTCAAAAGGTTGAGTAGTCAAGGCTCACAAATACTGAAGTAGATGGTGAAGAAAAAGAAACAAGTATAAATAATAAGATTGTTTCAGTACCTCATATTGAGGAATGAAAAAAATCAAATAAATTAGAACTGAGTGTGACTATTATTGTCTCAAGTATAGATGCACAAGCATGACCAAGTGGTGAAACCCCCTCACCAACTCCTAAGGCAATGTCGAGTAGAAATACTACTGCACCAATAAGGAAGAGAAAAGAAATAAAAGATGTTTCACCAAATATTGAGGTTAGTCTGGATGAAATCATTGAGATGCCACAATTGGATTTAGAAAATCTCACCTTGGAGCAAACTATTTTTCTACAAGAAGTTTTGGCAAAGAAGAAGAGACAAGAAGAGCTCAAGAGAGAGCACAAATAGAAACAAGTATTATATGATGTAAAGTATATTTTCTCGATGCTTTTGGCATTCAAAATTTTGAAGAAGATGTACCAATCATAAAATAGCTTGTAAATATAGTTGATCAAGTGAGTGTCAGAAGTATGGAATCAAATGAGAAATTAATGGATTGGTTAGCAAGAAGATTTGAACCCAAGGTTATGGATAAGGTCTCCATAAGTATTTCCAAGCATAAATTGAAACTACAAGAGAGAGTACATGTTATGATTGAGTTAATTCAAAATTCACAACATTTGTACATAATTTCTTTAGATGTTCCAAGATTTACTAATAATATTCAAGCACAAATAAATAAAATTTAGGTTGAAGTAAAGAGATCTAGTAGGATCAAGCATTGATCATTACAATAATCTAATGAATGCTCAAGGAGCATTAGGATAGATTTAGGTAGCTGATAGTAATATGATATCCAAATTGATCTCTATTTAGGTGATGATGATACCTCATTTGGAGGTCATGTACAGAGAATTGAAATCAACCCAGGATCTTATCATAGAAGATCACAATTTATCAGTGGCAAAGAGTTTAATTGAATTGGTTGCAAAACTTTAGTTGTAGAAAAATGTTTTGCAAGAAACAAGAACCACATAGGATCATGCATTTTCCATTATTACTAAAGTTCATAAGAAATTAATTTTAAAATATGGATTACTTCCACCCATTCTACCTCAATAGCAGTAACATATAGTGTTTGAAAGTAAGGGGGAAAGAGTTTTGAAGGGAGAAAGAATACTAAATTGAGAATATAGATTTGAATAAAGGTGAAATGGATTTTTTATTCATTTATTCTTTGTTTATTCATTATTCATAAGTCATAAGACTTAGGGGTAGAGCTCATTTATCAAATTGTATTGTAACAATGTAAATATAACAAAGTGTTTTTTCCACTAATGTCAAAGGGGAGATTGTTGGTATCTCTAACCATTTTTTTCTATTAGTGTCAACCACTTAGTCATTTACAAGGAAGAGCTAGATGATCATCACTATGATCAAGCTACTCTATATAGGCCAAGTCATGTACATAAGCAAGTATGTACCGAGCTCTATAAAAGTCGAGTAAGTGTATGGTCACTAATTTTTTTCTATATGAGCCAAGCTCATCATTGACGAAGAAAATTCCAAGTATAAAAGTATCAAGTTATATTGCATGTCTTGATAAAAATACATGTCGAGCATTAGAAGGGTAACATGGGCCAAGCAAGAAAAATTTTGAGCATCAAGAAATAATAAAGACCAAGCAATACATAGTTTACATAAAAGTCAAAAATGAAACAAAGTCTTAGGAAAAATGATTATTAGGATGACATGGAAGGAATATTTAAGCTTTGAAGAGGTTTTTATAGAATAATCAATACTTAAAAAGGTTGTTATAGAATATTTACACTATGTGGATCATAGATCCCTATGTTGTGTGTTCAATGGTCAAGATGAAGAGGCAAAACATGGAACCATATAGAAAACTCTTTACAAAATTATTTAAATAGTGATGATCTTAACCTAGATTGAAAGAGAGGATAAGGAGAAAGAATAGAAGTGAAGGAGAAGGAGAAGGAAGATAGAATGCATGTGGAGTAAGAGCAAAGGTAGAGAGGTATATGCATGAACAAGAAGTAAAGGATTGAGAATAGATTAGAAGTTAGTGAATGGTTATGTTATCATCTAACAAAGATAATGACCTAGTCATGTCAATGAAGGGAAAGGGAAAGACAAGTGATATTAGATTATAGGAGATGATTAGTTAGTAAGGAAAAGACTCAAAATCAGCTTGCAAAGTAGACCGAGAGTGAATCAAATTTAACCGACTTGAATCAAGATAAATCTCTTTAAAAATCTTTGTAAATCTCCTAAAAAAATGATTACTTTGTTGTAAGTGTTAAATCCTCTAACAAGGTGAGACCTAGTAGTCTCTTAAGCTTTTAATAAGGAAAAATCCTCATAGGATAGATCATATTTTATGATCAAACATTGTAACCTTAACTAGTTAACTTTATGACTACAATAATGAAGATTTATGGGTGTCATCCCCACTCTAGTTTTACCTTCACCTTGAAGGATTTTTGGATCACAAATAATGTTGTATGTGTTTTATTATCATGCATATGATTGATGATTTTTATATGTTACAACAATTTTACATTACAAGTTTTAAATGCACAAGTTACTAATAAATAGATGTGAATGAATTGGTGAAAAGTTTAAATTGTTAAAGATTTTGATTCACCCACCCACCCCCCATTAACTATCTTGTTTATCATGTTTACACCTCCATAAATCAACATTTATAACCATAGAAAAACACAATAATTATAGGTAACTTATGCAAAGTATATGATAAAAAGCCTTTGGAACTTAAAGAAAAAGGCCCTTCAAATAAATGTAAAACCTTATAAAACTAAATTGCTCTATAGCCCCATCATTCCCCCAACTTAAGATCTTGTTGGTACTCAAATAAGTATATGGTTTTTGACTTGAGATCTCATTCTAAAGTCTTCCATGCTACTCTCTCATGCTCCTCCTTTGTCCCAACTCTAATAGTATCTTGTAGAGTCACTTAGTTGCTCCCAAATCTATACTTTAGCATCCATATCATGTTCATTTACATCTTCATGGAAACCTAAGAGTGGATGCATAATCAGTGGGGGTTGAAATCTAAGTGGAATCCAAAAACTCTACATGTCCCTTCCCAATAGTCTATGCCATGGAGCTAGTCTACTTGCCATAATAAAGTTTTGAGGTGAATGTGGCTCTCAAACCTACAAATTAATCATGGGGAAGTTTTATAATTCTTTAGATAATTGATCTTTCTACCTCTTGTATCTCTATTTCCCATAATTATTTAAAATCTACATAGGAAACATTTTTTAGAGGCTTAATATGTTTGCTGACTACTATTTTTAGCCAATCATAGTAGTAAGTTCTTGGATCCCTTATTTCAAGCCTAAGAAACAAAGGTGTTGTCATTTCCTCTTTTTGGTATAGCCTAGCTTAACTTTCCCTACTAATTTCATTATGGACCCCCAAGACATAAATGCTCTTAGTAGAATGTCTCCTACATACATCAAAGGGTTCCAATTCCTATCATTTGGAACTACTAGATTATGCATGTATAAGTCACACCAATTTTTTTTTTATTGTTGTAGAAAGTTAGAATGCATTATAGAATTCATGTGGTGTCTTCAAAGAAGAACTAAGACCCTAAATAATTATAGTCATTTTATAATTCAACATTTGTTTCTTAATGAATATAATGTGCACCAGTGCTGGAGGCCTACATTGAAGTAGTTCAAGTATCAATGCAGTGATCTAATTGACCTTATCCTTAAGAACTGTGATCTCATATTCTTTGTCCAAAAAATCCCTCTATTGATTATTAATAATCCAATACATTTTATTTTTCTCTTCTGACCATATGACCTTTTCTATCAAAATTTGTTGGTATAAAATCAATCATGTTGTTAATAGCATAGAGAAATTTGGAGGAGGCATTAGTCCTTGATTATCAATATCAATCCATCCAAACCCATAGCATCTTGTGGTTCATCCTTTTTAGGTTCATTAATAGGACTTTTATTCCATAAAACTAATGCTCTTTTAGGGTTATCATTTATTAGTAGTTGTGGAAAATTTTCTATCTCTATTGGCTGGGATACTTATACTAAATTATCTAACCCTTCATTATCCATCTTCTCCATAACTTGATAAATAATATTCAAATTGGATAATAGATAATCTTCACTAAGATCTTTAGTATTAACATTTTTGGTTGTAGGACTACCTTCTTGTTCATTACCACACAAAAATTCATTATTCAGAACCCCCTTCTCATCTTCAGAAGATTCATGCACAACATGCAAAGCCTTTCCTTCCCTACAAAATACAAATTTGTGGGGACCTCAAACACATAGTTATAAGGAAAATGTGCACTACTATCATCTTTAAGGTGAAAAATATCCTCATCTACCTAAAACTGATTTGAATTATGTTGGATCATTCTGTGGAATACTTCCTCTTGATATATTTGTTTGTTTAGAAAATTCAAGAATTTCTTTTTCAACTTCATGAACAAAAATATGAACATGATTCTCAATAGGGGTATCAATTATGCTAGAGTTTCTACCAATTTATTTACTATTATCATAAATGTTGATCATACTACTCTAGGGAGTATCCTAAGCATTGGAAAGTATTGATATGTTGCATTCATGACTATGTTTGTCATTGATGTCAACATAGCATGGTTTTTGTAAAGATTGGTTGAGTAGTAGAAAAAGATATTGATGGTATGGACAATGGTTTGATTGTCTAGTGATGCGTAGTTATGGACATATTCGACACAGTATCCTAATGATGTGATGAAGTGCATAGAGTCTAAGTCAAAGAAATATAGAAGATATACCTAGTTTACAAAGAACAGTTTAGAGATAGAGTATTGGGAAAGAAGTTCCTAATGGTTGTTGGCTATCTTACATCTAAGATGTAATGAAGAGATGCACAGTCAAGCAATGATAGAGGATATTTGCAAACCCTAGTATTGCAGTATGAATTTTTGTATAGACTATGAGGCAACGGTGCTATAGTAATTGTAATTAATTAATTATCTTATTATAATTAATTGGGAATGTCTCAAGGCCAACTCAAGGAATTATTATAAAGATATGATATAAAGGAAAGATGTTTTCCTTGATTGTAGAAAGTGTGTATTTAGGTATTATCATTGTTATTGAATTGTGGAATGTGAAAATAAGTAGAGTGCTTACTAAATATGTGTAAGTGATCCAAGTAATTATTGGATGTGAGATTTTTGATATGGTTACAAGATCAAAAGGAGTAGATGTCTGGTTGATAGGATAGAGAAAGAGGAAGGAATAGTACAATACCATTCTATTATTTGGCAAGGAATAATATAGAGATCATTTAGAAAGTGGTTTCATTGGTCTTACCCTTGAATCTTTTTGGATAGTAGGTCTGACTATCTTCCACAACTCCTAACAGGGTTGGTGCAAATCCTAACGGAGTTGGAATCTCCTAATAGGGGTTCAAAGTCTCCGAAAATGGTCTCATATGTATTGAATGTTGTAATAGAATCCTCACAAGGTCTATCCTCTAACAAGGAATATTTATATTAGTACATCATCTTGTGGGTACTATCCCCACTGAGGTTTTCCCTCTTATCAAGGGTTTTCCTAGTTAACATATCTAGTGTTATTGTGTATGAGTATCTTATTATGGTTCTAGTTAATATTACTCATATGGTTAAGATCATTTAAGGTTGATAATTGTGATATTAGTTGGATAACTGATTCACCCCCCCTCCAATTATATCAATGGACTATATATTCTAACAATTGGTATTAGAACCAAGTTCTTGAAGGATAAGTTTAACAGATTTGGGAGATCGATGGTGAATATTTTCAAAAAGGATAGTCCTAGATTTGATGGGGAAAACTATGATAGTTGGAAGGATAAGATGAAGACTCATCCATCGTGCATGTTTTTGGGATATTGGATCTTGACAAAGAGTAAGAAGAAAACTATTGAAGAAGCAAAGCTAGAATGTTGCAGTGAAGAAGAGAGAGATCTATTCATGTGTAACATGAGAGAAAGAGGAGCTCTAGTAATAGCTCTTCCAGAGAATGAGTACAGTTAGGTAAAATCACTTGAAACATCTTATAAAGTTTGGAAAGCTTTAGAATCTACTTTTGGAGGTGAATATCATCCAAAGAGAGTGAGGTTACATATTTGGATATTTGCATTTCAAGATCCTAGAATGATGGAAGATAAATCTATAAGAAGTTATTTTGGCATAATATCATATGGAAGATCTTGAAAAGTTTGACACCACCATTCAAACTGATAGCTTAGATGATTCAATTAGTAATGCCCTACACTATATAAGGATTTCATAAAGGGAACATTTCTTAGAAGATTAGAATCAATAGAAGAAAGTCTAAGATAGTTTGGAGAACTATCAAGATTCAAAATAACTTTTAGTGCACAAAACATTTGATGACAAGAAGTGCAAGCACTCATGAAGACAAGAAGATTGAGGAAGGAATAGCCCTTCTGGTGAGAAGAGAAAAAGATGGCAAGAAAATCTTTAAATGTTGAAATTGTAATGAATTTGGTCATTATACATCTAAATATCCTAAAAGAGAGAAAAATTATAAGGGAAATTTTAACCCTAGAAGAGATACAGATAGAAACTATTTCTATGCAAATGAAGATGAAGAATTTGATGAGAAATGTCAAAGTGAAAGTGATGATGAATTAGGATTTATGGCTATCAAGGAAGATGATCCTGATAGAGAGATTAGAGAAGAAAGAGCTCTAGTTAGTGTTGGTCATTTTTTCCTTCCCACCAAAATTGCCATATTTGAATTTAAATGTGGCAACATTTGCATATTTAAAAATTTAGATAAAGTGGGCCATAAAAATACTTCATACTAAACTTTAGGTTATGTTTTATTTCCTAAGTGACTATGCACTTTAATATTCTATGGGCCCACAACTCCCCCATCATTAGATCTTTTCATGATCTACAATCATTACTATGTTTCTCTGCAAAGTTGCACAACCTTTATTTCACATGACATAGTGACAGCTCAGTGGACCCCCTTTCCTGATAGAAGCTAAGTAGTTGTTAGAGCACATTATTATTTTTTAGGTTTCTCATTGGTTAGGGTAATGATTGTGCAAGGTGTGTGGGCCAGTTCCTTTGGCCCACCTTACTTGCTATCAGATCTTTCATCATCCATGGTTGTCACTTTGTGGAGTTGCACATTCTTTATGTTATGCGACAAAGAAATAACACACCACATGTTTGTGTGGATCTAAGTTTCTTTAGTGTGTCATCCTTCTGACTCTACTAACATGTCAATGTCATTTTGTGTGGGGTGTAGTGTAATAGGGTGATGAGTCAAATTGAGCTGGTGTACGATGGGATTTTTATTGGCTGAGCCTCTAATGTGTCTAGGTCATGGGTCACATGTTCTTGGTTTTACCTTCTATCATCGAATGCAAAGAAATCAAGAGTGGTCACTTCGTCAATATAGGAATTTTGTCGATCTTTAATCATAGTGACAAAGTGATGAGTTGACATGTGGTATGGTGGGTCCTCTTCTTTTTGTGGGTTGTAGTGTGATGTGGAAAAAGCGTTAGATAGGTTGGCAAAGGACCATGCTTCTATTGGTTGGTGCAATGACAAGTTGGGTATACCTTCGGGGTTGTCAAATGGAGGAAGATCAACATCTCTCACTTTTTTGCTATAGGAAGTTGCTCAATCTTTAGTCATAGCAACATAGCGAGGTCTTGCCACATGTCCCAACAGGCCTAAGTTAAGTTGACATTGTAGTTAAGGTTGACAATATCATAAACCATCACGGTTAAGTTTGAAGGTGGTGCAGTTAGTTAAACATGATATGGTCAAATGCATGAAGACTCCATGAGGTGCAAAAAGAAAATAATATGATTGGTCCACATGGATGATTGGTCCATATGGAGGTTTTTAGTTGCTTAACTGAGTTGACTTACTAACCTTGCTAATTTTACAAGCTAGCAACAAGGAAAAATAGGGTTTCTTATGTGATATGATATTTTTGATCGATCTCAACCACTCCAGAATTATTACTTTACTAGAAATGATATAGAAACACTTCTTCCACCAATTGATTGTCCTTTTTGAGGGTTCTAGCATTGATTGGCACCATTTTTTCACTTATGGGTTTCTTCCAAGTCAAGGTTTCATAATTTTCATGCCTTTGCAAGTGTACTAGATCAGATTTTTTGTTTGGATCAACTTGATTGTTCCCTAAGCACTTAATGGCAGTAGTTGTGGAGTCACTTCAGTTGGAAATATCTTAATTATACCTGAGCTATAAAGGAAAATTTTGTAGTCTTTGTAAGGTTGATCTTTCTCTAATTCTCTAGTATTACTCCTATGCATACTACTATAATTTCTCATGCTTTTGAGTCATTGTAATCCTCTGTAGAGTCTCTTTTAGCCAATAACACATTATGTGAGTTCTATTTGCCTCTAGTTAATGTTTTTGTCTATATTATACAATTTGCATGATTGTATCTACTTTTGACATTTGAATGATATCAAGTGAAGACTCTTCCTATAGCATTCATTTGTTATTTGATCTAGACATGGTTGTTGAATTAAGCAAATTCTGAACCTGTATTCTTTGAGGTTATAACTAGTTAACTATGCATTTATGGGTAGAGATAAGGTCAAACACTCTATTTTGGTGCATCACCCCTTAGGTTAGACTTGTTGGTGTAAATAAGTATTCACTTATTATGCTTTACTTAAGTTTACTTAGGTCAATGCATTATTTTATTATTTATTAGTTTGACACCTAGGAGTTTGCATACTCTTATGAGTTGTCTTATTGACAACACAGGAGTAAGCAACTCTAATTTAGAACATGGTGTCTACAACAATAGAGTTTTCATAATTACTGAGTTTCCATGTTGACAACATAGTTATTCGCACTCTTATTTTAGCTCATAATGTCTAACACATAATTTTGTGTGCTACACCTTTGTAGGCTTATCCTCTCATCATCACACTTACTCTTGTGCTTAATGGAGGATAATCCACTCCTGGTGGACATGTGCTTGGTTGTAAGACTTGTCAGTGTGTTGGCTCCTATGCATTCTAGAATTTTTTATATTCAAGCACTCCTAGTGTGTATGTAAATGAAATTACATTAATTCATTTTAATATTGTCATTTTGATCATACTTTGGTCTATTTTGTGCTTGTGCTTGAGTTCCTTGATCTTGGGTGATTTTTCCTAAGGAAAATTCTTACAAATATATCTAGATTTTCTTTCTATGCTTTCCTTATCCCTTTTCCTCTCAAAGCATAGTTAGGTGCACCCTGATAGTAAAGGAACCGGCCTTCTCTAGAGACTCAACCTCACAATTCAAGTCCCATAGCTTGGAGGTTGTTTCCATGTTTCATAAGGTTGTTCTTAGGTAAAAAATTTGGACAGGGGTACAAACTTTTGTGACGACAGTTACCTGAGTGGAAACAAAGTTTGATTGGAAAATTGACAGTGGTTGTTCATATCACATGACTGGTAATATGTATAAGTTGGTTAATTTCAAGAATCATGATGGAGGTATCGTTACAGTTGGTAACAATGCATCCTTGCATATAACAAGAATTGGATCCATTACTCTTGATGGTAAAATTAACACTAGTGATATCTATTTTGTTGATGGATTGAAGCATAACTTGTTGAGTGTTGGACAATTGGTGGACAAAGTTTATTTGTTACAGTTCACTAAGAAGACCTACATTATTAGAGAAAGAGATGGTAAGATGATTAGAACTACCACTCGATCTAGAGATAATGTATTTCAATTGAATCCTACTAAAATGACATGTTTGGTAGATAAAGTTGAGAATAATAGTTGGTTGTGGCATATAAGATTATGTCACATAAACATTGATAATATTGTGAAGGTTAGTAGCACTTTTGTAGCCAGAGACTTGCCTGAGATTGTTAAGCCTACTAATGTTGTGTGTAAGGAATGTATTTTGGCTAAGTAGAAGAAATTATCATTTCCTAACAAGAAGTTCACTACCAAAGAGAAGCTAGAAATAATTCACACATAACTAAGTGGTTCTTCTAGAACAAGAGGATTCTATGGTGAAAGGTATTTTATATATATATATATATATATATATATTTTTAATGATTTCACTCGAATGATGTGGGTATCATTTCTTAAAGATAAATATGAATCTTTTGAGAAGTTTAATATATTTAAGAATAGAGTTGAGAATGAATCTAGTGTTAAGATACAGTGTTTGAGATCTGATAGAGGAGGAGAATTCACCTTTAGAGAGTTGAACATATTTTGTGGAGAGAATGGAATCAAAAGGCGGCTATCTGCATCTAGAACACCTGAGAAAATGGGGATTGTTGAGAGAAGGAATAAGTCTATAGTAGAAGTAGAAAAAGTGATGTTGTTTGAGAATGATTTTTCTAAGACATTTTGGAGAGAAGTAGTTAATACAATAATATATACTCTAAATAGAGTAGAAATCAGAAAAGGTATGTACAAGAAACCTCATGAACTATGGTTTTGTCATTCACCATCAGTTAAGTATTTTAGAATATTTGGGAGAAAATTTTACATTAAGAGAGATGATGAAATTGATAAATTTGATCCAAGAAGTGATGAAGGTATATTTCTTGGCTATTTAGTTAGAAGAAAAGATTATAGATGTTTCAACTATAGAACTAAGATAATAGTTGAATGCAAAAATGTAAGGATTGATGAAAAGTTTGGAGCTAAAGAAAAGATGGAAGATTATAACTCAAATGGAGAAGAAGATAATTCTAGAATTGTTAGACAAAATGTTGAAGTTTTCATTGAGACTAACAATGATTTGCAGAATGATGTGCTAATTGTTGAGCAAAGAGAAGAAAAGAGATCTAAATTGAGAGATGAGATAAGAATTGAAATGTCAACTCCTACCCCTAATAAGAATCTGACAAAGAACCACCCTCCTAAGTAGATAATTGCAAGCAGAGAAAAAGGAGTGATGATAAGGAACAGAGTGAGTAAATATGTATGATATATCAAGTTGAACCTAAGAGCATAGATGAAGTAGTTAAAGATGATCATTTGTTTCAGGTAGTGAAGGAAGAATTGGATCATATAGTTAAGAATGATACATGGGAGTTAGTTCCTAGACCTAAAGACAAGAATGTGATAGGAACTAGCTGGGTATTTAGGAACAAGATGAATGAACAAGGCGAAGTTGTGAGAAACACGGCTAGACTTGTATGCAAGGGATATTCACAACAAGAAGCCATAGACTATGAGGAGGCATATGCACCTATAGCTAGAATAGAAGTAGTAAGGATGTTCTTGGCTTATGTAGTGAATAATAAGTTCAACGTTTATCAGATGGATGTTAAATCAGCCTTTTTGAATGGAGAACTTGAAGAAGAGGTATACATTGAGCAACTTGAAGGTTTTCCATTATAAAAAGATAAATACATAGTATGCAAATTAAAGAATGCTTTATATGGTCTAAAAAAAGCACCTATAACCTAGTATGTGAGGCTGGATAGTTATTTGGAAAAGCTTGGATTTGCTAACGGTATCCCAAACAATCACTTGTATTTGAAAGAAGTTGAAAATGGTTTGCTGATTATTGTAATATTTGTGGATGACATTATTTTTGGAGGTAATGATGAAGCAAGTGATAAGTTTTCTAAAGAAATGAGGAATGAATTTGAAATGTGTGTGATAGGAAAAATGAAGTTTTTCCCAAGATTGTAGATTGTACAAAATAATGATGGAATTTTCATTTCACAAGCTAAGTACTAGAAAGACTTGTTGAAAAGGTTTGGTTTGGAGAGTTGTAAATTTTTTGGTACACCTATGATAACTAGTCATAGGTTATCCAACAAAGATGAGACACCTGCAATAGAGAAAAAGATGTACATATCCATGATTAGAGGTTTGAATTATCTGACTCACACCAAAACATATATAGAAAATGCAGTTGGGATTATAGCTATATTTTAAGTTGATCTTAAAGAATATCATTTTGTAGCAATAAAGAGAATATTCAAATAGTTTAAAGGGACATCTGACTATGGAATTTAGTATGATAGATCAAGTGATTTCACTCTATGTGCATATACTAATGCAGATTGGGAAGGCAATATGGATGACAAAAAGAGCACTAGTGGTGGAGCATTCTTTCTGGGAGGAAGATTGGTTTCTTGGCTAAGCAAGAAGCAAGATTGTATTTCATAGAGTATTGCTAAGAAAGAGTATGTTGCAGCAGCAAATAACTATAATTAAGTTATGTGGATGAAGCAAAAGTTGAAAGATATCAAAATTAAGTTTAAAGAACCTATTATCATTTACTCTAATAATCCAAGTACATTGAGTATGTCTAAGAATCATATATTGCATTCTAAAACTAAGCTTATATCTATTAAGTATTGTGTGCTGAGAGAAAAAGCAATAGAAAAGGAGATCAAATTAGAGTATGTGAGTACTAAAGATTAGATTACAGATATCTTTACGAAGCCTTTTCCTAAAGATACATTTGATTACTTGAGAGGTATGCTTGGGGTTATGCCCCTGCTACTTCTGAGTAGATGATGTAGAGAGTGCATCAGTCTAGTGGTACAAAGCACTATTGGTAGCCTAGACTGAATGTTGATACTTCCTATATGGGGGAATATTTGATACATACCAAGTCATTGAGGACTCTTGGTAATTGGTATTGAATAGTGTCTTTGGACACTCGAGCTGATTCAAGAGTTGAAGAAGTAGTTATAACAACTAGTATGTAACAAATGGTAATTTTTTATTTGTTTGAGGTCTTTCACATTGATGTAGATGTAGCAGAATATGCATTAAAAACATCTCTTAAGTATGGGGAAGAGATATCTTTTATAGAGATTTAGAAATATTCATGAAAGGATGCAGTAATGTGCATCTGATGTATTGTGAATTATTTAGTGTGACATAAATAATTGATGTCTAAGAAGGAGTATGCACCTATGTGCATCTGTTGTGTTTGAGATTCTTTTTAGTGTGTGGATAGCAAATGTTAGTCTCTAAATCTAGAGGATTTTAGACTTGCTCGATGGAGAGGATTTGAGTAGATGAGAACAAAAGAAACAACAAAGTATTACTTGGCATTCTTGGAACTTAGATGTTTTTCATCTATGTTTCCATCAATGCCAAAGGGAGAGATTCTTAGCATGAATGTTGACAATACTACTTTGGGGAGTATCCTAAGCATTGGAGAGTATTGACATGTTGCATTCATGACTGTGTTTGTCATTGATTTCTACATAACATGGTTTATATAAAGACTGGTTGAGTAGCAAACAAAGATCTTGACGGTGTACATAATGGGTTGATTATCTAGTGATGAAAAGTTATGAACATATTTGATACAGTGTCCTCATGATGTGGGCAAGTGTGCAAAGTATAAGTCAAAGACGTATGGAAGATGTACCTAATTTACAGAGAGCAATTTAGAGATAGAGTATTAGGAAAACACTTCCTGATGGTTGTTGGCTATCTTACATCTAAGATGTAATGAAGAGATACATAGTTAGGAAGTGACAAAGGATAGTACACTATGATGTTAGCGAGTGTGCAAGCCCTAGTATTGCATGTGTGAAGTTTTGTATAGACTATGACCTAACAGTGCTATTGTAATTGTAATTAATTAATTATCTTACTATAATTAATTGGCAAAGCCTCAAGGCCAACTCAAGAAATTATTATGAAGATATGGTGTAAAGTAAAAATGTTATCCTTGATTTTAGAAAGTTTGTATTCAAGTATTGTGATCATTTTTTAGGTGCAAAGTGCAAAAAGAAGAAATGTGCTTATTGAATGCAAGTAAGAGATCCAAGGGATTATTGAATGTGAGATTTGTGATATGGTTACAAGATTAGAAGGAGTAGAAGTTTAGTTGAAAAGATAGAGAAAGACGAAGGAGTAGTATAGTACCATTCTATTATTCTACAAGGAATAATACATAAATCATTTGGATAGTGGGTTCATTAGTCTTTCCCTTGAAGTTATTTGAATAGTGGGTCCAGTTGTCTTCCATAAATCATAACAGGGTTGGCACAACTCCTAATAGGGACTCATATGGTCTATCCTCTAACAAGGAATATTTATATTACGACATCATCTTCTGGGTACCATCCCCACTAGGGTTTTCCCTCTAATCAAGGGTTTCCCTAGTTAACATATCTGGTGTTATTGTGTATGAGTATCTTTTTGTGGTTCCAGTTAATATTACTCATATGGTTTAGATTGTTTAAGGTTGATAATTGGGATATTGTATAGTGCCCCCCCCCAGTTATATCAGTGGACTATATATTCTAATATTTACTCCTTCTCACAAGTGTTTCAAAAAAGGTTTTTGACACCTTTTTCTTCTTCCTTGAAGACTATTCTTTAGTTGATGTTGCAAGATTTTCTTTTTGGAATTTCTTCCTATTAACAAGAGGTGAGGAGATGACATTGATATATTGTACTTTCCTTGATTCCTCTATATTTTCCCCTAATGGTTCCTAGACTACTTCTTTCCCAACTCTTTTTGCAAAAGATTTGATTATAACACTAGTTTAAGGTTGAGGAGTGGTAGGGTTCTCTTTAGAAACAAATTTTTCCTTACCCTTCCTAGAGGAAGAAATAGATGGTGATTTCTCTACCTTATTCTTCTTGTTGGAAACTCACAATTGGAACAATTTTTCTCATTGATATCAAATCTATTGATAAGACATATTGCTACCTAATCTAAATGTCATGTCTATTTGATTGATGAAGAGGAATTGAGAAAATAGTCATAACAATATCACCTAGAGGAAAGGTTGAGTTATGAAAAGGAAGCTATAATAGACATTTTATTAGATAAATTTTGATGAGACAAAGTGATTATTTATATCAAGAAAGATAAGTCGAGCTAAGTAGTAGAGTTAAAGACTAAGTAATGTTGAGTGATGCTAGTGTCAACCTAGCCACGATTACTATCATAAAAATCTAGTGTTGTTCAAGAATTAGTATCAACTAAGAAAGATAGTTGATGTCAAGCTAGAAGGTTTATAGTTATTATGTAATTCAGCAATAATCGCCTGTTAGAATTTAGAGATTATCGGGTAACATTGTTGAGAATGAATTCATGGAAATTGTGATTCCCAGTTGACTCAATTTATTTATTGGGAGATGTAAACCACTTTGAAGATAATATTGACGAGTTAGATCATTAAATTCAAGGTGAAGATTAGGTAAATACCTAATAGAAAAATTCTAGAGAAGTTTCTAGAGGATGATCAAGAAGATGGCAAGATACAATGAATCATACTGAACCTTATCATAAACCCTAAGATCTATAGTGATCATAGAAAATGGTAAAGGAAGAATTTCCTATTTAAAGCGGTAACAAGCTAAAAAAAATGAGGTGTGGTTGTGCATATGTACGAGAAAGATATATAGAGAAAGATGGATCAGAGGTGCATAAGGGTGAACACAAGAGTGTGTGTGAATATGAAGCTAAAAAGGATTGCTTACAAGAATGATACTGACATTGATGAGTGAATATGAGTAGATGGCTCAACTGTTGGTGAAAGGGGAATTTTTTATTTCTTAAAGAGTTTCTAAATGAATCAAGTTTAGAGATGACAATGGGAGGCATATCAATGAATCAACAAATGACCTGAACAAAGATTTGAACTTGCAAAAGTGAGTTGTAATCATATAGATCAAATCCTACTTTTTTTTCTAATCATTGTAAACATTTTTTATTGAAATCCTATTAATAGAGGTTGACCTAACAGTCACTTGAAAGACTTAGTAGTCTGTGTAAATCCTTTAACAAGGTGACATTCAAAATGGAATGATCAAAGTCCTCTGACAAGGCCACTCCTAATAGGGTGATCAAATCCTCTAACTAGGTCACATTTAAAAATGTGTACTATAAAGCTTTAACAAGGTTGGCTTCTAATAGGGATCACTCTGAAAGAGTAAAAAAGTGATGACATGTTGTTTGTGGTATTTCCCAAATTGGGCTTCACATAAAATCCTAGTGTCAAATCTGTGTTGAATGCTTTATATATTTTACATTTCATGATGTTTTCATTAAGACAAGTATGTAATGTTTAAGACAGTATTTGTACAGTAGAGGCTAAGTAACATCAAGCTAAAGAGAAAAATGAGTATTTATGTTTAATTTTTCAAGTGGTACTTAAGGACCTTGAGTAACTGATTCACACACCCCACCCACCCCCCCCGCCACCCTCTCAGTTATTCTAAAACATTTCTAACACTTCTTAGATGACCTAGGGTATTTAGAAGAAAAAAATGATGAGGATTCCCATTGTTCTACTATTTTCATAGTACTTGTTTTTGTATTAACCCTACTCCTTGACCTCTAGGCCCTATGAGCATGGGTGCATATTCGTTCACTAATAGGAAATCATCCCATGATATAGTAGAATTTTTTCTCAAATCCGTTTCAACTAGTAATTTAATCAAATAATTATTAGACACTGAGTTGAGCTTTGCTTCCTAAATAGAAATTTCTGTCTTCTTCAAAAGACTAAATAGAATATGTGGAAGGTTCATTGGCCAATTGTCATGGTGAAGTCAACCAAGAATCTTAAAATGCAAGTCATTCAACTATTGATGCCTACCCTTGTAGGTGATATATTGCATGATGTAAAGGGCACATTGATCATAGGGTTCTTTCAAAGATATTCTTCTCCTGACTTTGTTTCTATCTATTGGAACTACAATTGGACCAATTTCTATGTTTTCATTGATTTCAAACCTATTAGTAAGGTAGTTACTACCTAAATAGAGTTTCATATCAATATTATGGATGAAGAGGATTTGAGAAGGAGACATTTAAAAAGGCCTAGAGGAAAGGTTAAGTTATGAGAAACTACAATAGGCACTTGATTAGTTAGACCTTGACAAGATAATGTGATTTTTTAATCATAAGCGTAGAAGAAATTATCAAAGAAAGACCAAATGCATAGGCTTGACCAAGAAAATATTAGAATATTAAGGAACTAGAAGTATATTTTGAATGATGCTAGACTTGACTGAGCATAACTATAAGCCAAGAAAAATACAATGTCAACCAAGCATCAGTATCGATTGAGTGTCAAAAAGTATGTTGAGTAGAATAGTTAGTATCAACCAAGTAATTTAGTGATAACCGAGTGTTAGAACCCATTGTTGTTTGAGGGACAACATTTGATAGATTGTGAGGAAATATTGATCTCCATCCGATGTAATTAAACTCTTGGAATATGTAAAATGTGTTGAAGATAATGATGGATGACCTGGAGAATTTAATACATAACAAATCATGTTTGAAAATTTCTATGCATGAATTCAAAGAGAAAGTTGGAGAAGTTTCTAAAAGAGAAAGGAGGAAATGAAAAGATTGAAGGATTCAATGAGTTTGACCTAACCCTAATATCTATGGTGATGTTTAAGAAACAAAATATCAAAATTGCCTATTTAAATAGGGAAAAGGGATAACCTTATAGAGGTTGGAGTAGTTGTTGATTCTATTGATTGGTGGACTTGAGATAAAGGAAGAATAGTGAAGTGTTGAGGAGAAGAGTGATTGCCCCAAGGATTTTCAAGAGAATCAATGATGGAGATGTTAATAAAGGCCAGTCAATGAGTCACATGTTGGATTGAATTACAATATATATTTTCAAAGTGATTTTTATTTATCATATCAACCTATTGTTCCTTTCTAACCATTATATCAGTATTGAAGTCCTTTAATAAAGGTTTTCCAAAAAGTCATTTGTAAATTCTTTAATCAAGGTGGTATTATAATGGAATGTTCTAAATCCCTCTAACAAGGTCACATTTAACAATGTGTTATATAACCTTTAATAGGGTTGGATCCTTAAAGAACTTGCTTCAAAAAAGTGAAAATAGGTAGCATGTTACTGGTGGTTTTTCCCAAATTAGGTTTCCATGTTAAATCATAGTTTCATACTTGTGTGGATGTTACCTACGATGTTTTAATGTTAATGTTTTACATTTTGCAAAAGTTTGTTACTATTAGTAGAGTAGACTACAAGTTTTATATTGTTGAATATTTTCTATAGAGGTCGGGCTAGTTAATTTATAGATCTATAGTAGTTAAAGTGATTAAAAGTTGGATTGGCACATCTGCACTTGAAAATAACTGATTTGCCCCCTCCCCCCAATTATTCTAAAATATGCTAAGACTATCAATATTTAGCTTCCTATCTATATGTAAGATAAATTGAGTCATCGCTGATCTTGGGTCAAGAATCTTCTTCAAAAAATTTCCCCTTCCTATGGAAAACTAGAGACTTTAGAAATTATATTGATAAATTGAGTCCTTGTTGATCTTGGGTCAAGAATATACTTCAAAAAATTTCCCCTTCCTATGGAAAATCAGAGACTTTAGAAATTATGTCTTCTTTAAATTTTACTCTAAGCTCCTTAACTACACCAATGCCATTGTGAAAAAAATTAGAAATTGGAATGCTACTTCATCACCCCATGTTGTAAGTTTTAGGAAATACTTTCCATCCTTGATCTTCAAACAAAGGATGAAAAACATTGTCTTACTAAAGAATTTATTGAATTGTTGTTTCATGATGTATCATCTATCCTCCCATGACTACTATCATTCAACCTCAACAAATTGAGCTAAAACAGAAAACAAGAAATAACACAAATTGGCAATGAAACTGGTTTTGGAAATTTAAAGAGCAAAACAAATTTAATTTTTCTTGAAAATGACTAGTGAAATAAAGAAAACATAATGGGTTATAAAAATTTCATCCATCTTAGATAAATCATATCATCATTAAACTTTAACTTACTCATGTCCTATCATTCAATAAATACATTCTTCCATACATCTTTCTCATATGAGTAAGTGTCACATCAAGCTAATTTTAAATATCTTTAAAAACATGACATGTCATTTAATTATATTACCAATATCAACATAACACATGAAAATGACATAATATGTGCATAATTAAATATCACACAATCCCCCTCCTCAACTAGAATAGAGCATGGGTCCCACCATGCAAATGTAAACAAAGATAACTATGAAAAAAGTAAAACTGAGGTATGAAATTAAAGAAAAGAATTATATGTACAAAGGCATGATACTAACCTGGAAATGTTGTTGATGAAAAAATTGTTGCTTCATACTTTTAGTGTTGAAGTGAGGGTGAGGTGGAAAAGTGGAAGAGAGAGAAGGTGAAATGAAATTATTACATAGAAGGTGATGTATTTATTATGTGCCTTTGAGTGGAGTCAAAGAGATGACGAACACTAGGTAGTGTATATGAGAAAATGTTAGTATGCTAATAGAAACCAAATTTAAATAAAGCTTCTACAAACTAAACAAAATTCATAAACTTCAAGATAGACTAAGATGAGCTCTCAATTGAGAATATGAGCCATTAATTAACTCTCTCAATAAGAAGCTCTCTTGTTGAGTAGCTTTATCTAAATGGATAGGATGTATGCTCAATATGCTTCCAAAGGCTTCAATGGATGATTGTGGATTTTTGGTGTGGATAGATGGCTTTAGTATGGATTTGGCTCTCAAAATAGCATTATAAATTTACTTCATGGATTGTGTTATTTTTTAAAGGGGAAGGATCCAATTTATAGGCAAGAGGCTTGAGGGATTGAGGGCTAAGATGCAAGGATGGGAAAAAGCTTATGGAAGGCTCAGATTGCATGAGAGGAGAGCACATGGATTGTGCTTCCTTATAGCCAATCAAGGAGTGACACATGTCACATGGTGAGAGGATGGAGGAAAGGGGAAGGATGAGTCAACAAAGGAGGCTCAAGGGATAAAATCTTCATAAAGACCCTCATAATGACTTGTAAGAGCAATAAAAGGGCTTGTAAAAGTCATTTATGACCTAGTGGACTTCATAAAGTTTTATGGTTGAGATATTTTGAGGGTGATGAGAGCAATTTCAACTTGGGCTTGATTAGGAAGGTTCTAAGCTTGTTTAAGCTTGTGCAAATGATTAGAGGATGGATTAGGATGGTTTAGGATTAGCTTAGGGATAGGCAAGTGGATGGCATTTAATGAGGGTGGGTGAAGGAGGAGATATTTGTTAACTTTGGCTTGGGTTAGTAAGTCTTAACCCATGTTTAGGGAATGTGACATGGTTAGGAGGGGATTAGGATTAGTTTTAAAGACATCTTCTAGAAGAGTCTAGACTTTGGATGAGGATAAAGACTTTCTAGAATAGTCTAGAATTTTCTAGGATGAGGATGAAGACTTTCTAGAAGAGTCTAGAACTTCTTAGGATGAGGATAAATTAGATTTTTAGGAAATAAATAAAGTTTTATTTATTTCAAGGGTTTGGGTTGAGGAGATATTTATTAAAACTTTTTTAATAAACATGAGGATTAATATTTAATCTTAATTAAATATTTTGAGTTGGGATTAGGGGTAGGAAATGATGGGATTAGCCTTTAATCAAAATTAAAGAAGGATTAGAAGATTTTGGAAGAGGTTATTGGTCATAAGGAAATTGGCCAAGTTTTGGGTAAAAAATAAATTTTTTATTTATTTTGGGTTTTTTGGTCAATTTATTAATTAAATAATTAATAAATAAGGAAATAATGTTTAAATAAGATTTAAACATTTTTGGGAGGGATTCCTTAATTAAATATTTTTAATTAAGATAAAGGAATTTAATGGCATAAAAATTAATTAATTAATTAAATAATTAATTAATAAATGATGATGTCATCAGGACTTTTTCAGAAAATAAAAATACTTTATTTTCTAAAAGTTTTTAGGTGTCTACAGGTAGAAGACCCAAATTTTGTGGCTATAGGAGTAGTATGAGGTTCTTCAAATTCAAACTACTATAGGAGCTTCTCTTTACTTTGTGGATTATGAAAGAGCTTAAGCCTAGGAGCATTCACCAATAATTTGAAATGAATAGGATCAACTATGGAAAGTTGTGCTACACCATTGGCAAAAAATGATATTATTTCATTTGGCCCCAACCATCATGTTTGGAACTTACCTAGAGTATGTTGATAATGGGAATCATATAGTAGTGCCCAATCACAAACACAAAATTGTTTATCATTGATAAAATAATTATGCCACTTATTTTCTTTGGTGTTGGATAACTTTATTTTTATGTAGGGAAGATTTTCTATACATGTTTAGACTATTCATCTCTAGAATTATAACTTGTTTATCATAGACCAATTCAAAGGAAGTGAAGTCAATTGTAGTCTTTCATACGGGTAGTTGATGTTTTAGTCAAAATGACTTCAATTTACCTATTGGTCATTTATGCTTTGCCATTGGCTTTGGGATGATAAGGGAGTGATTTTATTTGTCTAATGGTAGATTCATTCATGAGGTCACAAAATCTAGTGAATATTTCTTCATACAAATACTTTGAACACTGTTGTCCCTAGCATGTTTCATAGGCTTAGCCTCTACCCATTTGACAACATAATGGGTACAAACTAAAATCTATGATTTCTAATTTGATGAAATTTCTATAGGTCAAAAGAAACTAATTCTCCATTTTTTAAAAGGTGTAACAATTACTTTTGGATGAAGGAGTAGTGCATTGGACTTAGTAGGCCTTCCCATTCTTTGGAATCTCTCACACTTTTTAGTATACCATATTGCATCCTTTTGTAGAGTGGGCTAGTAGTAACCGGTTGTCAAAATTTTGAATGTTGATCTCTTTGCTACAAAGTGTCATCCACATGGCTCATAATGGCATGCTCTCAATATGTCATATTTTTCATCTTCCCTAATACATTTATGCATCACTTGGCCAGGTCCAGTATAAAACATACAACCAAAAAACCAAGAAAAAATGAAACTTTTCTCTGCTAACAATCTGCACTCCTTAGGAGAGAAATGGGCTAGTGTCCCTATAGTGAGATAATATGCAATATCAACATACCATGGGTTTTGTGCTGATATAGAGAAAAAATGTTCACCTAGAAAGCTATCATCAATTCTTGTAGGATCTTCCAAAACATGTAAGCATGAAAGAAAATCAACCACTTCATTAGCTTTCCTCAACTTGTCTACTATGGTCAAATGAAATTATTGCATTAAAAATAACCAATGAGATAGTCTTTTAGAAATATTAGGCTCATTCATCAAATACTTTATAGCATAGTGATCTATATGCACAAATATCTCATAACCAATTATCAAGTGCCTAAACTTGTTAAGTGCATAGATTAATGCAAGTAGCTCCTTCTCAGTGACAATGTAATTGAACTCTACTCCTTGAAAATTTTATTGATATAATAGATTGCATGTTCAACAACTCCTTCTCTCTTCCCCAAGACATCTCCTATAGCATAATTGGAAGCATCAGTATAGATACGGAATGGTAGGCTCCAATTAGGACTATGAAACATAGGTGATGTGGCCAAAACTTCCTTTAACTGGTTAAATGATTTTTCACACTCTAAATTCTATGAAAAATCAACATCCTTTTTCAAGAGATTGTATAATGTAGCTGCAAGTTTATTTAAGTCTTTTATGAATCTCCTATAGTAAACATCATGCCCAAGGAAGCTTCTAACATTTTTTTTTTCTTTTTAGGAGTTAGCAATGCATTGATTACCTCAATCTTAGCTTGATCAAGTTGAATACCCAAACAAGAAATGTAATGCCCTAAAAAAACTACTTTGTCCATCATCATGTAGTACTTTTCACTATTTAGAGAAATATTATAATCTTGACATCTTTTTAGATCCTTTTACAAGTTAGTGTGTGCCTCCCTAAATGTGGAAACATAGACAATAAATCCATCCATATATATGTCCATCCAATTAGTGCATATCTAAGAAAATATACTAATTTTAGCTATTTGAAAAGTGGCAGGTACATTGAATAGACCAAAAGGTACAACTAAGGTTCCCCAAGAATAGGTAAAGGTAGTCTTATCTTGATCATAAGGTGATATTTCTATTTGATTATATCCACTAAACCCATCTAAAAAGGAAAAATATGTCGTACCATCCAAGGTATCAAGGACTTGATCAATGAAAGGTAAGGGAAAATGGTCCTTCTTAGTTGTTGAGTTTAGCTCCTTATATTCAACACAAACTCTCTATTTACCTCATTTTTAAGGCACTATAACCAAAGGAGAAACCCATTGAATATTACAGATTGGATAAATGAACCCTACATTTAATAAATTTTGTAGTTCAGTTTTCACTATATCTCTTAAGACTGGATTATTTCTTCTTTGAAGTTTTCTAATTGGTTTGCATTATGGACCAATATAGATCCAATGACCAATGAGTTTAGGATCAAGGCCATTCATGTTAGTATAGTTGCATGCAAATGCTTGTTGGTTATCCTGCAACAACTTGAGAATACTTTTTTGATCGGTTTGAGAAAGGCTTTATCTAACATTCAATTCTTTTCCTAGACTAACTTCAACTTTGGATACTTTGTCTAACATAGCTACTTCAAAAAAATTAGGTGAGTGTATCTCATGAGGTAGAAATTTATGAAGGCATTTAGATGTCTTAGAAAAGTTAGGTGCATGAGGAGGTGGAAGGATTGTTTTTAAGGAATAATGTTTGTGTTAACTTGGAGAAAAGTCATCACCATACACATTTTCCAAAATAGTTATGATGATATCATCATCCTCTTGTGATACCATGAATAAATTTATATCAATTATCATTAGTTGATTCACTAAGTTAACTTCCAATTCATTGTCTCCCAAATCAAGGCATACAGCTTTGTTATCTTTCAAGAGTGATTGAGCAGGGGAATAAAAGGTTAATTACTTTATGTTCATTCCATTGAAGATTGTTATTTTGCCTAACTAAAAAGCTATAAAGGCATCAATTGTAGCAAGACAACATCTTCTTAGGATGATAGGATAGCCACCCAAAGTAGCCTTAGGGGATAAAATGACAAAGTCCATTGGATATTCCCAAGAATATAATGTAAGCATTACATCTGATTTCATGGTAGAGCTATTAGCAAGATGAAGGATTATGGGGGTTTCTTTAAAGCCAATGATACTAAGATGAGATATAACTTCCCTTTTCATAACATGAATTGATGCTCCTAATTCAACTAAGGAATTTTAGACTTGAACCCCATTAATAAAAATAGTAACCATAAGGCTTCTAAAATTTGAGTATTGGGAATGGATAACTTATCCAACATCAAGTCTGAAAATTGACCTATAACATGTACACTTTGAGGATCCTTTTCTTCCTACCAAGTTTTTTAATGAAAGATTCTTTGATGGCCTTTGTGTATTCTAGAACCTCTTTAATAGCATCCATCATTGGAATGGTAATATTAATCTTCCTTAATTGATTAAGCAACTCTTTTAGAGTCAAATTTCATAAGGAATAGCATGATTAGCAAGTCTTTGAGGAAAGGGAGTCTTCATTGTAGATATAGTTGTTGTAGGAATGGATGATGGAGCAGGTCTATCCTCATTTTTAGTAGGAGAGTCATCAGCAATCACCTCAATAATGACAAGACCCTTGGGTACAAGAAGAGAAGTACCTGATTGTAGGTGTATGTCATTAAGAGTATTAGAATATGTTTGTCTCTTTTGGGGTTTCTTATTATTAGGAATGGGATTAGGTTGACTAGGAAGTTGGGTTTTCTTTGGTTGACTTGTATTGGTTGCAAGAGGAGGAGGAAGTATAGCCTACTACTAAGGTGGCGGTGTATAGCTTGTTGATTAGGCTAATTATCTCCCCATTGAGGTGATTGTTGCCAGTTTCCTTATGGAGGTTGTCATTGATTAGATTATTGCCAAAAAATTTAAGGTTTTTACCATTGGTTATTTTTTCAATTTTGATAAGGTTGATTCATTGCGAATTAGGTTATTTCCATTGATTGGATGGGGTTTCTTTCCACTGGTTATTCCATTGAGATTAGGATTGACAAGACCAAAGATTATTCCAATTAGGATCTTGAGGCTTAAGATTCAAGAAATATTGGTTTTTCCATTGACTACTACTATAATGAGAATTATGGAAAGGGTCTTGAGACATACCTTGTCTTTGGGCACAAGGTCTATGTTGGGAAATGTAGAGAGCATTCCCATGCTCATCTATGGCTTTGAATTTAGTTGGTTATGGATGGACCTCTGGATTGGCCATTCTCTTGTACTTGTAATTCCTCTTCTTTTATCTACACTATGGACATATTTTAGTAAGCATTTATTCATATTCATCATGCTTCCTTTTTTATTGCATGGTATCTTGTTGTGTAGCAACATTATTTATAATATCTTGCTTGAAATTAGATAAGAAATTAGAAAGCTCTGGCTTTGAAACTCCAAAACCATTGATTTTACTAGGTGTTGTCCTAACTCCTCTTCCTTTCTTCATGGTTTCCATTGAGTAGTTAAGTCATATTGTCTTGATAAATTTCCAACTTATTTGAGTGATATCCCCCACTATAAGATATAATGCTTCAATACTTTCATCATTAACACCTTTAAGGAAAAGATGTTTTTTGTGATTCTTCATTCAACTGATTTTGAGTGTTCCTTTGTACATTGAATATGAACCTAGAGAGAAAATCTTCTAATGTATCATCATCTTTTAGTGACATCTTAAAAATGTCATTCTCTTTCATATCATAACCTCTGGAATACTCCTTGTAATTTCTTAGAAACAAGTTCTTCATTACATCCTAGTCAACTACAACATTTGCACCCAACCCCATAAACCATCTTAGAATTGCCTCATTTAAAGTATATGGGAACAAATTCAGCTTGCGGGGATCAATTTTATAGTCATCACTCTATCATAGAATATCAAACTCAAACAAGAAGGTTTTAGGGTCTATTGACTCTTGAATTAACAACTTTTTAATAATCCAATGATAGAAGCAAGTACATCTAGGTGTAGCTAATTCTCATCTTCAACATTCCTATTTAGACATTGGGGCCAACTATAAGGCTATACCCCTTCTTCTTCAAGCTCTGTAAGACCTAGGTGGGTGATCCTATAGATTTGTTCATATGGTACTAGTTCCAAAACATATATTTGAATCTATACTTAGCAGATTAAAACCCTTGAATCTTCTATGCTTATGAAAATAACATAGACATGAAATAGACCAAATGATGACCTATGAACTGTTAGATTATTGTGACTTATCAGGAAAGTACTGTACATACTTCATAATTTTGGGTCGTATCTGACATTGTAGCCGACATATTATGGCCAACATATAGCCAACATGTTGTAATCCTAAAACAACATAAAATAATTGTATAAAAGGGTTTAGGGTTAGGTATTTTCATTATGTTGTGATGCAAAATTGGTTCTTGCAGCGGTATTGAGCTATAAGGGATTATGGACTGTAATCAGGTTGTAATCACTGAATTGTAATAATATCAGACTTGCTATTTGGTGGACGTAGCCCAGGGATTGGGTGAACCATGTTAAATCTTGGTGCCTTGTGTTCATTTCTGTGTGTTCTATTATTTTCTATTATTGGTTATATTTGCATGTAGTTTTTATTTCTATCTGTGGTTTATCCTAACAAGTGGTATCAGAGCGAGGTTGTCTTTCAGTTATCCTCTGCAAGAAAGTCTCACGGTTAAATGGGAGTCTGACAGTTGAGTGGGAGTGATGGCAGATGAGGGTAAGCTAAGGGTTGACAGGTTTAATGGGCAGAATTTCCAGTTATGGAAGATGCAAATGGAAGACTATCTATATCAGAAGGATTTATGGAAGCCATTGGAATGCAAAGCCAAGAATCAGGGAACTATGTCAGAGGCTAAATGGGATCTTTTGGACACAAAGGCACTCAGAAGCATTCGGTTATGCTTGGCACCATCGGTAGCATTTAATATTACAAAAGTAAAGACGAAAAAAGATTTGATGAAAACCCTAGCAACACTATGAAAAGCCCTTCGCTTCAAACAAGATATTTCTCATGAAGCATTTATTTAATATGAAAATGGTAGAAGGTGGATCTTTTGCAGATCATTTAAATGAGTTTAATACTATTACTAGTCAGTTATCTTCTATGGGTATTAATTTTGATGAAGAAATTAGGGCTCTCTTGATTTTGTGTTCTTTGCCTGAAAGTTAGAATGGCTTGGTAATGGCGGTGAGTAATTCAGTTCCTGGACCTAGTACCCTAAAATATGATGATGTGATCGGTGTTGTTTTGAGTAAGGAAACTCGTAGGAAATCCTCAGGTGGATCTACATCAGGAAGTGCTTTGAATGCATAAAGTAGGGGCAGAATGAATGAGAGAGGAAGTAACTCTGGAAATCATGGGAAATCAAGAGGAAAGTCAGAGGGGAGGAGGTCTCAATCGAGAGGACCAAATGATTGCTGGTACTATGAGAAACCAAGGCACAAAAAGAAAGATTGCTGGAATCAAAAGAAAAATGGGGATAAATCAGATGGAGACAAGGAGGCAAATGTGGTAAGTAACAAATCTGAAGAGGATGATTTGCTTCTATCTTTAGAAAGTGTAGATGATTCATGGGTTTTAGATTTTGGTGCTTCATTTCATGCTAAACCTCATAAAGGTTATTTCATTGATTAAGTCCAAGGGGATTTTGGGCTTGTTTATTTGGGGGATAATGAACCCTGTCAAATTTTTGGAAAGGGAAAAATTAAGATTAAGTTGCAAAACTGGAATCATTGGCTACTACATGAGGTAAGACATGTTCCAAGGCTGAGTAGGAATTTAATTTCAGCGGGGCAACTCGGTGATGAGGGTTGCGTAGTTACTTTTAATGATAAAAATTGGAAGGTTTCAAAAGGTTCCCTTGTAGTAGAAAAAGGTGTAAAAGTAGGCACCTTATATCTTTGTACAAGTCATATTGTTCCTTCTGCTTTGATTGTTTCAGAGAAAAATGAATGTTCAGGAACAATTGCTACAGTTGAATAGGAAGAACAAATAGTTGTTGTAGATTTTGATACAGCATTGTGGCACAACAGACTTGGGCACATGAGTGAGAAAGGTATGAAATTACTTCATTCAAAGAAATTTTTACCAGGTTTGAAATGTGTTAATATGGATTTTCGTGAAAGTTGTCTATATGGAAAACAAAAGAGAGTGAGTTTTGTAAAGACTAGGAAGGAAAACAAAAAGGAGAAATTAGAGCTTGTGCATATAGATGTATGGGGACTAGCTCAGGTATCTTCCCTTGGTGGCTTTCATTATTATATTACATTTATTGATGACGCAACTAGAAAAGTATGGGTTTATTTCCTTAGATAGAAATCTGATGTATTTCAAACTTTTAAGAAATGGAAATGCTTGGTTGAAAATGAGACTGGTAAGAAATTAAAATGTCTCAGATCTGATAATGGCAGTGAGTATTGCAGTCATGAATTTAAAGATTATTGCTCCACTAATGGTATTCGTAGATAGAAAATTGTTCCAAGGACTCGATAGGAAAATGGAGTGGCTGAATGCATGAATAGGACTATAATGGAGCGCGCAAGGAGCATGAGGTTGCATGCTGGGTTGCCCTTACACATGTGGGTGGAGGCTGTCAATACTATAGTATATTTGATTAATAGAGGTCCCTCTACTCCTTTAGGTTATGGCATTCCAGAGGAAGCATGGACTGGTAAGAAGGTGAGTTATTCTTTTCTCAAGACCTTCAGTTGTGAAGCTTTTGCTCATATAGACTCTGAAAATAGAACCAAGCTAGAAGCTAAATCAAAGAAATGTGTCTTTGCTGGATATGGCATTAATGATTTTGGTTATAGGCTTTGGGATTTTGAAAATCTTAAAATTGTTAGAAGTGGAGATGTCATATTCAATGAGAAAGTGTTGTACAAAGATCTGTTACAGCAACATGAGAAGAAAGAAGATGATTATGTAGTGCTGGATGATACTCCAAAAGCTGATGTTCTAGCCTTTCCTCATGACGTGCAACAACTACAACAACAAATACCACACACACCGGTGAATTTTAGATGGTCAACGAGGAAAATTAAACCTCCACAAAGATTTTCTCCCTCTTTGTATTCTATTTTACTTACTAATGTTGGTGAACCTAAAATTTATGATGAAGCTATGCAGGTGAATACTAAGATTCAGTGGGAGTCTGCAATGAAAGATGAAATGGACTCTTTGCTGAAGAATAAGACATGGGATATATGCTAGTTGCCTGTAGGTAAAAAGGCTTTATAGAATAAGTGGGTTTACAGGTTGAAAGAAGAGGAAGGAGGTCAGAAAAGATTTCAGGCCAGGTTAGTTGTAAAAGGATTTGCACATAAAAAGGGAATTGATTTTGATGAGATATTTTCTCCTGTTGTTAAAATGACTTCTATTCTTATTGTTTTAAGTCTTGTGGCTACTGAAGATTTGCATTTAGAGAAGTTTGATGTTAAAATAGCCTTTCTTCATGGTGATTTGGATGAAGAAATATATATGGCTCAGCCACAGGGTTTTGAGGTCAAAGGTAAGGAGAACTTAGTGTGCAAATTGAAGAAAAGTTTATATGGCTTGAACCAAGCACCTCGGCAATGGTATCTAAAATTTGACAATTTTATGCATGCGCATGGATATAATAGGTGTCATTCATATTACTGTGTTTATTTTAAGAGGTTGGATGATGATAACTACATTATTTTATGTTTATATGTTGATGATATGCTTGTAGCTGGGTCTAACATGGATCATATTAAGGGGCTAAAATGCTAGTTAGCACATGCATTTTCTATGAAGGATTTGGGGGCACCAAAATAAATCCTTGGTATGAAGATTTGTAGAGATAGAGAATAGAACATTAACGCTATCTTAGGTTGATTATGTTGAGAAGGTGTTGCAATGTTTCTCTATGGAGAATGCTAAAGTTGTCAGCACACCTTTACCTAGTCATTTCAAATTGACTAAGGAGATGTGTCCTAAGACATAAGAAGAGGAGGATAAGATGTCCAAGGTACCCTATGCTTCAGCTATAGGAAGCTTGATGTATGTTATAGTATGTACTAGGCCAAATATTGCACATGCAGTGGGACTTGTTAGCAGGTATATGAGTCATCCAAGATTTGAGCATTGGAATGTTGTCAAGTGGATTCTCAGATATTTGAGAGGAACATCCAATAAGTGTTTACACTTTGGGTGCTCTACTACTGACTTATAGGGCTATGTTGACTTAGATTTGGTAGGAAATATTGATACTAGGCAAAGTACTATAGGTTATGTCTTTACTATTGGTGGGGCAGCTCTGAGTTGGGTTTCTAAGTTACAGAATATTAATGCTCTCTCGACTACAGAGGCAAAGTATGTTTCTACTACAGAGGCAACCAAGGAGATGATATGGATTCAATTCTTCTTGGAAGAATTGGGACATCCTCAGAAGGATAATTATTTGTTCACAGATAGTCAGAGTGCCATTCATCTTGCAAAGAATTCAGCTCTGCATTCTAAGACCAAACACATACAGTTGCAGTACCATTTCATTCGGTCAGTTTTGGAGGATGGACAGCTAAAGCTAGAGAAGATCCATACAAATGACAATCTGGCAGATATGTTGACAAAGGTTGTAACAAGAGAGAAGTTGAACTCCTCTTTAGCTTTGGTTGGTCTTCTAGACTGAACATGAATAAAAGAATAGCAGAGTCTAGGGTGGTTTGATCTAGTGGGAGCCCCATGTGGTCATGGTATTACTACAAGATCAGTCTCCAAGTGGGAGATTTTTGTTTAGTGTGGAGCCTGGTCAGTCCCCAAGTGGGAGATTGTTAGATTATGGTGATTGATCAGGAAAGTACTGTACATACTTCATAATTTTGGGCTGTGGCAAACGTTGTAGCTAACATATTATGGCTGACATGTTGTAACCCTAAAATGGCATAAAATAATTGTATAAAAGGGTTTAGGGTTAGGTATTTTCATTATGTTGTGATGTGAAATTGGTTCTTGTGGCGGTATTGAGCCGTAAGGGATTACGGACTGTAATCAGGTTGTAATCACTGGATTGTAATAAGATCGGACTTGCTATTTGGTGGACGTAGCCCAGGGATTGGGTGAACCACGTTAAATCTTGGTGCTTTGTGTTCATTTTTGTGTGTTCTATTATTTTTTGTTATTGGTTATAATTGAATGTAGTTTTTATTTATGTCTGTGGTTTATCCTAACATGAACTTGATAAACTAAGTGAGGGTAACTCCTTTCAGCTCTTCAACATAAAAGGGAAATGAATTTGATGAATATGTTGAACATCAACAAAATCCAAATATGCAACAATAAGAACATGTTGATCCTATAACTGATCAGCACCTTACCTATTGGGTAATTCCACAAATCACAAATATACATTCATGATAGTAGTAGCATATGTCATACATCAAGATATTAGATCTATCCTATCACTTTGTGAATTAGACATCAGTGTTCATAAAATCCCTCATACTCGTGATATCCTTCTCATGAAACCTACAACCCTATCAAATATATCAAGCATTTACTTGGCTCTTTGCTCCAATAAAAAAGTATATTGAGACATAAAACTTTAAGGAGTTGCAAATGGGTTTAAGCCCTTTGATCCTAAACCACAAAATTGTAGATACCAGACATAGGAGATGAGAATCAGAGTGAAACTGATAAGTTTTTAGTTCCTTGTATTCATTTCTTTGAAATAATACATTCAAGATGCATGTAACTAACTAAGAAAACAACTCAATAGACCAAAAATATATATATTAGCTTTATTACTGTTGTTCATACAAAAGAATATGTTGAAGAATAGTGGAAACCTAGCTGAAAACTTGCTTAGAAAACTTGGGAACCAACCCTAGGTGGTATCACAATAGTGGAAAACTTTAAAATAAATTGGAATCCACACTCAAAATGAGAGAAAAAGAGAAAGATATAGAGAAGGAAGAAAATTTTGGATTTGATTTGGAAGTGACACATGTCCACTTGAATCTCCATCCCCTACTACTGCAAAGCCTCTCTCTCCTCTCTACAACCTAAATCTGAATAGAATCTAATCATTGTGTTTCAAAAAACTCAAAATATCTCCTCTAAGTGATTAGAAACCCTTACTCTAATGAAAATAAGTACCTTGGAAAAAACCCTAAATATCTCATACATATGGATTCATGTGTAGAACTAAATGGCAAATCTAGAAAGTTTGTTTGGAGACCTTTCCGTTAGTATATGCTAGCCTTGAGGAAATGCCTAGGGAAACCAAAAGAAGTTTAGGTTCGGACATGCATGAAAGGGCTACATTTTTTTTGAAAATATTTAACTTTGTATGAAAGTTAAAACTTTATGATATAATCTCATTTGATTTAAATGTCTTTGCATGTTCAAACATAGAAAAGGAATAAACTATTTTTTTCCCTAAACTTTGGAATTTTCATTCCAAATTTGTAGTTGGGTCAACCCAATTTTGGCTAAGCTTTGACACATGTCATCTCATTATTCATCCTTCCTCACATAGTCATTATCACCTAGGTGCCATGTGGCACCCTCTAATTGGTCAACAAACTACCACTATCACCTAACACAATGCCACATGGCAACCTCCCATTGGATCTCCCATGCTTGGTCACCACCATGTCATCACCTTACTGGGTGCCTTGCCATGTCTCCACCACATGGAATCCTGATTGCTCTACTTCCTGTTCACCAGCCTCTAACATAGTGCCACATGTTAATATCTGATTCATCATCTCATTATCATTTTGGTTAATTAGTGAGCAACTTTATTTTCCAAGAATGTGATATTCATCAATCTCACCACATGTCACAATTAGGTGCATCCATCTTCTCGGTGTTATGTCATCACCCACTGCCATGTGTCAGCATGTAACTTTCTCACTTTGGTTATCTTCCCTACATTTTAATTTTCCAATGAAGTGGCAATTATTGATCTCACCATGTGTTGTAATCTTGTGCATTGATCTTACATGTTACCACATTAATACCTCAAAATGTGTGCCGAGCCTAGAGACCAATGCCAACATGTCATATTGTGATTTTTTGCCTTGCTACCATGTGTCTACTTCTAGTTTATCTAGTTGGCTGACATATCATCCAATTCATTTGCATCACCCATCAAAATTATGCTCCGTATGTACTAGGCCATCCATCAAGTCCTATTCAAAATTATTCTTGCATCTTGAAAGGCACATCCATTTAAACTTGACAAAGACTTGTGCCTTCACATATTAAAACAACTGAAGAACTCCCCATGGGGTGAATGTGGGATATACATCTAAACTAAGATATAGAAAAATTGCTTCATCCGACTCTATAGGCACAATTTTTTTCCATTTCTCTCAACCTTGACCCTTAGAAGAAGGTATCCCCAATCATAATGTATAAATGCTTAGGGTTTTCACTTTCACTATCATTTTCCCTAAGAAATATATAGGATCCATGACTATATAGGTAAATTTTGAATGAGATAATGCTACTAGCTACTGAAGAAGTCCAAGTTCCTTGATAAAATCAATAAGTGAGTTAAATTTTCAAAATATTCTTTGAATTGTCGAAGAAACAACTGCATTAAATTCCCTTTGCCTCTATAAAAGGCAATTTACTTGGCATTTTCTCGAATATGTACAAGTCCATATTCAAAGTCTTCCTCCTTTTTCTCTTGCATAAAATTCAAGGAGTCCAACCCCTTTCCTAGGAGGACATTGATAGTAGTTCCTCCAAGAGAATAAACAATAAGCACCACAAACAATGGTGGATAAATTCCAAAGAGAATGTGGCTAAAAGATATCAAATCTATAGTTGTAAATAGTGTCAAAGAAAATGAAAGAGAAGTCCCAATAATGAGCTAATCTCATCAAAAATCCATTGATATGGGTTGTCTATGAGTGATTGCAATTGTATATTGTAGAAAGTTGAGTTCTTAAAATAATGGTATAAATAGTAGTTTATCATGCAAGTCTGCCATCTCAATGCAAAAGTCTCCTTTCCATAATCTCTCCGAAAAAAAATTAGAATTCCTCTAGCCAAAATCCCTAAATAATATAGAAGTTGTTTTGTGGATTGCTCCTAGTCCTTGCTAACTAGAGAATTGTAAAAATATCATCCAAGGAAATTGAACCCAACATTGATTCCTATGGTGGCCAAGGTGAGAGAAAACACACTACCAAGTCTTAATCTATCTTGAACTTATCATCAGATGTCCAATACAGTATAGCAACTTTTCAAAACCTATTGATAAGTGTTTGAAGGTTTGAGCCATCATTCTCTAAAAAATTAATGGCTTTCACTTTCCCTTCATGGTTTTTTCTATCTATGGGTATCAATTGCATATTTCATTTCACTCATCTCTCCATACATCTAACTTCAAACACCCATTTGATCTCTACCAAGATGATATATGTACCCCTTGAAAAGAGGACCTAGAACAAGCTTTTGAAATTGAACCCTTGAAGAAATTGATTTACTTAGAATAGTGTTAGTCTTAAATTGCACTTTCATCACTATAATCACACCTAGTCTTCTAATCACCATATAAACTTGGTGAGATCAGTCAGGCCCCAAAGTGGGTCTGACAAAAAAAAAATCAAACTAAAAAACTTGAACTATGATTTTGATCCATTAAGATCATTTCATTAATTGAATTAACAATTGACCATTAGATTAATTAATTAAATCATTTTCACTTTCTCACAAACTATGATTTTCTGACAAGAAGGCCTATGAGTTGGCTTTAAAAACTAACTAAATCGAATAATCTGACCCTAAAAACAAGCATACTAATTCTCTGCTCCACATTCCTATACCCTGTCAGATTTCACCTCATGAATACATTCGGGTCAAAATATATTGACTATCAAATTTTCTCACTTCAAATTGCCTGTAAACAAACATGTCAGAAAACAATTAAGTGTGTTTGGTTTTGGCTTTAAAAATAGGTCAAATGAGCACTTGGAGACATGAAAATTGGGACATTAATTCACTATAATGAGGAGACTATGGTTCTATTATTTGGGTTCATGATGAAAAACTTGGGAAAAGTGGAAAGTGTGTGAAGTTGGGTCTTCAAAATTGCAAAATTGGGAACATTGGGAGAAAAGTGATCTTCACAAATGGAATGGACCTGGGAAGGTGTGCATACAGATTCATCAAGACTAGTAAACTGACACACTTGAAGTTTTTTTAGAGTAGGATATAGTGGTACAATCCATTTCACTATAATTAGGAGATTATGATTCTATGATTTGGGCTCATGACAAATAACTCGGAAAAAGTGGAAAGCATGCGAAGTTGGGTCATCAAAATTGTAGAACTAGGAACAAAGGGAGAAAAGTGATATTCACAAATGGAATGGACCTAGGAAAGTATGTAGATAGATTCATCAAGACTTGTAAATTGACACACCTAAAGTATTTTTAGAGTAGGAGAAAATGGTACAATCTATTTTAGACAATCACTGATTCAAATTTATGACATCTCGAACAGGGCTACTGATCAATCTGCACTTGGAATCGCATTTGAAAACTGGTCAAACAAATTTTTCATAGGCTCAAATTTGGAGCATAGCACATCTCTGACTCCTAGAATGAAATAGAAAAGGAATTCTCTCATTTTGGTCAACTAAGTTAATGTTATAACTATTCAAACAAGGCTTCCCAAAATTCTAAGAAATATGCATCAACATGACAACAACAAACAACTAACTTTGAGGGATTCAAAACCTAGTCAAAAAATATCCAAATAACTTTAAATATGAAACATAGGTTCTCTTATGTGAATACTAAACACTCCCAAAGTGAAAAATCATGAAACTTTATCAAGTGTAATATACTCAATTGCAAACTAGGCTTCATGTCGTTGTTTGACACTTACACAAAAATGCAACTTTGAGCAATGCTCAAAATGACACTTCACAAAATGACTTAGAAGGGAAATTTATCATCATGGGATGCATACATATACTAAATTCAAAGTTTTAGAAACATGAAACAATTCCTAGGCCTCAAAGTGATAGTCAAGTACACATGCATTAAAGGCGCTTGTAGGGGCTCAAATTGACTCAAAATTTAGAATGGTACTCAAAATCAAGGCTCCAATTTTGAGTCCCAAGATGGTCTTTAGTGATAAGGCTATATAATTTTGGTAATGGAGAAGAAGGAATTTTCTTCAAATTATTATTATCATGTAGGTTAGGAATAGGAAATGAAAAGGTAGGATGAACCTTCCTTGGTGGTGGAGGTGGTATTGCTTGTCCCAATTGGTAGATAATGAGAGCTAGATGATTTTCCTAATATTTGAGTTTAGAAAAAAGTTCATTCAAGTGCAATGATGATTTAGATGATGGTGGTGAAGGAAACTCTTCTTGGGCATCAACAAATGGGTTTTCAAATGATGGCTTTTCTTTAATAGGTTGGTGTTCTTCTTCTTGATTCTTAAATTGGGTATCTTCTTTCTCAAGGTATACAATTTGTTCTATTTCAAAGGGGTTATTATGAGGAAGGAATATCCATCCCAAGATGGTCTCTTCTTCTATGTATACAAAACAAATGAAAACTAAACTTCTATCCTATGGAACTTGGAAGAATGATCCTTGACAAAGGTTTAGGTTGATAGCATCCCTGGTAATGGTGCTAGAAATGCTTGGTTAAATGATTTGTTTGGAAACATCTAAAGCTTGCATTCATTAATTATGGATTAGACATCCTTAAGAAGCATCCAACTACCCCATTGAACTCATTTAATTTATCAACCAAGGATGTAGAATGGAAATGGTATGTGCAAAGTATATGCTCTAAACCCTCCTAGTCTCCATTACTAATCTATAGCAATGGAAATACTAAATTGAATGAAAATAGAAATATTGAACTTTGGTATAGAATTGAGAAACTAATCTAAAGTGTAGGATTTGAAATATAGATAGGACTATACACTATTTTTCTTTGTTGCAAGAACAACCAATAATTATGTTAGCAATGGTTATAGGAGCAATAGAATTATACCTATTCTAAGTACAATTAAAAACTAATCCTACTAACTAGATTCACTCACCAAGTGGGCCTCCTTGGATGAGTGAATGATTATAAACTCAACATAAAGTGCTAAGAAGTAATAATGTCATTTTTATTGATATTGCACCATCAACAATACAAACTAAAAATAATATATTATATATTGAATGTTGTTGTGAAGTATAATCACTTTTGAACTAACTCCAAAGGTTTGAGTCAACAACTTATTTATAACATCAAAGGAAAACTAACTTCCCTAAATCTAGAATCCTTCAACAACAAGGATTTGGAAACAACATTAATGAAATACATCAATGTAGAACACATTCTTCCTTATTAAACAAGTCTTAATTAAATGTAGCATGTCATAACTTTAAATTTGCACATGAGTGGTTGGCAGTTCGATTGACTTGATCTTTTGTTAAACCATTGGTATAGGGTTATTGCATGAACCTATCATTACATCCCTTGATCATACTTCTTCTAGTTCTCTTTGACTTGTTCTTGCAAGAGATTAGTACACATGCCAAATATTGAAACATAACCTCATCTCAATAAATCATAGAAAGAATTAAATGCATAGATAGACTAATTTTTAAACCCATTTACTAGCAGAGTGGGTTTAACCATGTAGGACACTTCATAGTTAAGTGCACTCAAAAACTACATAGTTAAATTCTTATAGCAATATCAAAATTTGACTTATTGTGAAAAAATAACCCCTACTTAATAATAATATTCTTAAATCTCTATAATAATAAATAAATAATTATTATATTAATTGAAAAAAGTATTATTTTATATTTTTATTTGACAATAAAACTAGGAAAATATTTTCATCTATTTTTTATTGATTAAAATAATCAATAGAAATAATCTTTTCTATTAATTAAAAATAGAAAAATAAAAATAATCAATAATATATTCCTAAATTTTTATAATAGTAAAAAATATTTGTACTAATTCAGAAGAATATAAAACATTACCTTGTTATTTTGATAACAAAACCAAATAAAATCTTCTTATCTATTTTTTATTAATACAATTATTTTTAATATTTTTTATGAATTTAAAATACCACAATTTAGATTAAAAAATAATAATATTCCAATATTTTACTGAGCAAAAAAATAAAAATATTTTTTCTATTAGGTATTTAGAGTCAACGGGAAGTATCAAAAAAAGAGTAAGTTGGGGTAGAAAAACATTCAACCAATAATTACAATAGCCCTAGACATCAAAATAAGGGTACTTTCAGCCATCCGATCACCTCAAAAAGTGTGTAAATATCCACATCAACATTGGGATAAACCCCAATACATTTTAAGATAGAATAGACAAGATTACAAATAGTGTCAAAAAGAAACTAGGAACATTAAAACCATTGGTTACATCCCCCTTCATAACTAGCATTATCATCATTAAGCACCCAACCATCACACTCAGCTTCCCTATTGTTGGTGACAACTCTATCTTGATTATATGAGTCCCAATTATGGTGTTCTTCCTATGTAGGTCCACTATTGGCTCTACTTTCCAAGTTATCAGTTGGTGGCTCAGCACTAGGAGTGCTCACATTATCATGCACTCCCTCTCTATCACTTTCATTAGTAATCCTTTCCACTTTAGGTCCATTGTACCAAAAGTTTTTGATGTCTTTTTTAAAAACTATTGTAGCACCTTCATACATCAAGGAATTAAATCTATCCTCTAGCACTTCCATACTAGCAGTCACCTGAGACATTATGTGAAAAAAAGTGAATTTATGATTAAACTTGGTAAGAACCCAAGGTCTAGATTGAAAAATATCTTCATTCTTTTGCTTCCAAATGAACCATAGGATCTCAATAGTTAAGATAAACCATAATTTGTTAAGATACATGTCAAAAGACTCAAAAAAACTAGTTATGACATTAAAGAAAGATATCCCAGGGTGAGCATTCCAAACCACATTATTACCAAGGAATAAAGCCCAAATCTTGGAAGCCCAAGAATGATTGAAAAAAAGATGTTCAAAAGTCTTAGCACAATGAAAAATAGAGAAAAAGACAATTTTTTTACCATTTTTAGACAAAAAATACCCAACAACAAGCTTTTAAGAAGTAAGATCCAACTAAAGAAATGTTTTTTAGGCTTAACCACAAACTTCTAGAAAAACACAAAAATAGAAATCCACTTATTACAAGGCCAATTAAAGCCCCAGAACAGCTTGATATGGTTAATAATGTCATCATTCATCATTCAACATCTCATAAATTTTCTTGCAAAAAAATCCCTTTAACACATTCTCATTACTCCATCTAATGTGTTTGAAAGAATCATCAGTAGAAATGAGATTATTAGGAAACCACTTGCCCACTATTTTCTAAATGAGAGTATAGGTTTTCTTTTGAGGTCTAGGAATATCAAGATTTTTCTTAAGAACATCCCAAGGAATGATACCATTGTCATCCACAATATCTTGAACAAGAGATATTCCTTTGTTATTCCAAATCTTGGCAGAACAACATTGAGTAAGAGCCAAGGGCTTACCTCTAAAATAAATGCCCTACCAAATAGATCTATCTCTAATAGCATAAGTAGGGTTTTTACCAATAGCATGTCTAGAGGATAAAAAGGGTCTAACTTGGCACCATGCCTTCTAAATAGAGGCCAAAATATTAGAACTATAAAATTTAATATCAAAGTTTCCAAACAACATGTTGTGGAAAGGAATATCCTTCCAAAGTTTCCCTTTTTTTAATTTGTGATTGCAAATTTTGTTTCTATTAAGAACTTTCCAAGCCTCATTCCCATAAAGAGCATAGAACATCCACTTAGCCAAAACTGAAACTCCTTCTAATCTTAGATCTTTCAATCAAAGACTCCCTATGTTTCTATGATAGCAACACCATTTTCATTTAACACAGTGTCTTTTCTTATTTCCCAACCCATCATACCATAACATCTCCTTGAGGATTTTTTCAAGCTTATTGGTATGAGTCTTGGAAAAAATCCAAGTGGAACCATACTATAAATCATAGGAGGCAAGCACTTTCTGAACTATCTGGACTCTTCCAGCAAGGGAAAGCAGATGAGTTTTCCACTTTAGGTACTTTCTCTCAATTTTCTTATAAATCCATGCCCACATATCTGACAAAGAAGGATCAAGAGCAAAGGGAATTACAAGGTATTTTACCACATGGTTAGGACCAAACTAGTGCCAATTATTTTCTTTTATACCAAGCACAAAGGACTTTTGAGGTGTAATCTTTGCTCCTAAAGCTATACAAAAAAATTTGCAATATGGTAAGCACATTATCAAAGTTCTTCTCAGAAAGTTTCATAAAAGAGTAGTATCATCTAAAAATTTTTAAATATGTATTTCCTCTTGATTAGGAAGAGTTATCCCTTTAATAGGAGAACCAAAATATTTAGCTTTCAAAATGTAGGAATGAGAGTCAAAAACAATGACAAAAAGAGTACGGGGCAGAGGGAAACATTGTTTAATAGATCTACCCAAAAGAATAGGCTCATATAAAATGTCATTTACATCAATAACTATGGAAGTATCAATGAAAATTATATTCACCCACTTGCAAAAACATATAGGAAAGCTAATGGTTTCAAGTACCTTGACAACAAATGACCATTCGATTCTATAATAGGTTTTTTCAAAGTCCAAGAGAATCATAGCCACATATTTGCCAAATGCATGGCTTCCCAGCTTAGCAACAATCTTATAGGAAAGATTAAGGAGAGTGATTGGTCTCTAGTTTTTCACTTGAGACCTATCCCCATCCTTAGGCAGAATCTTAATAAACCCTTTTTATATTCCTCCAAAGACAGCTAGCTTCAAAAGTTTATCTACAACTGTTCTTCTACAATCCAATTTTTTTATTTTTTTTTATAAAATTTAGCCAGGATACCATCTATACTAGGACTTTTTCCATTAGCCAAGGAATCAGTGGTGTTCTAAATTTCTTGAATGGATAACTTTTGGCTCAATTTTTTGGCTTTTCCATCATTGGTCTTATTGGGAATGACATTAACACACATTTGAAGCATATCATGATTAGCATCACCATGTTTTGATTTTTAAAAAATCTTCATAAAAGGTAACAAATTCTTCTATAATTTTAGAGTTACAACTAGAGAAATTCTCCTTCAACCTGAATACTAGGGATCTCTTCTCTCCTTTTCTTAGCGTTCATGATATTGAAAAATATTTAAAACCTCTATCCCCATCATTTAACCAATTGGCTTTAGCTCTAATTTTCTTCCCTTGGATTTTATAATTTTGAATTTTTCTCAGCATGTTCTTAGTATAGATAAGCTCATTCTCTAGACCATTGTTATTACCTTTTTTCTGAAGTTCCCTTTCAACCTCATTCAACTTCTTGTAGTACAATTTTTTGTATAATTTATATCTTTTCCTTATTTGGTTCCAATAGTTTGGCAGATTTTTTCCAGTTCTCAATAATCCCATCCCACTTTTGAATTGGATTACACTTAGCATTACAAAACTTAGAAAGATAGGAGAGGGCCTTGATTGCATCAATATTGTCATCATTATTAATAAGTGAAACATTCAATTTGAACAAATTCCTCTTACAAGTTTGTCTATTGACATCAATGAGATCCTTCAAAGTAATATAGGTAGAGATGGGTGAATGATCAGAGATACTTGCAAGGAAGACTTGAATGAGAGACACCCCATGTTTCTAGACAAGGAAAAGATCCCTATCATTCAGGTAAATTCTATCAAGTCTATAATAAATTCTATTTTTGTTGGCTAGATTGTTGTACCAAGTAAACCAAATGCTATCAAGAATACCTTTCATATTCTCAATAGGATCAATCAAAGAAAATCTTCTTTTAAATTTTGACTAGAAGAAGAGTTCCTTTCCTTTCCACTCGATTTTTTTGTCTCCTACATTTTCATGTTTCCCTTCAATCATGTTAAAGTCACCAATAAAGGACCAAGAAACCTATGGAAGATTAAAGGAGATCCAATCCCAAAAAAAGGACCTCTCTCTATAGTCATTAGAAGCGTAAATATTGCAAATACCAATCACTCTGTCCTCATAATTAAAAGTGCATCAAAGAGCTCTATGACAAGGAGACATCCCATGGTTGACCATCCTACGAGTCCATTATTGTCCAATTAGAACGGCAATCCCACATTTCCCTCTATTATGATAAATGAAAAAATATTTAGCTTTATTCCATACAAATTTGAGCACACTAAAATCTTGAAATCCCGTGACCTTAATCTCTTGTAGCCAAATAATGTCCTTACTAGTAAGCTTATTACACCAATTTCTAACTACATATTTTCTATTAGGCATCTCAAGACCTCTGACATTCCAACTATGTATGTATACTAAAAATAATAATATTCCAAAAAAATTATAGTAATAAATAAAAATCTATATTAAGTAAAAATAATATAAATAAAATTATAATATATTCACATTTTAAAATAGTAAACAAAAAATAATATCTTCAAAATATTTATAATTTTAAATTTACTATTTATATTAAAAATTATAATTACTTTTTATATTAAAAATAAAATAAATATTATCTCAACATTTTTACAATAGTTTAAAAATTGATAGCATGCTATGTGAGGCAATACTCAAAAATCGACATCTATGCTTTAGAGGCATTAGTATAATACTCATGGTGACTTTGTACAACTACCACCTATAATGGACAAACCTATCTATGCATCACATACAAGTGCACAAAATCTATGTTGTAAACCTAATACAATTTTAATTTTACAAATAATGTATAGACAAGAGGGTGGAGATCCAATGCAAGTACAATTATGAGAAACCTTAAAAAATATGCACAAAATAGAACCAATATAGCAGATTGAGAATTGTTAATGACACACACAAATAGGCACCTAATGAAAAATGAACAAGAAGCTTTTGACCAATCCATAAACTTATTGCCAACAAATGAACTTGTAACAATACACAACAACAAAATGGTTGTAACCAGGATGAGCATCTAAACCTGGAGGACTCCAAGTTGTTGTTTGAGTTCCTAGCGAAAGATTGGGCGAATATCCTCCTCAAAGGGAAAGTTCAGGGAAAGCCTAATTAGTGGCTTGCTCCTTTCTAGTTATGTATTTCTAGTTTTGCTGGATTTTGGACTTGGTTAGTTTTAAGGCAATGTTTCCTTCACTTAAAAACTCTTTAGTTTTTAGTAGTGTGGTTATAGGTTATCTTAGTAGGATGCCTCTTAGTTTCTATGATTGTTTGTATGTTTTTTTTGGTGTGTTAAGCTATGTTAGGGGGTGATCCTTTTTGTGGATGGTAATCTACTAGTAGTATGCCAGCTTGTTTTGTAAGGGTCAATCCCCTTGTTTTGGTTGCTTAATATTTCAAAAGCAAAATGGTTGTAACAACTAAATGTAACTATTGAACTAAGTCTTGCACTAAATATTGATATAAATTAGATAATATTGATAATGATGAGAAAATGCACTGAGAAGTATTACTCAGAGAATCTCAATGTGTAATGCTACAAACAAACATATGGATCCAAGTTGGTCTTGTAAATGGATCACTTAGAGATGAAAAATATATTGTCTACTACACATGATCAAAACCACAAAATTTAGTAGCATTTGTGGATGTAACTTGTGAAAATTATAATCATCCACCATGGGAATAAACAAGCTAGAAAACTATACCCTACAACCCATAACCCATGGGAACCATAGGAAAATTCCTCTATTAATGACATGAGATATCACTATACCCAAATTAAAAGGCTTAACAACCATCAAGGAAATGATTGATATTGATAAAGTCAAATGTTAAGGCCTCATTTTAATTACAGTCTCTCGAATCAAAAACATATAAAGCTTTCAAATAAAACCAACATTCTCTTTCAATTTTTATTCGAAAATGAAAAACAATTCATACAACATTATAAGGAAAAAAGAAGAGGATCTTCTCCAATTTCCCTCAAAATAGAAAGGAAAGATATAGCCAACAACATCTACATTGTTCACACTAATAAAATCATATTAATGAGTTGTTTAATACCTAATAGTCACTACCATTTAATGGATACTATATTTTACTATGTAGAGGTTAAATCCCAAATAAGAATAAAATGGGACAATGAAGATTTACATTCCTCCTCCCCCATGAAAAGGTTTATTTCCCTTATAAGTTTTTTTTAACAACAAGAGGTCGAAGTCATTGATTAAAATAGTAAAAAATTACAACCCAACTCGAGAGGTCCTAAAAGGTCAGAGTTGGGTAGAATTCCTTTAGTTTTTCCTGACATTTGAAGAAATGCAAAATAAAGATATAATCTATAGATCATAATTTTCTTCCAATAATATATTACCCAATCAAATACCCCTCATCTAGTTCAGTCCTGAAATAACATGACTAATACCACAAAACAAATCCTAGTCTACTAGTTAATATGTTAGTTTGTAATATAATAAAGTCATAAACCTAGAATTTTTCATTTATTATAATCCATATAACTTAAAAAGAGATAAGAGTGTTGGACTAACCTCCAACATTCCCCTTTAGGATTCATGACATGGCTTAACTGCCTCTTGTGTTATATAAGTCTAGTGGTTGTATCGAGCATTAATAGGTTGATCTTTTGGTGCAGTGGCAACTCTAACTTGTAGCAAGTGGTATCAGAGCTTGGTCACAGGTTTGAATCTCCTCGAGTAAAATTGAGGGAGGAATTGTTGGACTAACCACCAGCCTTCCCCTTCAGGATTCAAGACATGGCTTAACCACCTCTTGTGTTATATAAGTCTAGTAGTTGTATCAGGCATTAATAGGTTGATCTTTTGGTGGCACAGAAACTCTAGCTTGTAAGAAAGAGGTCTTTAAAACTAAAAATAACTAGTTAAAAAAGTTGTACAGAAAATACACATGAACATAAGAAGCATGTGTTTATTAAAAATTGAATTCAAAGTACATAACCTAAATGAAAAGTCAATCGATTGGCATAAAAGAAGGGGATAGAGGCTTTTCCTCCCAAAGTACATAACCTAGATGAAAAGTCAATCGATTGGCATAAAAGAAGGGGATAGAGGTTCTTCCTCCTCTAGGATCCCTTCATCCTCTATTGTTGAGGTATCCAAGCATTACATGCTTACTTGAGTTTTGTGTTCCCATGCTCCTATTCTATCTCCTATTACATATCTATTGATTTAGTCCCTAAAATGAGGCACGTGGACATGTGTAAAGCATAACAAGAAATTTTGTAATATGTGTTATGTTGAAGGAGGAGATAATGGGATATAATGGGACCAACTATATACCATGTTGTGGAATATCATAATGATAGGGTTTGCATATCAAGAAATCATGTGCTATAATCACTAACATCTTCTCCAAATTACCAAGGAATTCTGGCTTGAACAGTCATCTACATAATGTGTTAATGTTTCCTTTATCAACCTCGACTAGATAGGCCATTGCAACAAACATGGATGAGGTATTTCTAATGACTTGATGCTATTCTATTTTTGTAATGAACACTTGTCTCACAATTCTAAACATAGAATGTACTACTAACAAGTGACTATTTAGAAGGATTTCTATGAGATCTAAATTATTACAACTCTCCCAGTGGTCCATCTTCCTAAAAATCAATACTTGAATCTTGATCTATAGTATTAAAAAAAATTCATTCATCTTCTAAAAAATTAACCACAATACTATCTAAATAAGGAATATAGTAAGGGGTAGGAACATTGAAGTGATGTCTAAATCTACCCTTGTTCTATCCATATTCTCTGCATATTCCTCACCTACTAATTTCATAACTACATCCAACACTAGAGAATAAGGAAAGCATAAAATCTCTCTTTGTCATTCCTTGGTGACAAAATTCATCACTTACGTCCATCACTTTATGCCCTTCAAACACAGAAGGTATCCATGTGCATTTTTACTCATGCTTTATTAATGGGATTACCTTCAAATTAATAGCTAGGTTGCTTCACACAAAAATAATTACCTCCTTAAAGTTGGCATGGGTGATGATAAATTCATAAGTAATGCACCAAAGGAGAAATCATGTGAAGTACAAGTGTTACCAAAACCCATTGACTAATGAGCTTAGTAATCATTATACAAAATAAGAAATTACAATACCAGAAAGGAAAATAAATATTTAAAAGGGATACTATCCTTGTTAGTAAGTAAATTTCACCAAGATAACTGGGGGGGGCGGTGGTGTGATGAATCAATTAACCAACTATTAAAACATTTATCAACCTTATTAAACCTTAACCATGTGAGAAATAAGAAGATACACATATATAATAACACCAGATATGTTAACTAGGGGAACCCTTGATTAGAGGCAAAAACATAGTGGGGATGGTACCCACGAAATGTGTACTAATATAAAAGTTACTTGTAAGAGGATGGACTCTATTAGGATCTAATGAAATACATTTAGTAGATATTAGTCCCTATTAGTGGACTTTGAATCCCTGTTAGGAGATTCCAACCCTATTAAAGTTGTGTCAACCTTGTTAGGAGTTGTAGAAGGTAGAAGGACCCACTGTCCAAAAAGCTTCAGGGGCAATATAATTGAATTGACTATCCAACTAATCCATGTATTATTCCTTGTAGAATAATAGAAATGAATGATCTCAAACTCCTCTGTCCTCTTGACCAAATCAATCCTCTTCTAATCTAAATACTAGATCATCAACTTTGCATCCAAATAATCTCTTGGATCGCTTACATGCATTTACCAACTTGGCATATTACTTGCTTAATACAAAATAGAACACACACTTCATTACAAGGAAAATAACCTTCATTTATTCCACAATCTAAAAATAATCCCTTGAGTCAGCCTTGAGGCTCTCCCAATTAATTATAATAGGACTTCATTAACATATTACAATTATTTTACAATTACACAACATTATTGACTCATAGTCTTTACAACTTCTCACACGTGCTACCTCTAACCTTTCACACTCACTAACATCATCATTAAATTGTCTTTCATCATTTTCTAACTGTGCTTATTATGATTCTATCACTATTAAGAGATATAATCCAAACATCATAAACCACTTATCAAGTACTCTATCTTCTCATTATCTTTTTTAATTCTTGAATAACTTCTACATGTATCTGACTCTCTATTTGTCCACTTTTCCACTTCATTAGGACACAATGTAGGCTATTTTCTCAATTTTTATTGACCTTATCATCAATATGTAATATGTATAGCCTCATCCTTTATCTTGTATTATACTAGTCTTCATAGAAACAATACCATGTTGACATCAATGACAAACACAATCATTAATGCAACATGTAATTCATGCTAACAATCTCCCCAAGTGTTCTATCAATGATCAAGAAACTCCCCCAAAGGAATACCATAAGAATTCATGCTAAAAATTTCCCCCTTTGGCATTTATGGAAACATAGACGAAAAACATCTAAGTTCCAATAACACCAAATTAAACTCTGATGTTGCTCTCTTCTTGTCAAATCCTATTCATCAATCAAATCTAAAACTCATAAGAACACTTTTCTATATGTTCTTTCTCACTTTTAATATCAACATTATTTGTTCACACCCTAACTCATAGGAACAACTCTCCATTCTTGTCTATTTTATATGGATGGAAATCAATTATTCACACTTCTCACCCATTGATATAATTTAATTAATCTATCCATGAATGATTCTCCCCCATACATACATCTCTCACATACTACCAAAAGATATTTTTCATGTGATCATATCCCCCATTGACATCAATGGAAAAGGCTTCATTATGTCAATCATCTTCCCCAAGTCTTCAACTAGATCAAGTATCCATAGACATGGTTATGTACTAGCTACCAAGAGCCCTTTATAACTTTGCTCATCACAAATACTCGGGCCCATATAGGAAGCATCACCATTTAGTTCAGATAAACAATAGTGATTCATACCACTAGAATGATGTACTTTCTACATCATCTACTCAAAAGTAGGAAGGGGCATAACCCCAAGCATACCTTACAAATACTCAAATATATCTTTAGGAAAAGGCTTTGTAAAGATATTTGCAATCTACTCATTTGTACTCACATATTCCAATCTAATTTATTTCTCTGCAAATTTCTCTCTCAAAACATGATACTTAATGGTTATATGCTTAGTCTTAGAATGAAACATAAGATTCTTAGACATACTTATTGTACTTATGTTATCACAATTTATAATAACAGGTTATGCAAACTCTATCCTAGTGTCCTTCAGTATCTGCTTCATCCACACAATCTGATTATAATTGTTTGTTGCTACTACATACTCTGCTTATGTTGTACTCTATGAGATACAATATTGTTTCCTGCTTAGCCAAGAAACAAATCTTCCTCCAAGGAAAAATGCTCCACCATTTGTACTCTTTATGTCATCCATATTGCCTGCCCAATCTACATCACTATATGTGCATGAAGTAAAATCATTTGATATGTCATACCATAAACCAAAATCAAGTGTACCCTTCAAATATCTTAATATTCTCTTTACTACTACATAATGTACTTCTCTAGGATCTTATTGAAATCCTTTTATTATACCAACTACATTTTCTATATCTGGTCTGGTGTGAGTTAGATATTACAAACCTCCAATTATGGATATGTACTTCTTTTTCTTAACTATAGGTGTCTCATCTTTGGTAGATAACTTGTGACTAGTTATCATAGGTGTACCAACATGCTTAGAACTTTCCAAGCCAAATATTTTCAAAAAGTCTTTCAAAAACTTAGCTTTTGATAAGAAAATACCATCATTGTTCCACACAATCTGTAAATGCAAGAAAAAATTCATCTCACCGATTATACTCATCTCAAATTCATTCTTCATTCCATAAACAAATTTATCACTTTCTTCATCATTACCTCCAAAGATTATGTCATCTACAAATATCACAATAATCAACAATCCATTTTTAACTTCTTTCGAATACAAATTTCTATTTGTCATACCTTTATAAAATCTAAACTTTGCCAAATACTTGTCCAATCTTGCATCCTAGGTTCTCGGTACTTTCTTTTAGACCATATAATGCTTTCATCAATCTACATACCATGTCCTTTTCTTCTGTCAAAGGAAAACCTTCAAGCCATTCAATGTAGACTTCTTCTTCAATTTCTCCATTAGAAATATTGATTTTACATCCATCTAATACACTTTGAACTTCTGACTTGCTGCATAAGCTAAGAACATCTTTACTGCTTCAATTTTGGCAATAGGGGAAAATGTCTCTTCATAGTTTATACCTTCTTATTGTGAATATTCTTTTCCTGCCAATCTTCTTTTATTCCTCACTACCTTACCTTGCTCATTCATCTAATTTTTTAAAACCCATTCAGTTCCTATAAAATTTGTTTCTTTAGGTTTAGGAGCCAATTCCCATGTCTCATTCTTCACATTATGATCTAGTTCTTCCTTCTTTTCTTGAATCCAATGATTATCCTTGCATGCCTCATCTACACTCTTTGGTTTAACTTGAGAAATTAAACATAGTTCTTCATGTACTCTATTTCTTATCATAACTCCTTTTTCTTTGCTTCCAGTAATCATATTAGTAGGGTAATTCTTTGTCAAATTCATGTTTCGTGTAAGCATTACTATTCCAAATCTTACTTCTTCTCTAGGTTTAGATCTTGGCTCTTCTCTTTCTTCAACAACTTGAACATTATTCTTCATATCATTGTTAGTCTCAAATAAAACTTCAACAATTTCTATAACAGGTTTGGGATTATCTTCTTCTTCATTAGAATTATAATCCAACTTTCTCTCTTTAACTCCACACTTTTCATCTAATTTGACATTTGTGCACTTAATAATATCCTTAGTTCTTTGACTAAAACATCTATAATCTTTTCTTTTCAATGAATATCCAAGGAACATACCTTCATCGCTTATTGCATCAAACTTACCAATATCATCATCTCTCTTTATTTAATATTTACTTCCAAAAACTCTATAATATTCTACTAAGAGTGTATGTTCAAACCATAATTCATAGGGAGTCTTGTTTGTACCTTTTATGTCTTTACTTTGTTCATTGTGTATATTTTTGTATTGACTGTTTCTCTACAAAATGTCCTAGATACATCATGGCTCTTGTTGCTTTAGTTATAAACCTATTTCTTCTTTTAGAAATCTCGTTCTGTTCAAGGGTCTTAGGTGTTGATAATTGTCTCTTGATTCCATTTACTTCACAAAAGGTGTTAAACTCATTTGAGGTAAACTCTCCACTTCTATCTAATCTTTAACAATTTATCTTTACTCAATATTCATTCTCAACTTTATTCTTCAACAACTTGAAATTTTAAAATGCCTCTGATTTTTTTTTAAGAAATGCTACCTACATCATTCTAATGAAATCATCAACCAAAATCATAAAGTACCTTTCACCATAAAATCATCTTGTTCTGGTAGCACCACCAAGTATGTATGAACAATCTCCAATTTTTTTGTGGTAGTGAACTTCTTGCTAGGAAAATAAACTTTATTATGCTTAGCAATAAAACATTATTTCCACACAACATTAGTAGGCTTCACAACTATAGGTAAATCTCTATAAAAAAATGTACTACTAGCCTTCAAAATATTATCAAAGTTTATATGACAAAATCTTCTATGCCATAACCAACTATTATCCACCTTTCCAACCAAACATGTAATCTTTGTAGGGTTTAACTAAAATACATTACCTCTGGATCTTGTACCAGTGCCAATAAACTTACCATATTTATCCTTGATAATTCATGTCTTCTCTATGAACTATAGTGTATAATCTTTTTCAAGGAACTATACAACACTAAATAGATTATGCTTTAATCCATCAAAAAAATAGACATCATCAGTATTAGTCTTTCCATCATGAGTACTAGATCCTATTCCCTTGATATGACAAGCTACATTGTCACCAACTCTAATAATTCCTCCATCATGATCACTAAAATTAACAAATTTATTCATGTCTCCAGTAATATGATGCAAACATCCACTATCTATAATCCAATTAGTTCTCTTTTCAACATTCAAAACTGGGCTTTTCTCTGACTTATTTTTGAGGATTTTCTTCTTTTATAGCTACAAATCCTAATTCATCATCACTTACACTCTAAACTCTTTCTCTAAACTCATCATCTTCATTTGCATACAAACAATCTCTAGGCCCTATAGACTTGAAATTCTTCTTATAATTTTTCTCTCTTTTAGGACATTTAGAAGAATGATGACAAAATTCATTACAAGTCCAATATTTAAAAATTATCTTACCATCTGGTTCTCTTCTTACAAGTAGGTAAATTCCTTCTTCACTTCTCATGTCCTCCTCAAATCTAGATATGTTGCTGCTAGCATAGTCTCCATTAATGCTTGTACTTATTGATAAAGAAGGATGAACACTTAATGCACTAAAGGTTATCTCCACTCTGGAAAAGTTTCCATATTTCTTCAAGCTCACTTCTACTAATTTTAATCTTCCAAGTATTGTCTCTCTAGTAAAAATTTTAGTGCAAGGTATCACCAACTCAATCATCTGTAGTGTTTTCTTGAATGGTGGTGTCAAAGGTTTAAAGGCCTTCCAAATAACCTCATCTTTAATTGTGATATTGCTATCAAGATTTAGCTGTGTGATTTTGAGTCAAACTTATTGTCCCATGTTTCATGAGTAGTGATTTAACATGAATCCATCTCTCATGAGAATAAATGGGACACTTAGCACTCATTAGATCTAGGTGATGCTCACAGGGGTGAAGCACCGAGACTTCCCAGGAGGTCACCCATGCTAGTACTACTCTAGCATGAGCATGCTTAACCACAGAGTTTCCTCCATGGTTAAACCCAAAGCTTGCAACCCCATTTGCAAAACCTTCACCAAGTGTTGTGCTTTATGAACCATTAATTAGAAAGCCCCTTAAGCTCATGAATTGATATGTAGGAGATAATTTCTACAAGAAGTCAAATTGTGATATTGCTATCAGGAATTAACTATGTGATTTTGAGTCAAACTCATTGACCCATGTTTCATGAGTAGTGATTCAACATGAATCCATCTCTCAAGATAATAAATGAAACACTTAGCACTCATTGGATCTAGGTGATGCTCATAGGGGTGAAGCACCAAGACTTCTCACGAGGTTACCCATCCTAGTACTACTCTAGCCTAAGCGGGCTTAACTACAAATTTTCCTCCATCGTTAAACCCAAATCTTGCAACCCCATTTGCAAAACCTTCACCAAGTGTTGTTCTTTATGAAAAATTCTTTAGAAAGACCCTTAAGCTCATCAATTGATACATAGGAGATAATTTCCATAGCAAGTCAAATTTTGATATTGCTATCTGAATTTAATTATGTGATTTTGAGTGAAACTCATTGACCCATGTTTTATGAGTCATGATTAAACATGAGTCCATCTCTCATGAGAATAAATGGAACACTTAGCACTCATTGGATCTAGGTGATGCTTACAGGGGTGAAGCTTCAAGACTTTTTGGGAGGTAACCCATCCCAGTACTTCTCCAGCATGAGTGTGCTTAACTTTTAATCCATTACAAGACTTAATATCTGCAACAATTTATGATATTATACCAATATAGCTTCTTATAGATTCATCTTCCATTATTCTAGCATCTTGAAAAAAATGTATCCAATTTTGTAATATAATTATTTTAGCATGTGCATCACCTTCAAATGTAGTTTCTAAAGATTTTTGAATTCCATGAGATGTGTCTCAGGATTTTACTTGATTATATTCATTCTCAGGAAGAGCTAACAATAATGCTTCTTTGGAAAGTATATTGCACATGAATGGACCTCTTTTGACTTCACTACATTCCTCAAGTTCTCTTTCTTCCACAATCTTCTTTCCATTATTTGTCATCAGCCAATGCCCTAGACCCATACATAGAAAATGAGTCTTTATCTTCTCTTTCCAACTGTCATAGTTAAGTAATAAAATTTAGGACTTTCTTTTTTGAGGTGACCCACCATTGATCTCCTTAGGTTGTTAAGAATTTCTTTCAAGAATGTGATGCTCTGATACTAATTGTTAGAAAGTAAAGTCCACCAAGATAACTGAGAGGGGGGTGAATCAATTATCAAACTATTAAAGCATTTGTCAACCTTATTAATCCTTAACCATGTGAGCAATATAATCAACAACCATAAGAATATAATACACAATAATGTTAGATATGTTAACTAGGGAAACCCTTGATTAGAGGTAAAATCTCAGTGGGGATGGTACCCATAAAATGATCCTTGTAAGAGGATGGACTCTATTAGGAGCCAATGAAATACATTTAGTACATATAAGTCCTTGTTAGGAGACCTTGAATCCCTGTTAGAAGATTACAACCTCGTTAGGAGTTGTAGAAGGCAGAAGGACCCAATGTCCAAATAGCTTCAAGGGAAAGATCATTGAACTCACTGTCTAATTGATATCAGTATTATTCCTTGTAGAATAATAGATATGAATGATCTTGAACTTCTCTATCCTCTTGACTAGACCAATCCTCTTCTTCTTAATACCAATCACCAACTTCAAATCCAAATAATCCCTTGGATTGCTTACACACATTTACCAACTTCATATATTACTTGCTTAGTAAAAAATGGAACACACACTTCATTACAAGTAAAATAACCTACCTTTATACCACATCCTCAAAATCATTCCTTGAATCATCCTTGAGGCTTTCCCAATTAATTATATTAGGACTTCATTAAGATATTATAATTATTTTACAATTACACAACACTATCGGCTCACAGTCTTTACAAATTCTCACATGTGCAAACTCTAACCTTCCCACTCACTAACATCATCATTGGGTTGTCTTTTGTCACTATCTAATTTTGTTTATCATGATTCTATCATTGTTAAGAGATACAATCCAAACAACATAAACCACTTATCAAGTATTGTGTTTGTTCATTATTCTCTATAATTCTTAAATACCATTGGCATCTCTTCAACTCTCTATTTGTGCAATTGTCCACTTCACTAGGACATAATGTAGAATATGTACTCAACTGTGTATGACCTTATCATCAATATTCAATATGTACAACCTTGTTCTCTATCTCCTACACTATCATTCTTCACATAAACAATACTATGTTGACATCAATGATAAACACAATCATGGATGCAACATGTCTATCATGCTAACAATCTCTCTAAGTGTTCTAGCAATGCTTAGGATACTCCCCCAAAGGAATACCATCAGCATTCATGTGCTCCTTAGAAGTAGAATGAAATCATCATACCAAAATAAATTGCCTTTTTAACAAGATCTCTCTCACATTGATTCAATGTTTGTTAACATATTTATAATTTTAATGATGTTATATTTTCATTAATTATATAGATATTATCTACCTTAACTTATTGAAATATTGATTCCCTAATTAGCTAACTCATCCATTCTTTTATTCCCTTCACGATATATATGATTGAGTAAAATTTTGTCAAAATATTTACCAATCTCTAGGGCTTTGAGGCATCTAATATCTAGTTAGTAAGGGATCCTTTCCTAAGGGAATTGATAATTATGGATGAATCACCTTCTATTTCTATTTTCTTAAAATCTAATTTTATACATAGATCCAAACCTTCTATTTAAGCAAAAAAAAGTTCCCAATCATTGGTAGCCATCCCTATAGCTTTGGTTATACTTGTAATCTCTCTACCTTAATCATTATATATGTTGTTACCTATACTAGCCTTACCTAAATTCTACCTAGAGGCTCTATCAAAATTGAGTTATACCATCCCCTCTTATGGGACTTCCAAACGCATTCTTTCCTACTTTTGTTACATCAAATTTTTCCCTTCCAAAGGAAGGGAGAAATTTTCAATCCTATCCACCTATCATGCATCTTCCCATCCCCATAAGACATGCATATCCCTTTTGTGTTCAAAGACATAAATCAATTATTTGTTAGTTCAATGATTGGGGCTTCAATTTTATCGATAAGATGATCCACCTCCATTTTTTTAATCTATCTCCTCCCATAGTTCCCAAAGAAATATGGAAGGAGAGGAGATCCAAAGGTTCTTGTAAATGTTGTCCAATTTTAACAAGGGCCAAGATTAAAGAAAACTAATGATGGAGTTAGGGAAGGCCAAACTCCACCCTAACTTAGAACACAAAAAATGTAGATAGTAGTTCAAGAAATTAAGGAAAATTAAGAAAAAATTAATCTATCGATTCCTCTTTTGATTCACAAAGGGGGCATCTACCAAGACCCTAGTATCCCATTCTCCTAAACCTATATGTTGTAAGGGTCCTATTGTGGAGAATAATCAAGGTGAACACTCTTGCCTTGGGAAGGAAAAATTTATCCCAAAAAATATTATTAAGAAGAACACTCTTAGAGAACCCTAGGGAAGATTCTATAAGCTTATAACCCTTCCTAGAAATATAAACACTACTCTTACATCGATCCCAAATAAGGGACTCTTTGCCTTCCCAAAACAAAATTTTCCAAGAGGATAGCAGACTCTTCAAGAATTCCTTCTCACTTAAAGAAATGTACTCCCAATCCAAGATCTTCCAATGACATTTAATAATTCCTTGCGCACAAACTACATAATATTTAACTCTAGAACCCCACTTAGATTCTAAATAACCCTCTGCATGGAGTGTTGGTGATTTAAAATGTTATGGTTTTAAATTACCCTGATTAGAACAAAATACATCTAGCAATAGCTACTTCCCATTTACAACATATCCTTTTAGATACTGGGCCAACTATAGGGCTAGACCCTTCTACTTTAGGCTCTGCTAAACCTAAGCAGGTGGACCTATTAGATTCTTCATATAGTACCAGTATTCAAAGCATAGACTAAATCTAAATAAAGTATATTAAACCCTTATATCTTCTATACTTATGAAAAGATCATAGACATGAAATAGCTAATGACATGACCTAAGAAATTGGTAAGCTAATTGAGGGCATCCTTTCAGCTCTTAAACAGACAGGGAAATGGATGATTATAATTGTTGATTTTAGAAAATCCCCAAATATGCAACAGTAAGAACAAGTTGATCCTGTAGCTAATCAATGCCTTATCTATTAGGTAATTTCATGAATCACATGCATACATCTATGATACTATTGACATATTCCATACATCAAGATATTAGATCTATCTCATCACTTTTTGATTCAGACATCAGTGTTCATAAAGACCTCATTCTCATGAAGTATCCTTCTTAAATAACCAACAACCCTATCAAACACATCAAGCATTTACTTGGCTCTTTGTTCCAACACAAAACATACCAGACAGACAACCTTACGAGGATGCAAATGGGTCTAAGTTCTTTATTCCTAAACCTCAAAACATTGCATATTATAGAGATAGCATATGAGAATCAGAATGAAACTAAGAAGATTCTTTCTCATTTGTACTCATTTCTTTGAAACTGTACATTCAAGATGCATGTAAACAACTCATAAAACCACTAAATAGATCAGAATTTTCTATATTACCTTAACTACTGATGTTCATACAAGAGAGAAGACTGAAGAAAAATGGTATCATAGCCATGAGAAACTTTCTCCAAAACTGGAACCAATTGGTCTCACAGTGAAAACTACCAACCCCTACAATGGATGAGAAAGAGAAAGGTATAGGAAAGGAATGTAATCCTAGATTTGATCTGGAAGCAACATGTGTCCACTTGAATCTTCATTCCCTACTGTTGCAATGCATCTCTCATCTTTCTCATCATTGTCTACAACAAACTTGGAAATATCTCTTGATTTTTATTTTCTGAAAAAGTCCTAATGACATCATCATTTATTAATTAATTAATTAATTAATTTTTATGCCATTAAATCCCTTTATCTTAATTAAAAATATTTAATTAAGGAATCCCTCCCAAAAATGTTTAAATCTTATTTAAACATTATTTTCTTATTTATTAATTATTTAATTAATAAATTGACCAAAAATCCTAAAATAAATAAAAAATTTATTTTTTGCCCAAAACTTGGCCAATTTCCTTATGACCACTAACCTCTTCCAAAATCTTCTAATCCTTCTTTAATTTCGATTAAAGGCTAATCTCATCATTTCCTACCCCTAATCCCAACTCAAAATATTTAATTAAGATTAAATATTAATCCTCATGTTTATTAAAAAAGTTTTAATAAATATCTCCTCAACCCAAACCCTTGAAATAAATAAAACTTTATTTATTTCCTAAAAATCTAATTTATCCTCACCCTAAGAAGTTCTAGACTCTTCTAGAAAGTCTTCATCCTCATCCTAGGAAATTCTAGACTATTCTAGAAAGTCTTTATCCTCATCCAAAATCTAGACTCTTCTAAAAGATGTCTTTAAACCTAATCCTAATCCCCTCCTAACCTTGTCACATTCTCTAAACATGGGTTAAAACTTACTAACCCAAGCCAAAGTTAACAAATATCTCCTCCTTCACCCACCCTCATTAAATGCCATCCACTTGCCTATCCCTAAGCTAATCCTAAACCATCCTAATCCATCCTCTAATCATTTGCACAAGCCTAAACAAGCTTAAAACATTTCTAATCAAGTCCAAGTCGAAATTGCTCTCATCACCCTCAAAATATCTCAACCATAAAACTTTATGAAGTCCACTAGGTCATAAATGACTCTTACAAGCCCTTTTATTGCTCTTACAAGTCATTATGAGGGTCTTTATGAAGATTTTATCCCTTGAGCCTCCTTTGTTGACTCATCCTTCCCCTTTCCTCCATCCTCTCACCATGTGACATGTGTCATTCCTTGATTGGTTGTAAGGAAGCACAATCCATGTGCTCTCCTCTCATGCAATCTGAGCCCTCCATAAGCTTTTTCCCATCCTTGCATCTTAGCCCTCAATCCCTCAAGCCTCTTGCCTATAAATTGGATCCTTCCCCTTTGCAAAATAACACAATCCATGAAGTAAAGTCATAATGCCATTTTGAGAAGCCATTTTACATCAAAACCATACACTCACATCCAAATTCCAACTCCATTTGAAGCCCTTTTTGAAGCATAAGCTTGAGCATACATCCTATCTATTTAGACAAAGCCACTCAACAAGAGAGCTTCTTATTGAGAGAGTCCATTAATGGCTCATATTCTCAATTGAGAGCTCATCTTAGTCTATCTTGAAGTTTATGAATTTTGTTTAGTTTGTAGAAGCTTTATTTAAATTTGGTTTCTATTAGCATACTAACATTGCTCATATACACCAGCATGTCACTAGTGATATAGAAACCTTGTGATGCTTGTCTTGCCTTGCCATATCAGTACCTCAATTTTTGTGTCCATCATGGAACCCTCTACCATGTGTCCTCCTATGGTTCACTCTTAGGTTGCCACTTGTCACATTCTGGTTTGTTGGGAAGTCTAGTCATACCACTATGTCACTATGCATTTTGGCATGTTTATTCAAATTTTGGTTTTCCTCCATTGGCCAAGTAGACCCCTTGCGTATGCTTGCCTATGGCTTTAAAAGCCAAATGTCTCAAAGAAATTTACATACTAAATGGACTTGTATTTAAACATCACAATATGACCCTACCAACTCAATGTGGGATTGATCCCTCATAGCCTTCTTTTATCAAACATATGGTTGTCAAGTGATGCATCTATTAAATGCTTTAGTTGTGGCATTATGAACAATGCATTCACAATTATGAGCATGCAGCACCCAAATTGCAATATAGAAATTACTAGCATGAAATCGCATGGTTGTTTCTAATAGCTTTCCACATTTTGATGACATCAACCTATCAAACAAATTACAAAGATTATGGTAGTTTCTAAGACAACTTTTGAAGGAAGATCATACTACGAATGCATGTAGGAAGTTTGACCAAATTACTGTAGTGATCAATGGTAAGCTTAACAAGGTTGGCGCAATTTAAGTATAGATTTGACTACAACCAATTCATAATTTCACTTCCATCACATAGATTCAAAGATAACTTCTCTGATTTTTTCTAGAGTGGAGAACAATCATTCTTGCTAACCTAGGACTCTGCAACTATTATAAGGAAGATAAGGTTGATAAACATTTGATAGTGGCCAGCCTTGAGCTACTATTGACAACTGTAAGGAATCAAATTGTGTGTAGTCTACAAAAATGTTGGAAGAAAGTATTCACTAGTAGAAAAATTTAACACAATAGCCTTAGCTTTAGGAAAGTTAAAGTTAATGTAGTACTATTTTTATTTATTCATTGTAAAACCTTACACAATCCTCCAGTGGGGTCAGCCTGCCATGTCAAAGGAATAGGCTTCCAACTTCCTACTTCTTATGTCATCTCCTTTATTTGATTATCTTCAATTCTTCTCCATAGATAGATGGGTGGTGGAGTGGGAGGTGGTCCTTCCTAATTTCAATGCTATAGACATGCCCACTATGTCTCATAGCATAGACAAGACCATGTAGCGGTGACTGCAACCATATAAGGTTATAAATATTGATTTAAGATAAGAAGTTGCTACAACCTCCTCATGCATGAGACACACTCTATCATTTTATTTATTGTGCCTATGACATGAAGCTTTTTTTTGAATGATAAATTACCACATTGTCATCATATTTCTAGTTGATGTCCACTACAGAATCTAGAAGGATAATGCATTTTGAAATGTGTAATTTCAACATTCTAATAGCTCCAATGGTGATTTTAGTAACAATATCCCCCTCTTTCATCCATTCATTGTATATCACCCCTATTTGAAACTCTAATGACCCATGGCTCATTCACAATGATAACATTCTCCTTTCCCTTTGCATAGCTTAGGTTGAAGACTTTCCCTTTTGTCACTCCTACACATTTTTTACTCAGAAGAGATCATGTCAAATTCTCCCAATGGGATGAAAGAAAGGTCATGATTGCACACTAGGACTCATGGCTCATTCACAATGATAACATTCTCCTATCCCCTTACGTAGCTTAGGTTGAAGACTTTCCCTTTTGTCACTCCTGAACATTTTTTACTCAAAAGAGATCATGTCAAAATCTCCCAATGTGATGAAAGAAAGGTCATGATTGCACACTAGGCATAACTCGAAAGCCATTAGCTATACTAGCAGCAGTATTTGTAACCAAATTACCAATAAGCCCCAGCATTAAAATTTTGAAAAAAGTATTAATCCACATGGAGGAGATGTTATCATTGGTTTTATATTGGTAGCCAAGTATGGCATCAATCATTTTGATCCATCCGCTTCAAAAATATACCTGGCTTAGACATTAAAATAAGATACAATGAGCTCTCATCTTGTGAAACTAAAGCAAGCAACATTGAGTCACCCAAAGAAAACTTCTTATTTAGACTTCAAACTCTAACTAGTTTCCTTATAGAAAAGAGTAGGAAGAGTTCATTAATTTTCTCTCACTATTTATCTTTGATACTTGATATCATCTTCATTTGTGTACTACCAAGTCAATCTTTTTCCAAGCATGAAGTAACTTGCCAACTGTTTCTTCATCATAGGTTTTACCATACTTGATAAAAGATTATTCTTTGAATTAATGGCTTTACAACAAGAGATGGGAAAGTATTTGAACTATTCCACATTTGTCTCCTACTCCAAAAGGCCACACCATAGATAGTATAGCGATGCTAATTTGTAGCTCTGAACCTCTATCTACCTAATGGAACCACCTAGGCCCAAAGTGGATCTAACTAAAAAAAATTGAATTGAAACAAATGAACTCTCAAAATGGCCTACTAGACCCATCATATTGATTAAAGTTAAAATCAATCATTGAAAAATCAATTGAAACTAATTTTTCTACTTATCTTCAAACTATGATTTTCCTACCAAGGGGTCCTCTGATTGGCATTAAAAACTAACCAAAACACCTGACTAAGCTTTGAAATTAGACATACTGATTCTTTGTTCCACATTCTAGGTCAAGAGATATTGACCATCAAGTTTGCCTTCTCAGAATTTCCTGCAAGCAAAGATGTCAAAAAACAATAAAACACATTTGGTTTCAGCTTTGAAAATAGGTCAAACAGACACTTGGGGGCTTGAAAAATGGGACATTAGTTCATTTTCATGAGGAGAGTATAAATCTATGATTGAGGCTCATGATGAAAAACTAGATGAATTTGGTGAATGGTCAAAGTGGGCTACTTAGAATTACAGAGCTAGGAACATTGGCAGAAAAGTGATTTTTGCAAATGTAATCAACCTAGAAAGTGTGGAGATTGATTCATCAAGACTTGCAAACTGACATAATTAAAGTATTTTTAGAGTAAAATACAATGATACAATCCATTTGATCTTATCTATCACAGATTCGGAGTTATGACATCCCAAACAAGGGTACCGATCAATCTACATTTCTTGACACCAGTAAAACTTTACAAATTGCATATGGAATCGCATTCAAAAACTAATCAAATAGATTCTTCATAAGCTCAAAATTTAAAGATAAAAATTCTTTGACCTCTAGAATGTAATGCAAAAGGAATTTTCTCATTTTGGTCAAAATTATAACATGTCAAATAGGGCCTTCTAGAATTCTGAACAATTTATATCAACATGAAAACAATAAACAATCAAATTTGAGGGATTGAAAACCTAGTCAGAACATTTAAAAATGAATTTAAATCTAAAATATAGATTCTTTGATATGCATGCTACACATTCCCAAAGAAGCAAGTCATGAAACATTATTGGGTGCAAGATATTCAATTGCAAACTAGGCCTCCTGTCAATGTTTGACACAGGCAAAAATGCAGACCTAAACATTGCTCAAAATAGAACTTCACATAATGACTCAGAATGGAAATTAATCTTTATGGAATGAGTGAAAATTATGAATTCAAAGTGTTAGAAACATAAAACACCTCTTATGACTCAAACAAATAGTCAGGTACACATGCATTAAAATGCACTTATAGGGCTCAAAAGCTTGGAATGGTACTCAAATCAGGAAGGTGATTTTGAGTCCCATCATGAAGGAGAGGTAAAAATTTATCTAGGTCTTTGTAACTACCCCAAGGTTCATGCCAAAATAGTACATCCTCTCCATTCCCTAAATCCCAAGTTAACTTATTTTAAATGATAGATCCATATTTTAGCAAGAAATTTCAAATTCTTGAGCCTTTAGGGGGATTGGCTTCTTTAAACATGTTAGAGGGAACCAAAGAGGCAAGTTATTTATGACAAATGATCCTAACCAATTTAAGGTTTGGAAACTTTAGCATCCTCCATCCTAGCCTAGATCCCAAAGCCTTCTATTGTAATTTGACATTCTTGATACCAATCCAACCTTTCTCTTTTTGTTTGCAAGTTTGACCTCAAGATACAAGGAGGAACATTTTCTTATCATCTAATCCCTAGAAAAAGAAGGTTCTAAGAAGCCTATTAATTTCATCTAGTTTACTACTTTTTAGGCCCATACAAGAAAGTTTATAGATAGGTTGGGATGGTAAGACTAATTGTACTAAAGTAACTCTTCCTACATATGAGATTCATTTTTCCTTCCATCTTGTCACTCTTTTTTCAAGTTCTTTAAAACAATATCCCATAATTTAGTCGATCGAGTACCAAAGTTTAAAGGTAACCCAAAAATATCACAAATCTTATGTTCCATACTTCGATGAGTATTAAATAAAAAGATGTCTAATTTATCTTTGTTGATCTCTTTACCAGAGGCCAAAGAGTATAGTGTTAAGATCCATTTAGAGTTGTAGCCTCCTCAACTATGCCCTAACCATAAAGAATGGTATCATCCAAAAAATACTGATTTGTAGTCAATTATACATCACTAGTAATAGAAATGCTTTTAATTTGACTCAAACATCTAGCATTAAAATAAGATCTACTTAAAGCATTGACCATAAGGATAAACAAAAAGGAAAAGATTGAATCCCTTGCCTAAAACCTCTTGAAATACCAAAGATATCCTCCAAAGAACTATTAATCAAGATAGATAATTTTGATGTCAAGATACATTCAAAGATCAAGTTTATCCATTTCTTGGAGAAACCATAAGCTTCTTGATACTTACATAGGAATCTCTAGTCTACTCTATCATATGCCTTTTTTATGTCTACTTTGATCAACATACATGGATCATTGTTGATTTGGATAAAGTAGATTGCCTCATGTGTTATAATATTTTTTTCATAAATTAATCGACCATGGAAAAAATTGGTATAATCCTCACTAATATGTTTAGGTAAGAGAAATTGAATTCAGTTAGCCAAAGTCTTGGTAAGAAATTTGTAAAAAGTATTACAAAGTGTTATAGGTTGAAAGTCATCAAAACACTATGGTTTCTCTATTTTAGAGATGAAAGCAATAAACTTGTTATTTACTTCTTTCAAAAGTGTACCTAAGTTCCTAACTCCATCTAGAGCACTAGTTATGTCATCACCTAAAAACTCCTAACACTTTTCAAAGAAGGTTGTTGGAAAGCCATTAGGCCCAAGTGATTTATCTAAGTTCATACGAATTAGAATTGTTTCAATTTCTTGCTCAGTGAAATTTTCCCTTATAATTTATTTTCTCTTAAATACTTGTAAAATATATATATAATTTCACAATTAAAAAAAATATAGGAAATATTTTACATGATTTACAAAAAAATACTAACAAACAATTAAAAAAGAGAAATAACATATGCAACAATATAAGGAAAAAAGAAAGAGCTTATCTACACTAGCCCTCAAAATAGAAACCTCGAGTATGCACAATTACTTCTATAGTATTTACACTAATAAAATAATATATCTACCTTTTTTAAGAACTAATTGTTACTAACAATAGTCAACTACTTCTACGGGAAAATCTACAAAAAGGAAGCAATCAAGGTTTACTTTGTATCCCAAAAAAATAGGTGTATTTCCTTTATACATTACTATTTAAGAAGTATTTAGAAAAAAATAGTCACTAACATGTTACATTGGATTTAAACAAAATAGAAAATAGAAATGACTTACGTTAAAAAGGGAGTATGACAAACTTGAAGAACCTTGATTGCTCAACATTGGATGTCTTTACACACAACCAAAAAAGGAAAGGCCTCACCTTTACAATAGTCTCCTCGCTCACAACCATACAAGGATTTAGATGCAATAACCTTTCTTTTTGTATGAATATTGCAAGATGTCAAACATGCCATACAACATCAAAGAAAAAAAGCACCAAGATTTGTTCTCAAAATACCAAATTTGGGTAGGCAAAACTGCTATACTCTTCATGCTAATAAATAGTAAAGGTATATAAATACATAAATCTTAATTTATTTCATTGCATGTCAATTCATGAATAAATAGAGATGATTTATTAGAAATTGAATTTATCTAAAAAAAAATCAACTAAGTTATTCACACAAAAAAATGTACAAAATGAAAGATTGACTACTACAATTATAGTTCACCAAGTTATCCCAGATGCTCAAAATTTTATTTTTTAAGAAAATCAATTGATGGAACTAATCCTCATGCACTAGAGTAACTTATCCAAGGGAAAAACTCTTTGCTTCATACCTAATTATTCCATTTTATCATCTTCAAAATGTACAAGATGAATCCTTCCTCCTTGTTATATTCATAAAAAAGTGGTCTTTCTTACACTATTTACAACATAGAATTTTCTTTGATACTATTGGCCTACTAAGTCATACATAATATGAGTAGACTTATTAAGAATATCATCAAATGGAAGTGGCATCATATCTTCTAATAACTACACAATAAATACTTGTATGAGTTAGTGTGTCATTGATCTACATAATAATATTAAATGAGAAATAAAAAGGTCATTTCTTGACAAAACCTTGATTATTAATCTAGAAATGACTTCAAAATATGCAATTATACAAGACAACTAACCAAAAAATTAAAGTTTAAGAAAATGCAAGTATTTTAGGTAACTCTAACAGGGCTACATCACTCAATTGTTATACATGTTTTCATAAAGTTTTGACATTATAATGACTAATATGATGTATATTCAATTCAAAACAATACAAAATATCACTCTAACAATTAGGCTTATTACATAATATTATGCCTAGCAATAAATATAATTCACTTGACATTAGATAATAATGAATATTGGCATGTTAAAATAGTATATTTATAAAATTCCATTGCGAGGATTAGAAAAAATGCATTGATATTACATTGATGTTTACTAATTTTGCATGTACACAAAACACAAACACCTCTAACTAAGAAGGTTAAGAAATAAAAAATATTAGCACTTAAAAATTACACTAGTTCTAGTCACAAATGTTACTTATTATTCACAAAATTGCATTCTTCTTATATAATTATGTTTCCTTATAAATTGTACAACAAATATTTACAACATCAATTCAAATAAATGATAAAAAAACACTCTAACACATACTTTGTATCCTAATATTATACAATAATACAAAGGTACAAACTAAAATATTAATATACTAACTGACACAATATTTACATTTGGAATATTCAATATTAATAAGTTAACATTAATTATTATTTTCACTTAAACACTTCTAAATTGATTGAATTATATAAAATTAAAAATTAAAAAAAGTATGCTTAGTCCCAAGTTGTCTATCGGCTTTTCCTTGCACCTCATATGATTGAAGTGTTGGTAAAATTTTAGATAATTTTTTATGCTAATATATAATTGTGTCATACATATTTTAGAATAATTGTGGGAGGGGGGGGGGGGGGGGGGGGGGGGTGTTGTAGTGTTGAATCTGTTACTCAACGTCCATAAGTACCATTTGAACAATTAAACATAAACATTCACTGCTTTACTTATCCTTTTGTTGCTTAGTCTCTATTGTAATGATAAAATTATTGTCTTAAACATAAAATACTTTTCTTAATTAAAAAATCATCAAATGTAAAAACATATAAAGCATTCAACACAGGTTTGACACTGGGATTTTACATGGAAACCCAATTTGGGAAAAACCACTAGCAACATGTCACCACTTTTTTACTCCTTCAAAGTGAGCCCTATTAGGAGCACAAGAGAAACAAATAGTGATCAAATGAGAATGGATATCAAATGATTGGATATGAGATAATTGTATAATTGGATGAATACACACTAGAAGTGTCTTGTATATAAAGGCAACTAGAACGACTAGAAGTCAACAAAGAGATAAACATCACAACTAAGCACATGTCCACCAAGAGTGGATTATCCTCCATTGAGCACAGCAGTTTGTGCAATGGTGAGAGGATAAGTTTACATAGGTGTATCTCATAGAGAGTTGATTTAGACATCATGTGCTCAAATAAATTGCTAACTCCTATGTTGTCAACAAGACAACTCATATGTCTATGCATATTCATAAGTGTCTACATGACAACTAATATAAAAATGCATTATCCTAAGTAAACTTAAGTAAAGTGTAATAATAATTAATTATTTACACTAACAATTATGTTTACTAATCAATTAAAGAAAATTAATTAATGAAATAACCAATACATCAAAGTTTGTGTTGGTGGTTATATGTTTTAGGTTATTGTAGATGATTATAGATGAATCAGAGTAGTTACGATTTTGTTCAAGAGACTATATTCTTGGAACAAGAAATCAAAATTTGAAAAAAGAAAATTACTAAAACTTCATAATGTATAGAAGCAACCTTTTACTTTCCATGCTATTGATACACTTTATTAAAGCATGGGTATATTATGGTGGACAATATTTTAGTTTGCAAAAGATGAAAATATGGTACAATGGTTTGTAGCATTTGAAAAATACTAGGTAACTAGCCAAAGTATGGTCTAAACTAACCAAACCCTATTGTTGTATGCCTTTAGCCTAGTTGCCAAAAATACTAAGAGATGTAGAAGTAAATAGATTTGCATTCCTATTGACAATCCACAATGTAGCTATTGTAAATTTGTGCTAACAAAGAAATAAAAACATCTCAATTCATGGCCATTTTTGAATAGAATCTACTCCATGATGAACTTGCTTACATAATCATGTCAGTTTTTTATTCCTACAAATAAACACATGTTGAATGTAACTACCATTAAATATGCCCCTAAATATTTTCTCATTCTCAGTTCGGTCTAAGGTCCTTATTAAAGAAATCATAAATCAATGTGTTGACAACTATTCCAAGGTGTCAGAGGGTTCTTGTATAGTTGAGGAAATGATAAAAAAGAATTTGAAATTGTAAGTTTCAACTTTTTCATTTTTAGTCTCAGTCTTGCTAGGGTCACCCATGAAGGGCCCTCTAGACTCTATAACCTACATAGAAATGTCAGTGAAATTCATAGTGGTCATGGAGAAATAAGTACAATAACTAGAACTTTTCAGAGAATCTTGGGGAATTGTATGAAACTTCTATATTCTATTTTATCTTATTGTTACTATCTTATTATTTAAGATCTTTTAAAAAATTAACAAAAATAAAATATACAATGATTGTTATCAATATGATTCAATAGAATAAGAGATAAATTTCAATTATTAAAAAACAAAAATATGTTCTTAGATTATAACTATAGTTATGTAAAGAAATATATTTAATTTTACAATATGATTGGTTGAAATAAAAAATAAATGCATCAAATAATTTCCTTAGTCCTTTTAACTAATATTATCTACTTTCTCCACTACCTAAGGATGAATAAATAAAATATTCAATTAGTTAAATGACTAGTAAAAAAAATTTAAACTAATCTTACATCAATATCATGAAATTTAAAAATTATACTTTTAAATCTCAATTATTCATGTACAAATAGTCTCAAAATTAGTGTGGAGAATGGGGAAGAAAAAAAAGAGTGAGAAATAGGGAGAATATATAGAGAATTATGTGGATAGGAAAATTTCTTGCATTGCAAACTATTGGAATTACAATAGGAAAGGTAAACTTCTAAGAGGAGGGGGTGAATCAGTAGTTTAAGCTTGGACCCATAAAACTTTCACCACACATCCATCTCATGCATTCAATGAGTAAACTGAAATAACATGTAAAACATATACATCTCAATCATAGAAATGTGTAAAAATTCACACACATAACACCATATGATTACCTAGAAACCCTCCAAGTGAGAAGCTAAAACTGGGGTGGGGATGACACCCACAAATCTTCACTACTACATCAATAAAGTGTATCCAATAAAGGTTACTATGTTTTGACTATGAAACATGATCAACCCTATGAAATGTTTGCCTTGTTAAAGGCTTACAAAGACTATTAGGTCTCACATTATTAGAGGATTTCAAAACCCTATTAGAAGCGTGCCTTGTTAGAGGACTTCAACTTACAACTAAGTAAGCACCCTACTAAGGATTTCATACTGCCTATTAAGACTACTCTATTAAGAAATTTGACTAAAATCACCTGTTAAAATGTCTCAACATAGATCCTATAGTTGACACTTGCTTGCGTGGTAACAGATCATCTCTATACAATGTCTTCTTGATCCTTCTTCATCAGATGTATCAATGTTGCATCCTTTCTCTATCCTCTATTCTACTCTAACTAATTTTGCAATTCACTCTCTCTTCATAACGTCTAAGTCACCTTGAATGCTCTATATACGCATGCAAACTATCCTCTTCACTTCTTCAACTCTCCATCGATAGATAGTTTTGAGTTTTCATCCTTCTTAAGAAGACTTTGGTGGCTTAGGGTTAGGTATGCATCTAAAGTTGAGATTCATCCATTTTACCACTTAATCCTTCCCTTATTTCTGATTGGCTACATGTAATTACATAGGAATCCAATTTGAGATTTGTTCTTATCTCCAAAATATCGTATTCAAAGTAAACTTTAAGAAACCCTCTTCGAAAAAGAGATATAAAAATATTGGCAAATCTTACATTATTATGAAAAATAAAAATAATTTATATTATTAATAGGTGAATCTTTAACTATTTAAATATTTTTTATAACTAAATTTAATAAAAATATGGCGAATTTAAATATTTTTAAGAGCTAAATTATGGCCAAAATTTCCTAAAATTAGGCAGTTAGCAAATATCAGCCACTAAAAAATAACTTGATCATATTTTACCTTTAAGTCAGCTCAAAAATGGTTATATAGTTGTTTGTGCCATTACGAAAAAAAATGTTAAAACTATGTCACTCGGCATTTGAAGTCTCTGATATTTGGCATGCACTAATCTCTTTATTGTGACTTGGTACATGCATTGCTTAGCATCCACTATTTACTCAGCTCTTGAATCACTTGGCATGGTCTATCTATGTGACACTTGAGTGACTCAGCATATGAGTGACTCGACACTCACTATAGCTCAGCATGGACTAAGTAAATTACTTAAGTGTGTTGACACTCACTTATCAAAACCAATCTGAGATCAACAATCTCCCCCTTTGACATGAGTGTCAAAAACACTTGAATATACATTAATATCCTTAATTTGTCAAGCATAACATATCCATGACTCAACTTATAAATAAAACTTCAAAATTTTAAAGATTTGTAATAGCTTGTATACCTCAAAATGTGATAACTCCCCCGAGTTGATATGTCTATTTTGTAACCAAAATTTTGTGAATGTGTCTTTGATGATACACTTTGACTTCAATTCGCTATGTTACTAATACTCTTTCATCTAAAGACTTCTTCTATACTTTCTCTTCCTTAGCTTATATCTCCTCATTTTTCTATTTCTCTATTTTATTTCTCCCCAAAAATATGTATCTCCCCCTTTTCTCTTATTCTCCTCAAAAATATTTCTCCCCCAAAAGTATTTCTCCCCTTTTTTGACACTTATGTCAAATTGGTTATACACTTATTGTTTGTTTGTCCAAAAAGGATTTATGGACATGCAATATTATCTTGAGTGTTGCATCCTAGTTATCACATGCAACATCTAGTGACTTGAGTTGGATTTCAAGCTATGTAACAAGGTGGACTAGACCATCTAAAGTAGAAAGATTGGGGTCTTTCTTTAGTAGAGTTTTAGCATAGCCTAGCTCCTTGTGTAGTATCTCCATATGTGGGGTGAAGGTTGCTTGTATGGTTGTCAGTTTGGATTTTATGGTAGCCTCATCTACTATCAATACAACTAACTAACTCTATGTTTCAAGAAATTTTCTAAAATTCTTCTCACTCTAAGCTAGATTTGTTGGTAGTCTTGCACTTGATGCAGAAATCTAACTTTCCAGACTCAGAATGTGACTTCTAGTCTCTTGCGTGAAAAGTGTTGGATTACACAATTTATTATACAATGAGAATATGTTCTCAAGTACCTTCTTCACATCCTTGACCTTATTTGCCAATACAACTTGTCTTAGTGCTATCTCACCAGATATTTTCTCATTCACCTTGTTTTGGAACTTCTTTTCTAACCATTCTAATAGTTTGGCATTCTTATCAATGTCTTCATTACTGACCTTTTCCACTATATCTATCAACTGTTCCATTACTAACTTGGTCTCTTCAAGAGTTGGTAGACTAAATGCATCAAAAAAGATGTCCTTAATATCTTGAAATGCCTACTTCTTCTTGTGTTCTCTCCTAAGCATTTCTTGATGCTTTTTCCTTTGTAAGGCCTTCTATAGTATGCCTATTTGTTATAATTTCATAGTATCATAATCATATTTAGGTATAATAATTTCTTCACCAAGGCTTATATATCCATAATGAATTACCTTTTCAACCTTTGATGAGCTTGTGCTTGACACTAAGATTTGCAATGGAATAGCTTCTATGCTTGACTTCTAAAGAGTTTGTGTGGAAGGAGTACTAGATGCTAGTAAAGCTACCAGAGCTTGAATGGTAACTTGTTCCTTCACCTTAGGTGTCTGCTCACTCTCTTCAAGCTTGCCTTGTTCTACCACTATGACATGACTTGCACTTTTCCCTTGTATTGTAGGTGTAGATAAGTCTATCTAACCTGTTTCCTATTGTCCTAGAGGGGTGACTTGTTTAGTTGCTATTTTCTTCTCAATAATATCAATCTTGACAGTTGTATCAACCTTGGTAGATGTAGCTTTTGGCATTTGGACCAAAGGTTTTACATTAGTGACTGAAGGGATGATAGAACGTGGTTCTTGTGGATTTTCATTTTCCCTTGTAAAATTAGTCATAGACTTTTGTAGTTCCTCTACACTTGCCAAAACCAAATTGCAACAAAGTTTGGCCTGTAATGTAAATTGATCTAATATTTTCTTCAATTTTTCTTTAGTAAGAGGATTGATGTTCTAATCTAATAGATCATAAACATCCTTGATAGTTACTATTTTAGTTGTCTCAATTGTCTCATGTGGAGGACTAATACTTAGCGATTGTGTGTCATGCATACTCTATTATTCTTGTTGCTCAGGCTTAGCTGTTGCTTTGTCATCTTCTTTCATTTTTGTTTCTTGTCCAACTATATCATCTTTGTCATTGTCTTCCTCAATATTATCTTTGACCTTAGAAGGTTTAGTTTCTCCTTTCTTCACTATGGTTAACCCACAAATGAGTTTCTATATCTGTTTTGACTTCTTGACAACATCTTCAATGTTATTTTTTAAAATGCTAAAGGCTCTGTATTTAGGTGTGAACTTAACTACATACTTCTTTACAACCTTAGCAATTTGTGCCTTTGTCAATTTAGTTATCACTTGGGCTAATGTTGTCTCCCTAATTTTTCTTTCCACATTTAGACAGTGATGCCACTTTTGCTCAACTATGTCATATAGGCTCTTAGGTACAGGGTTGGAAAATTCTAAAGGTGTTGTCTTGAATTTTAACATCATGGCATGTAGGGCCTCTTCCACTTGGTGTTTCTCCTCTCTACCCAATTTTTTAAAAATCAACATGACTAAAACTTAATAAATCTGCATTGTTCTTAATATTTTTACATGAATTTTTAAGATTTGAGAGAGGATTGTGACACACCACCTTGAATTGGATGTTGTCATCTGACTCTATTTTCTCCTCTTCAGAATATGGTTGTGCCAAATATTTTCTTCTAGGTCTCTTTTTTCTCTTGACCTCCTTATTCTATTTACTTGGCCTTTTATGTTGTGGCATGTGTGCTAGCTCTTATTGTAGGTGCATTGGGCTTTGCTTGGCTTGGTTTAACAATTTTCTTAGCCTTTTCCATAAGTTGTGCCTTGGCTTTCCTTTTCTTTTTCTTGGTAGGAGTAGGTACTTCCTTGGCTTCTTCTCCCTCAACACCTTTAGTCTCCTCCTCTTCTTTATCTTCTCCCATGCCCTATGTCAATGCTAGAGGTTCTTGTGCTTGAGTTCCTTCCTCCTCTTCTTCCTCTTCCTCATCGACACCCTCTCCGAAATTGGCTTTCAACTTCTTTTCTAGCTTTTCCTTTTTCTTCATGGTAGAGGCAGTCTTCAATTCCATGGTAATCTTGGACTTTACCATCTCGTAGTTCCCAAAAAAAGATTGCACTTTCATCTACCTCTTTTGCAAGTAGAGTTGTTATCGTTGTTGATGGTTCATCTACATTTATCTCATAGCCTAAGGGTCTCAACCATCTTACCCTTGGTGTAACAGCTTGTACAAATTTATAATAAGCATCCACTAGAAAACATACATCATTATAATGTTTTTCAACCAAAGATATTGGTATCCTTAGTCTCTCCTACATTGACTTTTTGAAATCTTCAAAAGTAACTATTCATTAAGGATTCAAAATTTCCTCCTAGCTACTCAATGTATTCACCAATATGTACTACAATATCTATTTGTCTTCCATCTAATAGTACCAAATGAGGGGAATGTGTTTTGTACATAAAGAATATAAAAATCAATATAGAGCCAAATTTGCATTGTGCACTCTTGGTCTTCTTGATTGCTCCAAGGTTCTCCATTAGTTGTTGTAATTGTAGTTCTGCTAGATTATATGTATGATATTTCTTAACAATCTTGTATCCAACATCCATAGCTATATAGGGTACACTACTCAATCTACTAGATTAATAGAATTTGTGTGATATTACCCTTACAAAAAAATTTAACAATAGATCAGTGATCGTGTCTATTGTCATGCCTCTTTTGTTCCAGATAGCTCCAGTATTCTTTTCAATCACTTATTTAGAATCACTTCTTAATGTCTTAGGCTGATCTAGGGTTGGGTAGCCAGTAACCCTACGAATTATTCTCTTGGTAATTTTAATAGGTCTGTTTTCTAGCCATAAGGAAGCATCATGGATTTAGCTTAGCATTATTTGTATCCATTGTGTCTTAAACACATTTGCAAAATATAGGGCTCATGTTAATCCCTTTTTCTCAACAATTTTGAATTCTTCTTTCAAAACATCGTTATCACATAGCTTGTTGTATGCCTCCCTCATCTCCATGTCACTAATGTTACCAATATTATAGTTATAGAATTTTCTCACATCTTGAACCATTATTACATTTGGTGGAATCATTGATAATGCGCTAGAGGGGTCTTTTTTATATGCAATGTCAAGGATGGCTTTGAAAATGGGTTGTTTTACTTCATAGCGTTAATGAAAATTAAAACTGTGTAACTTGGCTCTTGATAAATACCTTGTGAAATATTATGAACTTGTGTGAGATCACTGCTAAAATCTCTTGCAAATGCTTTGAATGGATTTCCAGATCACCTTCTACTCTACTCACTCTTTCTCAAATTTGAAATGATGAAAAATGAAACAAAATTGTTCAAATACCCTTTAAACCCTTGCATTTAATGTTGAGTGCTTACACAACAATAAGCTCAGTATCAAGCAACTTCAGACTCACTCAACATCCATTGACATTTCCACCACTCAACAACCACTGTGAGTTCGGCATCAACTAGCCAGATTGCTAGCTCAGCATCTTCTAGCATTCCACTTGGCATACATAGGAAACATTTCATTCTTGGCAATCAACATGAAAAACTTAAAGATTTATCTTGAATTCCTATCAACATTTTGCATCTTAATTGATGCTAATGTAATATTTTTAGTACTATAACCTTTTGGAACTAATGTATGCTATAGCTTTTTAGATATCAATCTCGCATACCTTTGATTTCCTAGTTTGATGACATGTGATCGCCTGACCCATTGGGTGAAGTGATCCATTCTCCATTTGATGTGTTGCAATCATCCTTTCTCTTCTATGTCTTATTCATCTCATCTCTAATGTGTTCAAAATCTGCCTTGCCTTTTCCTTTATCAAATTTACAAATTGGTACCTTTGACTTTGTTGGGCAATACCTACTGATGTGACTACTCTTCAAATAGCTAAAACATGTGGTTTGACTCAACCACCTTTGGTAATTGCCTCTAAAGTGTGTCCTTCTACAATTCTTAGTAACATGTCCATATTCTTGATAATAATGATAGCTATATCTTGTATTATAATCTAGTTATAAGAGTTGTCATTGTTTCTTGCCTTTGTTTTCTTGTTTGATGACCACACAGATTTGATCTACATTCAAAAGCTCTATGTCCATGCTCTGATAGTTGTAGCAATATCCTTTAAATATTTTTTTATGCATGGTCCTGGTTCTGTAGTCATGTGCTTGATGACCTTGTTTGTTGCACTTATGGCAGTGAACCATGTTCTTAGGCTTGACATTTTGATTTGCATTCTTGCTCCTGCACAATATTAGCAGTAAGCATTTTCTTACCACATTTATGACAATTAGGTTTAGAGTTCTTACCTATGTTGATCCTTTCTTCTGTATTTTTGGATGATTTTTTTTCTTTAGTGCTTGTATATCCAAGTCTAGATGTATCATTGTTGGATCTAGGGGATCTCAATAATTGCTTAAAGTATTTGATGGCTTCATTTGGCTTGTTGAAATTTTTAGAAAATTATTTTTCTCTCTTTAGGTCATTCTAAAATTGTTCATTCTATAGCTTCAATGTAGTTACCTCAATTTCCTAGACATTTAACTCATAGTTGGCATTCATCATTTGACTTAGAGTATCCAATTACATGTTAGAGATCTTGGTTAGCTCTGTTGACTTTTCTTTTAGTCTATTGGCTAGAATTATTTTATCTTCTTCAATCATGTCTTTGTCTTCCATAGATTTCTTCTTTTGTTCAACCATTTCACATAGTAGTATGGCTTGTGATTCTTGATCTAATTTGAAATTTCTAATTTCCTCAACTTGGACTCTATTCTTTTCCATTAGATCTACAACTATTGCATCAAATTCATTGGAGTCTCCATTTGTAAATAACTTAGTAGTGTCAATCTCTTTGTATTGTGTGTCATTCTCCACAATAGCAATTTCCTTCCTTCTCTTCAAGGATTTCTTTAGTTCCTCTCTTACTTCATTCAATTTATGTAGTATGAGATGTATTTCAATCTCCTAGTTCTCAATAATCTTTCTCAACTTGTAGACTTCAATTTCAAGATCTTTTCTCAAAGTTACAAAGCTTCTCTCTTAGAGAACAAGGCTTTGATACCAATTATTGGAACTACTATAGGAAAGGTAAACTTCTTAGGGTGGTGAATCAATAGTTTAAACTTGGACCCATAAAACTTTCACCACACATCCATCTCATGCATTCAATGAGTAAACCTAAAATAACATCTAAATAATATATACATGTAAACATTCACACATATAAAACCAAATATGATTACCCAGAAACCCTCCAAGTGAGAAGGTAAAACTAGGTTGGGGATGACACCCACAAATCTTCACTATTGCAGCAATAAAGTGTATCCAATGAAGGTTACAATGTTTTCACCATGAAACATGATCTACCCTGTAAAAGGTCTACCTTGTTAAAGGCTTACATATATTGTTAGGTCTCACCTTGTTAGATGATTTCAACACCTTGTTAAAAGTGTGCCTTGTTAGAGGACTTCAACTCGCAACTAAGTAAGCACCCTATTAAAGGATTTCATATACCCTATTAAGACTACTCTATTAAGAGATTCAACTGAAATCACCTATTAAAATTTCTCAACATAGATCCTATTGTTGGCACTTGTTTGCCTGGTAACAGATCACCTCTATACAATGTCTTCTTGATCCTTCTTGATTAGATGTATCAATGTTGTATCCTTTTCTCTATCCTCTATTCTACTCTAATTGATTCTACAAATCACTCTCTCTTCATAACTTCTAACTCACTTTGAATGCTTTGTATATTCATGCAAACTGTCCTTTTTGCTCCTTCAACTCTCCTTCATCAATAGATAGTTTTGGGTTTTCATCCTCCTTAAGAAGACTGGTGGCTTAGGGTTAGGTATGAATCTATGTCTAAGATTCATCCCATTTTTTCACTTAATCCTTCCCTTTTTCTAATTGGCTACATGCAATTTCATAGGACTCCAATTTGAGATTTGTTCTTATCTCTAAAATATTGTATTTTACCTTTAAGTCAGCTCAAAAATGGTTTACATAGTTGTTTGTGCCATTACAAACAAATAGTCAAACTTGTGTCACTAAGCATCTGAAGTCTCTGATACTTGGCATGTAGTACTCTCTCTATTGTGACCTCAACAACTACATTGTTAGGCATCCATTGTTTACCAGTTCCTAAATCACTCGGCATGGTCTATTTGCTCGACACTTGAGTGACTCGGTACTCACTATGGCTTGGCATGGACTAAGTAAACTACTTAAGAGTGTTGACAATCACTTGTCAAAAAAATTCTGAGATTACACACAAACAACTCTAATTATATTTATGAAATTATCAAAATTGGATGAATTTACCTTACTAATGATGTGGATGCCAAAAGAAGAAGTGAGCAAATCATGGGTTGTGGGACTTGTAAATCATACAAAAAAGGACCTATTCCAAAGGCAACACTTTTTAGAATAAAGTAATAACTTAACTATTAAGTCATTTAGAATAAAGTAATAACTTAACTATTAAGTCATATTGACTTAATTGTTAAGTTACCTTTAGTTCTCTCTTAAGTTAGGACTTTATGCATTAGCAAAACTTAATAATTATATTAATTATTAAACAATTTTTTCTCGGTTCCTTATTTAGATTACCAATCTCTTATATTAGGATTGATTATTGTATAATTTAATTTGATAATATGTCTTTCTTATTATTAATGCCCCAAACCCTTTCTTTTTTTATTCAATTCTTCCCGGTGACATTATCTTTTCATGTAGGTGATCTTGGCTTCACGAAGTTGGTTTGACAACTTCTACATGGTATTATAGTGTTGACTTGTTGCAGCGTATTCTAATTTTAAATAATTTAGGATTAATGGAGGTTCACTCAGATGGATCACAATTTTGATTAAATTAGTAAGCTATAGGGGGGTCATCTATTTTTT